>JBBBDQ010000115.1:105000-642500 GCA_037127315.1 Ascarosepion bandense
ACTGTCAAAATATAAAGACCTGGAAATTGAAATAGAAAAAATGTGAAAATTGAAAACAAGTCTCGTACCAGTGATAGTGGGTGTACTTGGAATGATAAAAAATGGAACAAAACAACACATGAAAGAATCCCTGGAAACCCCAGCTTAAAAAATTGTTTTGTTAAGTACAACCCACATACTAAGGAGAACTTTGCCTATGTAACGCTCGGGTTGTTAGGAAGATAAGAAAAACATGAAATAGAGCCTTAACAACACACCACGACCTGCCTTAGGTCTTCCTGCTGACTTGGTAGGTAGAGCGACCACAGCAGAAATCGAATTATGATGAAACATGACATAATAATAATATTTATTCTATATTACAGTATAGCCCGGATATAAGAGACCCTGATATAAGAGCAACACGGATATAAGAGATATTTTCTCTGGTTCCAAATTAGAGCCTGTGGTAATGTATATCAACTCTCTAATATCAGGGTTACACTGTATTAGGCTATGAGAAAATATATGAATGTAATGAGAAAAATATTTAAAATCGGAATTTTCTCGTAGCCCAGAGGTAGAATCGCCGACTGATGTCAATTCGGTCGGTTCCAATCCTGGGTTAAAAAGCAATCGGAGTCTAACCATACTGATGAGCTGTGATACGGTGAAACAGATCTGTCTGCGGATGACTATAGTATATATGCGCAAAATATTTGAGCAATTGAGTTTTGTGTATGGACTTCAGTACCTGATGTTTTCTTTATATTTAACTTCTTTTTTTTTTACGAAAATATTTTCTTATTGTTTTTGTAGCAAGTGAGACGAAGAAGGCTGCATCAGAGTGAAAAGCAGCGAGTAATAGGAAGCCGGCCATCCGCGAGCAGAACGATTAGTTCGCCACAGAACGTCGGTTAAATTGTCGGCAAAGACAAGATTCGTAGAATGATTGACGGCAAGTGTGCTATTGACATGGCGTTGCCTGTCTGCGGGGAAACACGACTTAAAAAGATGACGCGTACTGAACTTTGGTTCGGCTCCAAGTGAATCCATCAAATTCTGAGTGAAAAACGCCGTCTACATCCTCGGTTCCACACTGGCAACCAAAAGAAGAAAGAAGGAAAAAAATCCGAATATATTTAGAAGAGGCATTATTTTTGGAGTATAAATATTTTTAGTGGTCTTCTTGCATAGCTACTTAGAAACAAGTTTATATATATATATATACATACATATATATATATATATATATATATATATATATATATATGTGTGTGTGTGTGTGTGTGTGTGTGTGTGTGTGTAATTTTGCATAGTCAACCAATGAAAGATATTTCTTTATTTATATATATATATATATATATATATATATATATATATATATATATATGATCATTTACGATAAATTTTTGTTTCGAAAATGTGTCTCATTCAGGCCGGTAGAAATTAATATATGATACTGTTTAATTATAAACAGAATATCTACTTAGATACGAGTATTGATCAAAAATAATGTTCAAACAAAATCATTTCAAATTGTCGCTTGTTTATAACCAAGTTTCGGTAATCTTCGTTAATTTCGGTAATATATATATATATATATATATATATATATATATATATATATAAAATTCCCTTAAGAGTTATACTTAGTGGATACACGTGTTTGCGTAGACACACATATTTTAAACGGTGTAAATCTGTCTACTAGCCTTTGTATTAAAGAATCTTAATAAAGTAACTATGGCTTTCAGCAGGGTTCGAATCTGTATATTCCTCGTAGGGAAACCTTATTAAACCCGCTCAACCACAGATAACTTACTCTTTGAAATTACTTACTATATTGATAGAGATAGATCGGTCTGTTGTTTTTGTTTAGCGGTATATCAACGCCTCTGTACATTATTTAAGACCGAAATATTATTATTTTGTACGAAAGTTTATTTTATTTTTTAGGGGGGATAATGATGTTTTTAGTAATACAAATGTTACAAATTCAACCATAGCTGGGTGAGAAGAGGGGGATTCTTACCTTACTCAAGGGTATTTGCATGTAAATGAATATAACGACCCCAACAGGAATTAGAACTCGGTTCTCCGACCAACAATTACGAGCCACTCTCCATTACATCACTTGCATTACATCCAAAGCGGTTACCCATCTAGATACTGGCCAGGATCGACGTTCTTAACCGATAATATAAGAGAATTGATGTTTGATCGTGATGCGACAATACGCTTATAAGGATAGTGTGCTCAATATCGTTTATAGATATAGACTATTTGGATGAACCAGTGTGTGTAACTGACAGTTACCATGCAGTGTTGATTCCTCTATCTATCTATCTATCTATCTATCTATCTATCTATCTATCTATCTATCTATCTATCTTCATCCCTAACCCTGTAGGGTCCTTGTGGAATACAGAGTAACAACCTCACCATGTTCGATACTACTGCTATGATTCCTTAATAGTTCTTTTTACGGGATGTAGATGATAGCCCCACACCAAACCGGTTTGAAATTAGAAGCTGCCTTCCTTCTATACTGGTTGTGACTCGAATCTGGATAAGGTATTTGTGTGAAAGCGAACACGATGCCCTCGACGCGAGTTCGAAATTGGTGTACTTCTGAGTGTTAAGATGCTGAAATATAAAACGTAGACTGACATAAGTTCCATATTCGTTTAATCGGGTTAAAAAAATATCATTAAACTCCTGCGAGAAAACATTCAAAATTGGCTTTGCTTTTCAGAATCTTTGTCTGGTAGTGTGGCTAGACAATCCCTGGTGAAGACACCTGCGTAGTTGTATTTCTGTCACTTAAACACGCAAAATGTTTAATCGGTTGTGCGTCGTGGTGCAGTGGATATCGGCTCGGAACGAGAAATCGGGGAACCGAGTTCGAATTACAGTTGAATTCGTTGAATTCACTTACGCGCAAATATCCTTGGGAAAGGTATTAATCCTTCCCTGTAGTTATGGGTTAAATGCTGGGTTCTGTAGCTTTTGTCGGCAACCAGACTACCGTAGAAAGTAATGGCAACCTTCTGCGGAATAATATTTTGCCAGTCAGTCAATTCTCTTTTGAGACATGATCGCCCAAGCGTATCTCAGGTATGGCACTTAACTGACTGAAACTCGCAAAGAGATATTTGTATTGCAACTATAATGAGCAAAACTTAGTTACTGTTTCTTGGGGAGCACATAATATGGTATGATTAGTATTTTAACAAGGCCATTACACTCAAAATCTCGGTAACGATGACTTTTGACTTGCTAGTATGGTCTATTGACTGTCTATGGAATTTCACTCATAAATGGGGTGGTTAGATTACCATGTATTTTTTCCCTGTGGCTCATGCCAGAATCATTATCTCAGATTGAACGCAAACTTAAATTTCGATTATTTTCATTAACTTTGTTTTCTGGTGAATCATCCCGAATTTGTTAACTTCCACCCCAGCTTCAAAACAGTTTGCTGCGACAAATATGCGCAAATTGAGAACCGATGTCGACATGTTGCAAAATTTCAAATTGACTTCGTTATCGAGGAAAGAATGTCGTTACCCAGAAAACAATCGTTACCAAGAAAAGAAAAATCGTTGCCTAGAAAAAACGAAAAACAAAACAAAATCGTTACCATCACCATCAAAAGATAAATCGTTACCCACAAGACAAAAACAAAATCGTTCCCCAGAAAAAAATATTTTATTGTTCCTTACGTCTTAAATAAATTAGTTAATCTTTTTATGATTTTAAGTGTTTTTGGCGCTACATTGTCCTTCAAACTTTTTCCTAATCATTGAAATGTCAAAGTCTAATTTCTTTTGAAGATATTTGTTATTGCGTCTATTTTTATATAGTTTTAACCAAATGTCGTTGGGTTGGATGTGTGACGTGGTGCAGTGGATATCGGCTCGGAACGAGTAATCGGGATCCGAGTTCGAATTCCAGTTGAATTCATTGCATTCACTTATGCGCAAATACCCTTGGGAAAGGTATTAATCCGTCTCTTCCCTCCAGTTATGGGTTAAATAACAGGATGGATTGGGTTCTATAGCTTACCACAGAAAGTAATGGCAACCTGCTGTGGGATAATCTTCTGCCCAGTCAGTCATGTCTCTTTCGGGACATGATCGCCCAAGCTTGTTTCACGTATGGCACTTGACTGTTGTTGGGTAATGGACACACGTTTCTGGGTTATTTTCTTACGCTGATTCTGAAAATCAAGTCCTTTATGTCCCATAACATCAGATGTACAGATGATACCTTTTTTGCTCAAAATAAGCCAAAATCAAAAGTGGATAAACTAAACGTAGAAGAGCGTAGAGTAAACCCTGTCATGCACTCACATCGGCGGCAAAGACGAATATTCATGATTCGAAACTTCTACATTTGACATATTTCTTACTAATTTTTGTAAATAAAGCATTACATTTCATGAAAAAGCAGCATAAACTTATTCAATGTTCTCATACATACAAATAAATATATATATTTGCGCCGACCTATATATATATATATATATATATATATATAGATATATATATTAGGTCGGCACAAAAGTTTTTGCCAGTTTGTAAAAGAGGCATTTTAAATCATTGTAATTTATTTTATGCATGTTGTTATTACTTAAACATATCACCATGATTAATTTGTAAGTTTTTCTTTCAGCTTATTAAAGCATCATTCATATTTTTCTGCAATATTCTTACCCATGTTCTTTCCATCTAAGGAACACATTAGGCATGCTCTACTCTATTAGTTTCACAGAGGTTCCAATGCAAATGCAATGTGTCTCTTTTTGCGAATCTTTGCTTTCACACCTTCAGACACCATTTGTGGATAGCCTTGTCACAGGTAATGAGAAGTAGATTCTCTACCATAACGTTAAAAGTTGGCGATCGTGGAAAAATCGAGGAGAAAGACCAGTTCAGCAACCGCGAGCAGGACTTCGTCCCAAAAAGATCATATTGGGCAGATGGAATCAAGTTATAGAGAGCAAAGGTCGTTATTGTTATGAATAAAGATTTTCAAAAACACATAGTTTTTCATTTTCAAGATAAAATTGAAAATCAGCAAAAACTTTTGCACCTACCTGCTATAATGTTACGGAAAATCTCGAAGATTAACGAAATGGTTTTAACAACCGACATATTTGTTTGAACACTATTTTTAGTCGATACCCGTATTTGAGTAGATATTCTGTTTTTAAACAGTATATTTATTTCTACCGGTCTGATTATTTACAAGAAATTTTGTACCAAAATGAGTGTCATTCGGCAGGATTCGAACCTGCGACTCATATCAACATAAGGAAAGCCCCCAATTGATCTGGCGCGTTTTAGACCACGAATTATACCACGGTCTAAACGAAGTCAAATAACACAATTTTTGATTCTACGCAAATAACCATCTCTGCTCTGAAATGTATCGTAATGTCAACAAATGTAAACATACAATGTTAAGGAAAATCCCGAAGATATATTGAAATTATGTGTTCGTACATTTAGTCGATACACGTATTTGAGTAGATATTCTGTTTTTAATCAAACAGTATATATATATATATATATATATATATATATATATATATATATATATATATATATATTTTTACCGGCCTGATTATGACGCACATTTTCGTACAAAATTTATCGTAAATAATCAGGCCGGTAGAAATAAATATATAAATATACTTTTCAAGCTATAATAAATACAAGCGAACTCAAAGATTAGATTAACAAATTCTTTCTTGTTCATTTTGTTTCTATTCATTGCCCCCCCACTCTCTCTCAACCCCTATATATATATATATATATATATATATATATATAGAGAGAGAGAGAGAGAGAGAAAAGATGAAGGTGGGGAATATTTTACGAAAATTAGCAATAATTTCGTCCGAGAAAACCCACTGCAATTATGTTCCCAATTAGCAAAACGAAACCTCTGCCTCGGAGCATCAAACAGAATTGAACAATTTGAAACTGCTATTTTTTTTTTTTTTGAACAAATGACAACCTGCTTTGATTTTTGAACGCAATTAATTCGTAAGTCTATAAAATGTTACCTTCTTAAAGTCAACTGGAAATTCAAACATTGCTCTCAAGGGTGAACGTGTTCTTTCCTCTAAACATAATTTTGAATTACGATAATAACCCGGGCAATATGTATATTTCAACTTTTCAAAAGCTGCAAATAGCATTGACGTATTATTTTTCTATTTTTCGTTCTTACTTTAACTCCGCCCTGTCTTAATATTTTGGTGGAGTTCTACAGCGTCAATACCGTGGCGTTTCCACACTCCCCATTTAAATTATTATTGGGTATAGAATTTCTTCACTATTTACACTGTTCTGACTATTTGTCCTGTTCTTTACTGCCATGATTATACAAATAACATTATTTAACATTGCCCACAATAACATTATATAAAAACACAGAAAGACAATAAAACGAAAATCTATTTGTCTATACTTCTGAGATGAGGTAGTATTTATGCTATTGACATTGTTCCGACTATTGTCATCTTTTTACTGCCATGATTATTAATTTTCGGCCGTTGTACGCTCCGGCATTCTTCAGGTGCTAGAAATTTCGAACCGAACCCTTTATTACGATCACTGAGGAATATCATTCCATGTGCGATGCCTCTTCTGGTAGTCATATAGTTATCTCCCTTTTATTTCGACTCGAAATTCCTTGAACCTGAAGAAGGCCGGCGCGTGCAACGGCCGAAACGTAGTAATCATTGCAGTAAAGAAGATGACAATAGTCGGAACAATGTCAGTAGTATAAATACTACCTCATCTCAGAAGCATAGACAAATATCGAATTTCTTTCTTGATTTTCGTTTTATTGTTCTTCTGTGTTTTTTATATATCATGTTATTGTGGGAACCTAACTACAAATGGACTTTTCCCCATCTTTTTAAAATGACTACCAACTCTGAGGGAAAAGTCACTAAGATGAGTCACTGAGTAGTAGCCACAGAGATAGTGAATGAGTGAGTCAGGACGCTGCGAGAGGAAGTACTCTCCAGTTCACGTTTACCTTGTAGTACGTTTTCCGAGGATATACTATTCAACCTTATATCAGAGGCCGTGTTATATTTCTATGGCCCTTCGGTTGTAACACTGGCGACGAAGAATCAGTGAGTTAAGTGCCATACGTGAAACACGCTTGGGCGATCATGTCTCGAAAGAGACATGACTGACTGAGCAGAAGATTATCCCGCAGTAGGTTGCCATTGCTTTCTGCGGTAGACTGGTTGCCGACCAAGGCTATAGAACCCAATCTGTCCTGCTATTTAATCCATAACTGGAAGGAAGAGTCGGATTAGTACCTTTCCCAAAGTTATTTGCGCGTAAGTGAATGCAATGAATTCAGCTGGAATTTGAACTCGGCTCCCCGATTTCTCGTTCCAAGCCGATATCCACTGCACCACAACGCACACGACGAAGAATACTCGAACCAAAAAGAGAAACCTCTACCTAAAAAATTCCACAAAAAGTTTACGCTATAACATTGATGTAGAATATTCGAACCACAAAGAGAATTCTCAAATTTTCACGAAAAAAATGTTACGCTTACAACAGTTGTACGTTAAACGCAACTGATGACTTAAAAACAAACAAACGGACACACCAACCAAATAAACAGGCAACGTAAAAAAAAAAAAAAAAAAAAAAAAAAAAAAAAAAAAAAAAAAAAAAAAACAAAAACAAAAAAAAAACACTAATTCGGACGTTGGATATATTAGAAAGAAGAAAAGCATAGAAAAATAACTCAAACCATTTTTTTGTGAAACCAACAAATCGAAAATACTTATTGGTGAAAATTGTAAGTAAGATTTTTTTCTTCCCCCTCATTGCTATAATCAAAAGCATTTCATTGTTCTTTGCGTACACAGAAAAAAAAGAAAGAAAAAATATATTTTTTTGTTTTGCAGCGTGGTTGTTTATGCAATTTTTTTTCTCTTTCTTAGAGAAAAAAATTGAAGCACCCAGACTGTATTTGTAAAAAAATCAAAAATAACTTTTTTTTTTTGCAGTTATCACCAACCAAAGCTAAAAAACATTAAGGAAAGAAATTACCTTTTATTTTCTTCCCACCACAGAAGAAAAATTGTCTAAATTCCGTTGTTTTTTCTAAAAACACGTATTTGAAGACATTATGGAGGACTTTAAAGCAATCGTTGTTCAGATGATGAAGGCACAGCTTGATCATCAACAGAAGAATGAGGAATGTATACTACAGCAGCAACAAATGTTGGAAGGAAAAGTGCTCCTACAGCAAAAAGAATAACAACAACAGCTGGGAGAGCAACAACAACTTTCCCTTGAATTCTAAAAACAACAAAAAGAATTCTAAAAGCATTAAGTAAAAAGAAATTTAGTGAAAACAACACTGCATTTTATCACAACACAATTTGGAATTCTATGTAGACATTCAATTATCTTCCTGACGAAGATAAAACATTTGAAGCTTTCTAAAGAAGATATGAAGATCTTTTTACGGTAGACTGTCAGGACTGGACGAATGCTAAAAAAGTTCGCCTTTTTTTGAGAAAGTTTAGAACAGTGGAACATAGTAAGTTCGTCGATTACATTCTTCCAAAGAAAACAAGTGAAGGAATAAAACTTTTGTCTGGGTTATTTAGCCCTAATACAACGCTAGTCCACGAAAGCTGGGAGTGTTTGAACGTGTCAAAACGGGATGACGAGGATTTTCTTACATTTGCGTCCATTGTGAAAAAGCAGTGTAAAAATGTTCGATTGGCAGAATTGTCAGCCGACGATTTCAAATGCTTAATATTTGCCCAAAACTTATGAACTTTTCGATACTTTACCTAGATTTTATGAATTTATCCGCTGTACTAGATTGGCATCAAGCTCTTGTCATTTTACAGTTAAAAAAAAGGTTTAATCGCAAGTTCTATGCTAACAGTTTCATTTATAGCACTCCATGCTTGCGGAACTAACCCTTTCAGCTTCTTGCTACCACATCAACTTTGATCTTTGAACACTTTGCCGAAGATCGGAAGAAGGCTGATGGGGCGGTAATTTGCGGGGTCCGAGGGTTCACCAGTGTTCTTGAATATTGGAATATATATTGGAACCACAGAAAAAGACTTACAAGATAGGCAGAGGTTGTATAGCTTAGAAAGGATAGAGGAGAGTTCAGGGGCACAATTCTTCAAAAATATGGTTGGGATTCCATCCCCACCACTCGCTTTGTGAGGGTCCAGTTTTGAGATTATGCTAAAAATCAGACGAATCCAGAGTCGAATTGGTCGAGAATCTACAGGCAAAGCATTCAGCCTTGTCCGTTTATTAGTGTGGGTATTGAGGACTTACTCTTGCTAAGCACGCGTTTACAGAGGCGCCAGTAGTTTTTGGTACCGAACTTGGAGGATGCTATGCGCTGCTTCATTCTGGCAGCAAACAACATCTTCGCTTCGTTAAGTATCTTTTTATACTTATTACGAGCTGAATCGAAAAGGCGCCTGTTTTGGTCCGACGCGAGGCTACGATAAAGCCGGAAGAAGTGATTCCGGTGGGCAATGGAGATAAGAGAGTTCTATTAAGACTAGAAAGCGAACCAGATCTCACACTGCAAAAACTGACTGAAGATTGCCAGCAAGTAATCAGTGTTAAAATCGATTCCAAAAACATCGAGAAATCAAACATATCATATGTTAGGAGAATTAAATACAAGCCAAAAAATTACTCCCCCCGGAAAAGGCAGAGAAAGCAAAGAGGATTCCTATTCACAATCTAAAAGTAGGCGACACTTTCAGAAACAAAAATTACCCACAATCCCATGCGGACGTTGTGATGGACAGCACTGGGTGGCAGACTGCTTCTACCGAAACAAGACATGTAATAATTGTGACAAAATTGGCCACAAAGAGGCGCACTGTAGAAACAAAAGGAACAACATAGTGTCAGCATGTCCTAAAATAAACGAAGTCATTATTCGTTGATAGAACGAGATACCGTATATTCTCTTGGAAGGTTGGTTCTAGAGACTACTGGTGGCTCTGTAAGAGTATACTAAATTATGCAAATCCCCAGTCTCTCTTACCTTTAAGCAATTTGAAGTGTTACCGTCTATTGCAGATGGAGCAGGGTACTTTGCTAGGAAATTATCCTCCATCTCCACTTATCTAGAATACCTCCTTCTCACTCCACTACATAGAACAGTTTCTTCGCTGAGTAATAAACACATAATACATCGTCCAGGGTTTGTACTATTATTTCTAAAGTAAAAGATTTCGAAAAATTGATTCTGCATTGGCTACTGTTCTCGCCAAACTTTCCAATAATAATAATGTCTGTTCTATAAATATTTTCATGTCTACTGTTCTGACGAAGTTAGGTCACTGGTGCCCCTTCCATAAGAATTTACTCGGACAACCAGAGTGGCAACAAGGTCTCACCCTTTTACAGTTAGATCAACCAAATGCAGGCAATAATTCTATTCCATCAGCTTCTTTTCTCGCGCTTTTTGCCTGTAGAACTCCCTTTAGTATACTTGCTTTCCTGACGGCTATAACCTTAAGGAATTTGAATGCAAAGTCAATTCCCATCTCTTATCGACTTAACTCCAGCCCTTTCTACATCACCCTGTATATCTTGTTCTTTTCCTTTCTCTCTACCTTCGCAACTCTCTTCACTACTGTGTTCACATCTTTCTCTTACCCTTTCCCTTTCACCCGCTGTAGCTAGTTCGTCTTTGTCTTCACTCTCCTTCTGCCTAAAACTTCAACTCTCTCATGTAACCCCCTGCATATCAGTGACGTTAACGCCTGGCTTGGAGTGAAATGATTAAAGAAAATAAAAAATGAAAAATAAATGTTTCACTATTTTTTGCTTACCAATTTGTTGAAACTTCTTATCTGTAGTTCCTACATGGATAATCATCCGAATCCTCTAATTATTGCTATATTAGTTCCTTTCTTTGTTTGGAAAAAGTATTATAGGTTCTAATCAAGCGCGGGTTGTGTCTTTAGATATCTCGAAGATATTCGGCAGGGTTTGGCACGTTGGGCTTCTAGGCTCAATGGTTCCGACCTCTCTGAACGAATATCTAAACTTATTTATAAATGGAACGTTGTCTGTGTGTGTGTCTGTGTGTGTGTCAGTTACCTATAGACTCCGAAACGGCTGAACTGATATTCTTGAAAATTTACACAGTTGTACTATAAGCGTCTGCTAGGTTTTGTGCCAAGGTACACCCAATAAATATCAAAAATTGATAATCGAAAAAATCGTGTTATAGAAGGAGTGGTCCGATTTTAATCAAATTTGATACACTCATAGACAAAGTCATAAGAAACGATATTCAGAAGTTTCAAGGTTGCAGTTCTTACAACAGTGCAGAAAATCGATAATATATATATATATAAAAGGCAAGATGTTTTTGTGTGTGTCTGTTTATCTGCCTGTATGACTGTATTTTTTCAGCCTTTTTATTTTAGTTTTTGCTTCGGGTTTGGCTCTAAGTAGGTATAATTGTAGTTCTTAGTCTTAGCTATGATACCATTTACTCAGAGGACTTATTTCCCCTTCAAAATTCAGCTTACGACGAAAAAAAACTTATTTGATATCGATAGCAGGAAAATAAAAATTTGACTTACATCCATTCATTTTTCTTTCAGTCTACGGTTTCGCTTTAACTAGAACAACTATTGCTTTTTAGTCTTTCGTGCCAACGTCCAAAACGTCTGAGCTCCAGGACCATGGATTAGTTTTAAAGCTTTCATTACACCCGAGCAACGCCGGGCTGTACTGCTAGTTTGGTCTAATCCAATCGTTCCTAATATATCGTGTAAGAAAGGTCGTGTTGAATGGACACGCTTCTAGACCTTAAAATTAACGGAGGGATTTTTCAGGCCTCTATCCTCAAACCTACGCTGCTCTTCAACGATTTTCCCGATGTTTTCAGTTCCCAACTAGGTATTGATGCAGAAGACACTACTATTCGTTCTTGGTTTAGTACCAAAATGTGATCGATCCCGATTGTCAGTTCCGATACACTCACTTTCACACCGGCGCAATGTAGCTTCCCTGTGTCGCTTCTGCAAATACTTTCACGGCTTCTGCTCCGATGGACCCTTTTACTGTGAGGCCAATAAAATGTAAACGCAAATTCTACACCACAGCTTCTTTTCCCGCACTTCCCGCTTGTGAATTTCCCTTCCGTTTACTTGCCTCCCCGACAGCTACAATCTCCATGTGTTTGGCGCTTCAAATCTTTTCAAGAAAGATAATTTTGCTCGACCCATTCAATCTAAACAGTTACTGAAAGAAGAAAGCCTTTTTAAATACTGGATGTCACTTACACTTGAGGAGAGTTGAGAAACCGAACAGCCGAAATGTTGCAAACAAACTTGTGAATTCCTCATCGAATATTATTAATATTTATTTTCATTGCATTTCTAAGAAATCGTTATCCTTATTTTAGATATTTTAGTTACTATATTTGCAACGTTGCGATATTCTATTACTTTTGATCCTGGGTATGGAGGTAAACTGCATCCGACAGCAAGGCCTCTGATTGGGAGGTTGTGGGAAGCATGAAACCACCTCTTACTTGCTGTTGCTCCTACGTCCACTCTTAGCCGGAATGGTAGCACCTGTTAGGGTCCCAGCCATGGGCAAACAGTTAACCTCCTCAAACTGGGGGCAAAACACTACGAAAGTATAAAAATAGACTTTTATGGAAAAATATACATTTTTGCAGAAAGAACATTACCAACAATAAATTTTTAAAGGAAAAAAAATATTGCCATAATACGTTTTTGAAAGAAAAAAATATTACCACCAATACATTTTTGAATACAAAACTAGAAGACAACTTCAGTTTTCTAAAATAAAAAAAAACAACTTTTTCGTCAAAATCTGATTAAATCAACTTTTTCACTATAACCAAACATTAAAAAAATATCTTAAAACCCTTCTTTTATGGCATTAAATAACCCACAGGGGTTGATATGCTGTTAAACAAAACTCAAGCTGTATTACATTAAACTTATGTAGGTGTCTCTCGTAATTGGTAACCTTCGGAAAATGTAAATCAGAGAACTTGTAACAAAGAATGAGAAACTAGTTCAAAAGAATCAATATTATTAACTATACCTTCTTTTTAAAAGACCGTTTCCCATACGATCAAAGTAAACTTTGATCTTGGTCAGAATTTAGATGAGTGACCGCTTGGGAATAGATGGATTTGCACATCCACGCATACCGCTGCGATATGCATGGCTTTGCGGTTAGTGTTATACCACTTCTCTCCAGAAATATGGGTTAAATAGTAAGGCATGTATAACTTAATCCTTATTAATCTTCATCGCCACAATCTAAAAAAATATATTCTGGTTTTCAATAACATCCAAAGGATGGTAAGTAAAAAAACAAAAAAAACAACAAAAACAAAACAAAAACAAATCAACCAATTATACTTCAAAATTTATCTGAATTTTAGAAAAAAAAACAAACGTTGTGGTGCATTGGATGTGGACTCGGAACGACAAATCGGGGTGCCGAGTTCGAATTCCAGCTGAATCCCTTGTATTCACTTACGCACAAAATACCCTTGGGAAAGGTATTAATCCGTCTCTTCCCTGGGTTAAATAATAGGACTGATTGATTTCTATAGCCTTGGCTGGCAACCAGTCTACCGCAGAAAGCAATGGCAACCTACTGCGGTATAACCTTCTGCCCAGTCAGTCATGTAAACTAATTCAAAAGAATCAATATTATTAACTATACCTTCTTTTTAAAAGACCGTTTCCCATACGATCAAGGTAAACTTTGATCTTGGTCAGAATTTAGATGAGTGACCGCTTGGGAATACATGGATTTGCACATCCATGCATACCGCTGCGGTATGCATAGATTGGCAGTTAGTGTTATACCACTTCCCTCCAGAAATATGGGTTAAATAGTAAGGCATGTATAACTTAATCATTATTAATCTTCATCGCCACAATCTAAAAAAAATATTTTCTGGTTTTCAATAACATCCAAAGTATGGTAAGTAAAAAAAACAAAAAAAAAACGTTGTGGTGCATTGGATGTGGACTCGGAACGACAAATCGGGGTGCCGAGTTCGAATTCCAGCTGAATCCCTTGTATTCACTTACGCACAAAATACCCTTGGGAAAGGTATTAATCCGTCTCTTCCCTGGGTTAAATAATAGGACTGATTGGATTCTATAGCCTTGGCTGGCAACCAGTCCACCGCAGAAAGCAATGGCAACCTACTGCCGTATAACCTTCTGCCCAGTCAGTCATGTAAACTAATTTCGGGTCCTAGACTTTTGCTTACGGCATCCGCTCTTCCCAAGCGGTCCCTCGTCTATTTATTGGCGGGGTTCGACGCTATTTAACGTCGTTGATTGGTCAAAAGTTCCTCCTGATAATTGCTATTGCATTAAACTCGGAGTACCAGATTTATATTTATATTTCGGCTTTTTCGATTTTGCATTGAGCTCTCAGTTTATTTTATATTCGAAGCGATAATGTAGTGGTTTTCTAAGCAATGTATATATAGTGTGTAGTGTTTATTATTATATTAGAAAAACATTCGCCAGGTAGTCAAGCGAATTCGTAGACAACATTCGTTTGTTGAAGTTTTGATTTGTGTTGCTTCATTCGTGATCATGTTGGCGGTTTATATATATATATATATATATATATATAAATATAAAGGTTGCATTAACCGGTTAGAACGTTTATTACCATCATTATTAACTACCTGATGAGACATTGTTTTTTCGATCTCGAAACAAAATGTACACTTTTGTATTAAATTATCATTTGTACATGTTCTACACTATAACTTACTTGTTCGGGTGTAATGAAAGCTTTTATATATATATATATATATATATATATATATATATATTATCGATTTTCTGCAATATTGTAAGAACTGCAACCTTGAAACTTCTGAATATCGTTTCTTATGTCTTTGTCTATGAGTGTATCAAATTTGATTAAAGTCGGACCACCCCTTCTATAACCCGATTTTTTCGATTATCGGTTTTCGATATTTATCGGGGGTATCTCGACACAAAACCTAGCTAAGAACACTCGCAGACGCTTATAGTACAACTGTGCAAATTTTCCAGAAAATCGGTTCAGCCGTTTCGGAGTGTGTAGGTAACGGACACACACACACAGACAAAGTTCCATTTATAAATAAGTTCTATTCCTGAAATTGAGCACTTTAATCCATAAATATAGCACCTTCAAACTATATTTCATCATATATATATATGTTATATATATTTATGTATATATATATATATATATATATATATATATATATATATATATAGTCATCCGCAGACAGATCTATTTCGCTGTATCACAGCTCATCAGTACGGTTAGACTCCGATTGCTTTTAACCCAGGATTGAAACCCAACCGAATTGGCGTCAGTCGGCGATTCTAGTTCTGTGCTACGGGCACTCGGTAGGAGGAAGCAGATTTTAGTGCGTATATTATCATTATACACGCCCAGTAGCTGAGAGTGTTCTAATTCATTGCTGAATGAACGATGCGTATATGCTAGAGTAGCTACTGTTTTTCAAAGTCTACCATTCTTCCAGAGTGCTCAATCAGGGTGTGAGAGCGTAAATAGTCATCTGCAGACGTTGATTGTTTAATTACTTAGTTTCTGGTCATAATAAGATTAGACCCGTGCACATTTGGATTAAAAAGTGTTCAATACAATTATATTGTAGAACTTTTGAATATTTTACATTTGGAAACGAATTATTACGCGATCTAGGTTTTTACCATGAGTGGTATCTTCAGGCGTCTTGCAATAACTGATTTTACTGTTTACCGTTTTCTTCAAGAACACTCACGTAACGGTGTTTTTTTTTCTTTTTTAACGCTCACGTGGCAGGGAAATTTTGAACGCGCCATTTTTAAAATTACAAGGAATTATGGCGTTTTCATCCATGGTTTTAGGAACCTAAGAGGTAGTTTTAGTATGGTTACACTTAGTCATAATTTCCTTTCCGTTCTTTCATTCAACTGTTGGTTTTTGTTTGGGAATAGCATAATCCCTAACTTTTCTTCTTGGCACAGTCTACATATTTTGCCACCGTTGCAAGGTTTGGCTGTTTTTACTATACTCCACGTTATGGATGAGTCTTTTTCATATTTGGATTTTAATTTCCACACGTGGCTAGCCAATTTTCTACATTTTTTAAAGTTTGCTATTTTGAATGTGGACCTGTGATTGAACCACCTGGTCTTAAATGCGTCTTAGGCTTAACCGAAATATATTTTATTTTATCCATGTACTATTGCCTTGTGCATGATTCTTTTGTATTGCAAAGTCCTTGATTTGGATATTTATTTTTGTCCCTGCAGTTGCATTCTTTATTAGTGGCCCTGATCCTTTTTGAAAGTGTCTCTCTATCAGTTTAAAAAATATTATATATATATATATATATATATATATATATATATATGAGAATGTATTGATGTATTTTTTAAGTTGTAGGCCGTAGGTTTGCACTTTTGGTAGGCTCAATCTGGCATCAGAGTATATTTTCTCAATGGAAAAAACCATCACCGCCCACCAGAGGCAATGCAGTATCTGATTACAGGCACTTAAACGTCGTCACCAAAGACATCTGTACAGAAATGGATGCAGTGAAAGATAAGCCACCCCGACGCAAATTACAGGCACGTTTAATGCATATCTAACCGGCTAATTCAGCGTTCTTTAGTTGTCACGGGGCATCTGAACAGAAAAGAATATGGCGATTCTGTTCACACCACGACAAGGAACAAAGTGCTCACTAGGACACGTGGCATATATGATTGGCTCAAAATTTTTTTAATAATCTCATCGCCCCAAACAAGGCATTTTGCTGCCAGTGTTAAGCAGGGTGTTACAAAGTAGGAAAGTTATGAGAAAGAGTGACAGGTTACAGGGGTTGTCAGGAAGAGGGTAGGAGAAAGATGAGAATACTGATGAGAGAAAGAAAGGATGCAAGTTACTGAGATAGCAGATGACAATTGACTTTAAATTTAAATTCTTGGAGATTGTAGCTGTCGGGAAAGCAAGTAAACGGAACTGAATTCCACAGGCGGGAAGTGCGAGAAAAGAAGCTGATGGAGTAGAATTTGTATTTACAATTTATTGGTTTCAGAGTAAACGGGTGGGACCTAGTTGCTAATCTTGTGGCTGGAGTAAATTCATGTATGGCGGGTACCAGTGAGCTAAGTTAATCTGAGCAGAAGTCGTGAAAGTATTTGTAGAAGAGACACAGGGAAGCCACATTACGCCGGTGAGAAAGTGACTGTATCCGACCTGCCAAACCGAGATCAATCACATTAGAGATTCTCCGTTGGATTTTGTCAAGGACCCCTAGGTGGATAGCAGGAGAACCCGACTAAATATGACAGCAGTATTCAATGCACGGGTGGATGGTAGATTTGTATAAGCGCAGGATTGTTTGTAACGGGAAAAACTTCCTGGCCCTGCACAGAGAACCGATCTTCTTAGCAGCGGATTTAGTTATGGATTCTATATAGTTATTCCACTTGAGGTCTGTTGTGAGAGTTAACCCGAGGAGGCGCAGTGTTTTACTTTCAGGAAGACTAGATTGATCTCTGCTAATAGGGGGTAGCAGCGATTGTCTGTGGTGGTTAATAGATAGCAGCTTTTGAAATTCACGAACCATTTCTTATCCCAGTCCACAACGCATTAGAGGTCCTTTTCGACCTAAGCAGCGCTGTTTGCTTTGTCAGCCTCGGCAGATTTTTGATCAAGGCCAGAGTAAAGCGTTGTGTCGTCAGCGTATATGCCTATGTAGTTTTTGGGGGAATATTTTTTTCGAATCTCACTGAATTTAGGAATAATTCATAAAAACAAATTATTTACGACAATTTGAAATTATTTAAATTAGTTTAATTAAGATTAACTACCTTATCGAACAATGAGATCAAATGTTTGTAGATTATATTTGGCGTGTCAGGACACATGTACATGTGATGTGTAGAAAAGCATAAAGGTGTGTTCGTTTTTGTCGCCATAAACTACAAGATTCTAAGAATAAACAATGGTCTTTTCCTGGCTGGCAATACAAGCAGCACCTTGGAAACATCAACCTTTAACATAAATATACCAGAATATGTATCTCAATTTCGCAAAGAGATTGAAAAAAAGAACCCAATACAAACCCCAATGAAAGGAACGGTAGATAAGCTCTCATGGAAGAAGGTTTAAAATCTTAAAATCCAAGAGTTTGCATTTTCTTTCAGAAGTGGTAACTTTCTATGAAACTGTGAATTTCTCAATCTTCTTCTTCCATATGTAATGTCCCTTCAGGGCGTATCATGACCTTCCAAGTATTTCTATCCCTGGTGGCTCTTAGCACGCTTTCTCCTCTTACTTCACCAAAAACCCGTTTTGCCATCCACCGGCTCAGGCTCGTGAAATGTGTTATCCGCTGCCTTTCCCTGTCTTTCTTTCCCTCTATCTGACCTGTGAGTATCAGATTCTCCAAAACTTCCTTCCTCATCACATGTCCGGGAAATTTCAGTTGTCTCTTTCTAAAGCTCAGAATTAATTTCCTTTTCGTTTTTATCCTTTCTAAAATCTCATCATTGCTCGCATGCTCGATCCATGATATCCGCAGCATCCTTCTGTAGAACGACATTTCAGTTACTCCAAGTTTTTCCTTCATTTTTAATTATATTGTTCAGCTTTCGCTGCCATATTGAATAACAGACATTACATAGCAATCTAGTAGTCTCTTCTTTGTTTCTAGCAAAGATTTCCCGATTTTTTAATGCTTCTGGAATGCGTCATTTACCATGCTAATTCGACTTCGGATCTCAGTGTCGCACTTTCCGTTTTCTGTTTAAAACACTTATCAAGTACTTAAATTTTTATACCTGTTTGATTTTAGTATACCCAACCTGTAATTGGCATTTTGGACTCTTCTGTTTGCTGATGACCATACATTCGGTTTTCTTGTAGTTTATTTTGTAGTCTATTCTTTCAACTTTCTACCTTTTTATGAGATATTGTGGTTTTCTTTCCGTGCCTGCTAAAAACACTGTATCGTTTGCGTATCTTATGTTGTTCAGATTGTGACCGCCGATGACGAATTCTAGCATCACTTCTAGGGTCTTCAGAATAAATTCATTGTATCCTTTCTCGACCGTAACAGCTTATATGGAAGAAAGGAGCCTCCATCATTCTTCTAAGAAATGTGAATGCTTCTATGATTTACTATGTGACTCATGCGGTACCGGGAAAAATATTTCCAGTGTCAGGGAGGCAAGAATTTTGGCAGGTTGCGCTAAGAATTAATATTTCTGTATTCCAAGAATTTCTTTGATCCCGACAGATGTTCCCTTCGAATTTAAAGGACTTCTGTACCCAGAACACTGCTTTTTTTATTATTTATTATCAAGATAAACAACGTACAAGCAGAAAAAAATATATAAATTAAGAGGGAATTATATTCTCTTTCTGCACATGACTAATTGTACGTATCTTTTGCCAGGGTTTCATAAAGACAGGATATATTTTTAGCTCCTAACCACAATCCCGCAATAGACACCAACAAAGGGTGCAGATTAGAAAAAAATATTCCTTTGATATATTCATTGATTGATATATTTTTTACGGGCTATCAAACTTTTTTTATGAGACATATTACTGGGCAATAATAATGATTTACTGGTACATGTCCTACTAATTAACCCATAGTTGGGGGTGTGAAGAAGCGGATTCATACATATCACAAGGGAGGTTGCGCTTAAATGAATATAACGAATCCCGACTTCTGGTAGCCATGAATTATCCCCCTTTAACTTCACTCTCTAAGTTATTTATTCATTACTGCTATAGCCTCACAACTGACAACTCTTTGGGTCAAGTCAATGAAATTAACCAACGTCTATATCCACTGGACTATGTGTCCTTAAAGACAACAAGTGAATTTCTGGGACTTATAAACTTAATATTTTAGTAATCATGTTTTTTTACCATTACTAGTAGATGTAGCTTCGCACAAAGAATGAGAATGATCTACCCTACTGATCGTAATAAAGTGTTCGGTTCGAAGTCCTTAGCACCTGAAGAAGGCCAGAGCGTACAACGGCCGAAACGTTGTAAAAATGACAACAAAGATGAGGAAAATGTTCGAATAATATAAACAGTAGTGATGAGGTTTATAATTAATACTCCTTCTCCATATCTAGTAATAATACACAGTTATCAATTTATCTGGTGCTTCTGTTCTGTGTTTAGAGACTTTTGATAAAATCCAAAGAACAGTCTGCAAAGTTAATGGTCTTGGAACTTCTACATTCCCACCACAATCCTGCAGTTTCCCTGGGCCTTTTCTACAAAGTTTTTTTCATGGTAGTCATTTTGATAAGCTTTTCTCTGCTACTTAGATTTTATGAATTTAACCTCTTGTTAATTGTTGTAGTGGATTAGTCATATGGTCACATAATTTTAGAGTTGAAGTGGCTCTTTTCAATCGTTCTATATTCTCATACTTCATGGAACTCTTTTCTACCTTCTTGTTTTCCATATGTTTGAACATCATAAATTTAAAAGCAATGCCAATTGTTATCATATATTCTTTCATACTCAGTAACTCCACGGTGTCTTAGTGACTTTATTGCCTTGTTTAAAGGAAAATCTTAAAAATGGTATTTTTTCAATATGTCAGTAAATATTCGCTGGGTTTATTAAAAATATTACTGAAAAAAGTCTTGGTTTATATTAAAATCAAATACAACTGCTGATAGTTCGAATCTCAACAAGACTTTATGAGTGACGAGCAGTATAGCCCGGCGTTGCTCGGGTGTAATGAAAGCTTTAAAACTAATCCATGGTCCTGGAGCTCAGACTCTTTGGATGTTGACTTAGAGCCATACACGAAGCAAAAACTAAAATAAAAGGGCTGAAAAACTGATTTTGCTCAGACCTGGTATATATTATCGATTTTCTGCACTATTGTAAGAAATGCAACCTTGAAACTTCTGAATATCATTTCTTATGTCTTTCTCTATGAGTGTATCAAATTTGATTAAAATAGGGCCATTCCTTTTATAACCCGATTTTTTCGATTATCGATTTTCAGGGGTATCGATTATCAGGGGTACTTCGACACAAAACCTAGCTAAGAACACTCGCAGATGCTTATAGTACAACTGTGTAAATTTTCAAGAAAATCGGTTCAGCCGTTTCGGAGTGTATAGGTAACGGACGCACACACACAGACACACACAGACACACACATACACAAACACACAAAGTTCCATTTATAAATAAGTTTAGATTTTGTTTTATCTTGAACTCTAGTGGAAACATATGCGGGCATTGGTAATTTGCTCATTTTGTGTTGTATTATAAAATTATGAGACCATGTGACCAATCTCCTACATCTACTGGCTTACGGCCATATCACGTTGAATACACCGGTTCTCACTCGATCACCGAAGTTAAGCAACGTTGAGCCTGGTCAGTACTGAGTTGGAGGACCGCTTGGGAATACCAGGTGCTGTAAGCGTTTAATGACGGATGTGCGTTGTGGTGTAGTGGATATCGGCTCGGAAAGAGAAATCAGTGAGCCGAGTTCGAATTCAAGTTGAATACTTCACTTCAGCACTGGTACCCTTGGGAAAGGTATTAATCCGTTTCTTCCCTCAAGTTATGGGTTAAATAACAGGGTAGGACTTAGGGACACTGCCCTTAAAAACAAATCCCAATGAATCTTGATACTCGAAAAGAAAAAGTATTACTAGACAAAAAAGTTATATAAAAACAACAATAAATTGTTGAAAAAGAAAAAGGTATTACCAGCAATGAATAAATAAAATTTAGTTGGCAATAAATGACCCGCCGAGGTTGATATGCCATAAAAACAAACAACCACTACATCTACTGCTAGGAAGTTTGGGTCGCTGTGTCGGGCCAGGATGTTTTTCTTGTCGGAATCCATCTTGCACATATACAAATCTGACATTCGTCTGAATAATGATGTCATATTTCGTCGGGTACTCCTGCTATTCACCTAGGAGTTCTCGATAAAGTCCAAAGAAGGATGTACTCGATCCAGATTCAGTCGCTCGATATCAGTCACTTTCTCATCAACGGGATGAGGCTTCCCTCTGTCTTTTCTGTAAATATTTTCCCGGTTTATGCTCTGACGAGCTTATCTCCCTGGTGCCCCGTCTACACAGATTTAATCGAGCTACTAGACTGATAACTAGATCCCCTTTTCAGTCAAATAATCAAAAGTAACTGCCAGTTCTACTCTCTCAGTTTATTCTTGCATTTCCTGCCTGTGGAACTTTACCCCGGGTACTTGTTTCCCTGATAGCTACAATCTCCAAGTGTTTTAGTGCAACTGCTATCTTTTCTCTCCTTGATTCCCATCTTTCTCTTATTATTTCTCCGACACCCCTATACCTCTCATATAACCCACTGTGCACTAGCGGCACTGGATTAATTTATGCGGATTATAATTGATACTATGTATTGATATGTATTAATAATGTATTGATATGTATTAATATAATTGATAACCCGCTGTGCACTAGCGGCACTGGATTAATTTATGCGGATTATAATTGATATATGTATTGATATGTATTAATAATGTATTGATATGTATTAATATAATTGATAACCGCTGTGCACTAGCGGCACTGGATTAATTGTACGGATTATAATTGATACTATGTGAGTATGTTAATAATATGTTTGATATACCATTAATATAATTGATAACCCACTGTGGCACTAGCAGCACTGGATTAATTTATGCGGATTATAATTGATACTATGTATTGATATGTATTATTGTATTGATATAACTATTCAATAGTGATAACCCGCTATGCGCTAGCGGCACTGGATTAATTTATGCGGGATTATAATTGATACTATGTATTGATATGTATTAATAATAATGATATGTATTAATATAATTGATAACCCACTGTGTACATAACTTATTTACTGGATTAATTATGCAAGGATTATAATTGATACTATGTATTGATATGTATTAATAATGTATTGATATGTATTAATATAATTGATAACCCACTGTGCACTAGCGGCACTGGATTAATTTATGCGGATTATAATTGATACTATTTATTGATATGTATTAATAATGTATTGATATGTATTAATATATTGATAACCCGCTGTGCACTAGCGGCACTGGATTAATTTATGCGGATTATAATTGATACTATGTATTGATATGTATTAATAATGTATTGATATGTATTAATATAATTGATAACCCACTGTGCACTAGCGGCACTGGATTAATTTATGCGGATTATAATTGATACTATGTATTTGATATGTATTAATAATGTATTGATATGTATTAATATAATTGATAACCCACTGTGCACTAGCGGCACTGGATTAATTGTACGGATTATAATTGATACTATTTATT
Organism: Ascarosepion bandense; assembly: GCA_037127315.1. Classification (NCBI taxonomy): domain Eukaryota; kingdom Metazoa; phylum Mollusca; class Cephalopoda; order Sepiida; family Sepiidae; genus Ascarosepion; species Ascarosepion bandense. The sequence continues at coordinate 128,479 of JBBBDQ010000115.1, forward strand.
GATATGTATTAATAATGTATTGATATAATAATATAATTGATAACCCGCTGTGCACTAGCGGCACTGGATTAATTTATGCGGATTATAATTCGTCTATGTATTTGATATGTATTAATAATGTATTGATATGTATTAATATAATAATTGATAACCCACTGTGCACTAGCGGCACTGGATTAATTTTATGCGGATTATAATTGATACTATGTATTGATATGTATTAATAATATATATTGATATGTATTAATATAATTGATAACCCCACTGCATGCACTAGCGGCACTGGATTAATTTATGCGGATTATAGTGATGATACTATGTGATGATATGTATTAATAATGTATTGATATGTAATATAATTGATAACCACTGTGCACTAGCGGCACTGGATTAATTATACGGATTATAATTGATACTATGTATTGATATGTATTAATAATGTATTGATATGTATTAATATAATTGATAACCCACTGTGCTAACGGCACTGGATTAATTTATGCCGGATTATAATTGATACTATGTATTGATATTGTATTAATAATAATGTATTATGATATGTATTAATATAATTGATAACCACTGTGTACTAGCGGCACTGGATTGTTTATGCGGATTATAATTGATACTATGTATTGATATGTATGTATGTATTGATACTTATTATTAACAGTGATAACCCGCTATGCACTAGCGGCACTGGATTAATTTATGCGGATTATAATTGATACTATGTATTGATATGTATTAATAATGTATTGATATGTATTAATATAATTAATATAACCCGCTATGCCTAGCGGCACTGGATTAATTTATGCACGGATTATAATTTTGATACTATGTATTTGATATGTATTAATAATGTATTGATATGTATTAATATAGTGATAACCCGCTGTGCACTAGCGGCACTGGTTAATTTATGCGGATTATAATTGATACTATGTATTGATATGTATTAATAATATATTGATATGTATTAATATAATTGATAACCCGCTGTGCACTAGCGGCACTGGATAATTATGCGGATTATAATTGATACTATGTATTGATATGTATTAATAATGTATTATTGATATGTATTAATATAATTGATAACTTCCGCTGCACTAACGGCACTGGATTAATTTATGCAGTTATAATTGATACTATGTTGTATTGATATGTATTAATAATGTATTGATATATATTAATATAATTGATAACCCACTTTTTCTTTTTTCTTGGCACTGGATTAATTTATGCAGTTATAATTGATACTATGTATTGATATGTATTAATAATGTATTGATATGTATTAATATAATTGATAACCCACTGTGCACTAGCGGCACTGGATTAATTTATGCGGATTACAATTTTAAGTACTATGTATCGATATGTAACCAATAATGTATTGATATGTATTAATATAATTGATAACCCATGTGCACTAGCGGCACTGGATTAATTTATGCGGATTATAGTGATATACTATGTATTGATATGTATTAATAATGTATTGATATATGTATTAATATAATTGATAATACTGTGCACTGGCACTGGATTAATTTATGCGGATTGTAATTGATACTATGTATTAGTATGTATTAATATTAATGTATTGGTATACTTATTAATATAATTGATAACCCACTGTGCTGTGGCACTGCTGGATTAATTTATGCGGATTATAATTGATACTATGTATTGATATGTATTAATAATGTATTGATGTGTATTAATATAATTGATAACCCACTGTGTACTAGCGGCACTGGATTAATTTATGCGGATTATAATTGATACTATGTCAATGATTTGATTATTTGTTGATGTATTTGTGATTGTGTGAATCCTTAACGTAAGGTTTGTACAGGCCATTATATAAGAGTGGGCACAAATAACAACTCTGTTTCATGTTTAAACACACTCTTCAAGCCATATGTGTTTTCTTTTGGCTCGACTATTTATATATACAGATCAATGGGGCATTATGGGTAGCAAAATCAGATATTTCCTGTTTATTGCATTATCGTAACACTTATTGTTTCGGAGAAGACGGTGATATTTAAATTATTCGAAAGGTTATTGAGTGGAAATAATTGTAGATTCGAATCTGGTTATGTGTAATTATTTACTATTGTTGTTTGTTAAACAAAAATAATTGCGACTTTATCCAACTAGATATGAAATATTTCTAACATTCAATAACCGAATCCATGCTAGGTCATCTTAGTTCTAGAGAAAACAAATTAAAAATAGTGAAACACAGCTGAATCGCAAAGACGCGTGGCTGAAGGTGGAAGGAAGGTTCGACGTTATAATGGCATATTTTGATGGAGCCGTCCTGTAAGCTTATAGGTATATATTTACAACATGAACTAAGCAAAGGTATATATTTACAACATGAACTAAGCAAAATGATTGATAAAAATGTCATATCTGTCTTGAGTGTCGATTAGTTGTCTTACGGCTATCGTCTGCGATGGACGTTACTCCAAGAAAGCGTACGAAAATTGTAACACCGCACGAACACACTAGCACGCCATACAGACCGATCGTGGATATTGTTGGTGTCAGCCTTTTAACTGTCAGTCGTGTCTTCAAAGCGAAGTAACAAACTGTATTCATCAGTCTAGAAAGTAAAGGAAAATGCGGTCGGAAGAACAAAAAAAAAAAAAGATGCCAAGAGACGACGTATACGTGATCAGGGAACGTGTGGAAGATTCTAAGAAGAAATTCGTTTTGTTTCAATTAATTTGAACAAGGGTTTATATATATATATATATATATATATATATATATAAACCCTTATATATATCTACAAACCCTTATATATATATATATATATATATATATATATATATATATATATATATATTCGCGAAGAAAGATTTATGAACGGGCCTGTCCCCGTCGACTGCAGGTACCGCTAATACCCAACTAGGCCAATGAGTCAAGTCCGCCTACAGCGACTGCAGTTAATGGTCTGGTCTGGTGTGGCTGCTGACGCTTCCCGGTTCTTCATCCCACGGCGTTTCAGGTTCAGGTTCTGCGAGAGTCCTCAAAGGTGAAGACGGCCTGGTCGACGGTGCGGCGCCAAGCCTGACGATCAGCAGCAAGTGTCGACCACTGGCAATGGTCAATGTAGCAGGTGCCGAGGGATTTTTGAGAGTGGATTTTTTATAGTGCCTCTCTGTCACGGTGACTAATGGAGAATTCGCCGTACAGGGCTATCTTTGGCAGGCGAGGGTTCCCCATTTTGGAGACGTGCCCTGCCAAGCGTAGCTGTGACTTCAGCAACATAGCCTCAATGCAGATGATTTCCGCCTGTTCGAGGACCTCCGGGTTGGTAACGTGGATGTTGAGGAGGGTAGTGAGTACGACAGCTCTATTGACGTTAATCGCAGTGCCCTTCTTCATCATGCTTGCTGTTCCAGACTCTTTTGTAGAGTCTGCTGAAAGCGCTGTCTGCCTTGGCCAGTCTGTTGTCTATTTCCCTGTCAATCTTGGCATCTGATGTGATGGTACGCCCCAGGAAAGTAAACCTGATAAGCTGCTTTCTGCTCATTCTCGCCGATGGGGAGGGCGGTACTTTTCTGGGACTGCAGATTGGTGGAGAACTTCCGTTTTATTCCAGCTGAGTTCGAGTCCGAAAAGCTAGGCAGCTTCCACATAGCTAGTTTTTGTTTTGAGGTACCCCCGATAAATATCGAAAATCGATAATCGAAAAAATCTGGTTATAGAAGGAATGGTCCGATTTTAATCAAATTTAATACTCTCATAGAAAAAGACATAAGAAACGATATTCAGAAGTTTCAAGGTTGCAGTTCTTACAATAGTACAGAAAATCGATAATATATATATATATGTATAAATCGATACCAGGAAATCAAAATTTGACTTACATCCATTCATTTTCTTTCAGTCTACGGTTTCGCTTTAACTGGAAATATTTTAGTCTATTGCGCCAACATCCCAAAGTCTAAGCTCCAGGACTATGGATTAGTTTTAAAGCTTTCATTACACCCGAGCAACGCCGGGTTATACTGCTAGTAATTTATAGAGAAACAAAAAAAAAATATTGCCAGCTCCACGTACAACATCGGCACTAAATCGCACAAACCTACTTTTTACTTAGTCAGGAAAAAAATTTAACAAAAATAGTTGCTATATTTTTTCACTTGCTGTGCTGAGGTAGTATCCGAAAATTGTAGACTAAGCCTCAAAATTACCATGATCGTCTACATACTGAAAAGACACGGCACACAGAAGAAAAAGAATTTTAATGAATACACATATCTGAGTTGATGCTTCTTTTATTTATTAAATAGTATATTTATTTATTTATACTTGTAAGATGAGGTAGTATTTACACTGCTCGGACTGTTGTTTTCATTTTTTTTGCCATGATTACGACGTTTCGGCCGTTCTACGCTCCGGCCATCTTTAGTTGCTAGGAATTTTTAAGCAAGCCCCTTATTTCGATCACTGACACATGGCCTAGTAGATATTGGCGTAAATTGATTTCAGTGACGTGACCCAAAATGTTGTGAGTTCAATACCTGGCTACAGCAGTGGTGAACAAAAAAACATAAAGTGTTAAAGGAAGATAACTACATGGCATCCGGAAGTGGCATCGCATATAGAATGAGAATTATATACCCCAGTGATCTAAATAAAGGGTTCGGTTCAAAGTTTTTAGGACCTGAAGAAAGCCGGAGCGTACAACGGCCGAAATGTAGTAAAATGGCAATGAAATGAGAACAAGAGTCCGAATGCATATTTATTTATTTTCATTTATCAGCCTGAATATTCGAGAAAATATGAGCTGTCTGGCGGGATACAAACCTGCTTAACCCTGTGCAGGGGAAACCAACGTCAGAGGTGACGTGCTTTAGACACCCCGCCCACGAACTGCGTCAGTAATCAAGCCAAGTTGAATAAAACCTGTGAACATAAATCTTTCTCTTATTTTCTTCAGTAAAATGTCTCGTCTATTAAACGAAAATAAATATACTGTTTAATATATATATATATATAGAAATGTCCGCAAAAATCGAATATTAATACCTAATTGATATTGAAATAGTTTACGGCTATATCTTGTTGAATGCACCGGTTCCTGTCCGATCGCCGAAGTTGATCAACATCGAGGCTGGTCAGAACTTAAATGGATGACCATTTGAGAATACCAGGTGATGTAAACGGAAGAATTAAGAATGGTCCACCGGTCCTCCAGTTTTGGGAGGTTGGGCGCAGAGCTTACAAACCTGCCCCGTAAAAAAACAGTTTGTTACAGAAACAGCAACAAAAAGTTGCTGCCGTATGCACCATTGGGTGTGATGGTTAAATGATGGATAGATATCAACGGAAATATCGCTTTCCGTTTGTAATATCTGAAAATTCTTAAAACAAAAATTATATATCCTGGATGTACTGAAAAAGTTCTCGGTCCGACTAAGAAGGGATTTTCAAATAATGTTTGACGTTTTTCTTCTTTTCATTTTGGGCAGGCTTTGAGAAGTGGGTCGAGTCGACATCATCACAGTATCCCCACGTTTTGTTAAATACACTGCAGCAAACTGGTCCATTTCACCAAAATGTCATTTAGAAACTCAAAACGATTCTCAGTAGTTTGTGTGGCTCCCACGGGCTTGTACGCATGCCTGACAACGTCGGGGCATGTTCCTAATGAGACGACAGATAGTGTCCTAGGGCATTTCCTGCCATATCTGAACCAGGGCATCACTGAGCTCCTGTACAGTATGAGGTGCAATCTAGCAGTACCGGATGGACCTAAACATAATGTCCCAGAGGTGTTCTATTGGCTTTAGGTCAGGTGAACATGGGGCCAGTCAATGGCATCAATTCTTTCATATTCCAGGAACTGCCCGCATACTCTATTTTGTAGGGTTCTGGCAGTGCTCATCCTGTTCCTTCTTGCACAAAGGCGCAGATACCGATCCTGATCTTCCTGTCCAGCTCTCCTAAAATAACTAGCTGTCTCCTGGAATCTTCTTTATGCTCTTGAGACTGTGCTAGGAGGCAGCGAACCTTCTTGCAACGGTACGTATTGATGTGTCATCCTGGAGGAGTTGCACTACTTGTGCTACCTCTGTAGCGTCCAGGTAGCATGCTATCAACAGAGATGCTGATCCATGAAAAATTAAAAACTACAGCAGTAGAAAGTCAGTCAGTAAAAAATCAGCCAAAAGAGATGAGAAGGGAAAATAAGTATCAGTGGCCTCAACCATTCCTGTTTTGGGGGGTGTCTCATTGTTGCAACTCTGAAGCACCTGTTGTTGATTTCATTAATAACAAAGCAGCTGAAACTGATTAACAACCCCCTCTGCTACTTAAATAACCAGATCAATATCCCGAAAGTTTGACTGATAGGTTGCTATACATCTGATTAAAAAGTGTTTCTCTAATTTTTTTGAGTTGTGTACAAATATGTACCTACGAGGGTGACATGGCGAAATGTTCTCAGGCCCAAAAAAGTTCTAATGTTGGGAATTTTTTCGGCTGAGAAACTTTCACCTCATCTTCGAATTCAATGTGATTATATGTAATGAAATGTTTGGCCAACTTACGTCGCAAAATATTCCTTTCGTTTTTTTCATTGTTTTAAACAAATCACACGCACACACACACACACACACACACACACACACACACACACACACACACACACATATATATATATATATATATAAACGTTATTTTATTAGGTACACATATTTGAGTAGAAGCTCTATCTATTAAACAGTATATTTATTTAATTTCGTTTACCGGCATAAATATTCAAGAAATCCTATTAAAGAAAATATGGGCTGTCTGGCGGGATACAAACCTGCGTAACCCTGTGCCGGGGAAACCGACGTCAGAGGGGACGTACTTTAGACACCCAGGCCACGAAGTGCGTCAGTAATCAAGCCGAGTTGAATAAAACCTGTGAATATAAATCTTTCTCTTATTTTCTTCAGTAAAATTTCTCGACCATTAAACGAAAATAAATAAATACACTGTTATATATATATATATATATATATATATATATATATATATATATATATAAATAACCGCAAACTCTTCCTTCTTCAGATGATATGACTGGTCAACATTTAGATGGGTCACTGCTTAAAAATACCAGGTGCTGTAAGTTGGGGTGTGTGAGTGATGTCGTGTATAACAACGCGAAATTGTTATTCAAAGAGCTGAATTCCAGTTTCCCTCAAGTCTGTTATATTCATCCGCGCAAATAGCCATTGGGAAAAGGTCGGATCCATCTCTCTTCTCCGCAGCTATAGGTTAATTAGTGAAACGTGTATCAATAAATCATGATTATCTCACAATCTAACCCTCATTCTCGGTATCCTTACGCGCTTATCACCCACCCTCTGTCATTTCCTATATTTAATCAGCCTTTCTCAACTCTACGTAGCCCCGTGCACAGTAGTGGCAGTGACATGCCTTGCTCGGGGTGAAACGCTTATAAAAAAATAAAAAAATAATCCGTAAAAGGTTGATAAATCGTAAAGAAACAAATCAATCGATATCACTAACAAAAATAGCATCACTTCACTAGCTATGATGATAGAACTGTCATGAAAATAACTGATAAAATCCAATTGGGTATTTTTTAGCAACGCATGCGCAGATGTGGTACAAAGTTGGTGTTTTTCCATCCTTTAACATTTGTTATTTCCGAACTGCTAAGCAGATTCATACAATTGAAACTAAAGTCAAGCCATTTTTAGTCCACGCCATTTATTTTATCAGCCTCCCTGTAATTATTAGATAATATCGTTCAATTGACAATTGCCAATTTTCTCACAGCAGAGCACTTCATATTGAAGGATTAATGAAAAACGAGTTTAATCAGTAGGTGAGAAGAGGCTCAACTTAATTCGGTCAAAATATTTAATTAAATTGCACACACGGCGGGTGGTCGTTTTGATCGTAGCGAGTTTAAATAATGTTTTGGAATAAAACATCTCCTCTCGCTCTTATATACATGCTAGCTACTCACCTAAGCATCGCTCATTCAGCAATGAATTCAAACACTCTCCGCTACTGGCGTGTATTTACAGTGTGTACATGATACGCCAATAGCCATTATTTTTTTCGTCAGTAGGTAACCAAATTGTTACCAGACTTACTATGAATGATGTAATATTACGCAAATCATTTTTTTTTTTCGGTAGAAAACATTTTTTTTGAAATTTTTGCAAAAATCAAATAATTCTAGGATATTAATGAAACTTTTAGGACTTATAAACAAATGAATAAAACTATTTTTGAAATAATTATTTAAAAAAATGTTGGTAAAAATATATATTTATATATATCTGTTACCCCATTCCACGTAAATACATGACATTTCAAAAAATTAAATTTTGTATCGAAAAATAGTTAAACTCAAAACTTCTTGGGAAATGTGAATCATCCAGATTTTTTTTTTCAGACAGTTGGTCGCTTCTTAGAAAATCTGCTCCGAATAGTAAAATAAAAAAACTATGACATTATTTAATTAGATAAGCATTTAATTGCTTATATATATATATATATATATATATAAACTTATTTATAAAGGGAACTTTGTCTGTGTGTGTGTGTGTGTGTATTCGTTACCTATAGACGCCGAAACGGCTGAACTGATTTTCACAGACACACACACAGGCAAAGTTCCATTTATAAATAAGACTCAATGAAATTTTCAGAACTGAATGAAATTTACTAATAAATGAATTTATTTGAAACATTTTTTCTTATTTTTTCACATGTTTTACTTCTACTTACTTTATTCTAAGAAATGCCCAGAAATTAAAATTCCAACGTTTTCAAATTTGTGTTAGTTAAAAGCAGAACTCACTAAAGAATTTTACTTGTCAATTTGTCTTTGCCATACAGATTTGTCTTTGCCATACAGATCTCCGGAAAATCTGCTCTGAATTGTAAAATAAAAAAAATAATGCAATAAAACTATGACGTTATTTAATTAGAAAAGCTTTTAATTGCATTCATAAATAAGACAAATTAAGGAGATCATTTTCTTAATAAAAACTTTTTCGATGAGCAATAAATCATAAAAAAAGATTTGCTTTCATTTTTTAAATTTTGATTAGTATAGATTATTAAGTTTTAAATCTTTCAAAATTTTGTATTAATTCCATCCTTCCACGGTCCATGTTACACTCACTGCAGTAGTAAAAAATTATACCATGTGTTGATCCATTTGAGTAAAGTTGCGTATAGAAGTATGTTCACAAGACGCTAGTTTTGCTCGCAGGTACGCCAAAATTAATTGCTATAACAATCTTGCCACAAGATATCTGCCTTTAAAACATGCCTCCAAATAAGGAATAAAATATGTACACGTTTTCATTCTAAATCCGTCGTCTGAAAATGGATTTCGAATTGAAAACAAAACGTTTTTAGAGGTTTCTTTTTAAGCCAGAAGGAGCAATTATTTTTAGCGGATATTCTGTCAATGAATTCTGGACACGAAGAAAAAACATATTCAGTTGTTTTACTTTTAAACCAAAAGAAGCAAATATTTTTAGCGGATATTTTGTAATTGAATTCCGGACAAGAAGACAAAACATATTCAAGTGTTATACTTTTAAACCAGGTGAAGCAAATATTTTAACGGTTATGCTGAAAGGAATTCCGGACACGAAGACAAAATATATTCATTTGTTTTACTTTCAATGCAAGTAAAGCAAATAATTTCAGCGGATATTTTGTAAATGAATTCCAGACACGAAAAAAAAAAACAAAACCTCTTCATTTGTTTTAATTTAAAACCAGGTGAAGCAAATGTTTTTAGCGGATATTCTGTCAATGAATTCCCGACACAAAGACAAAACATATTCAGTTGTTTCAGTTTTAAACCAGGTGAAGCAAATATATTCAGCAGATATTTTGTAAATGAATTCCGGACATGAAAACAAAAGATATTCAGTTGTTTTACTTTTAAACCAGTGAAGCAAATATTTGTAGCGGATATTTTGTAAATTCAGAACATGAAGACAAAATATATTCAGTTGTTTTACTTTTAAACCAGGTGAAGCAAATATTTTTAGCAGATATTTTGTAAATGAATTCCGGACACGAAGAAAAAACATTTTCAGTTGTTTTATTTTAAAAGAGGTGAACCAAAAATATTTAACGGATATTTTGTAAATGTCTTCTTGTCACAAATAAAAAATATACTCAGTTGTTTTAATTTAAACCAGTTGAAGCAAATATTTATTTTTTCACTAAATGAATTACGGACACGAAAACAAAACATATTCAGTTGTTTTACTTTTAAACCAGGTTAAAGAAAATATTTTTAGCGGATATTAAGTGAATGAATTTTAGACACAAATACAAAGCATGTTCACTTGTTTTAATTTTAAACAATGTGAAAGACATTTTTAGCGGATAAATGAATTCCTGACACGAATAGAAAACCTCTTCAGTTGTTTTACTTTTAAACCAAGAGTAGCAAATATTTTTAGCAGATATTCTGTAAAAGAATTCGAGACATTAAAAAAAAAACATATTCAATTGTTTTACTTTTAAACACGGTGGAGCAAATATTTTTAGCGGATATTTTGTAAATGAATTCCTGACACGAAGACAAAACATGTTCAGTCGTTTTACTTTTAAACCGAAGATAAGCAGATATTTTTATCGGATATTCTGTGAATTAATTTCGGACACGAAGTCAAAACATTTTATGTTGTTTTACTTTGAAACCAGGTGAAGCAAATATTTTTAACGGATATTCTTTAAATGAATTCCGGACACGAAGACAAAACATTTCCAGTTGTTTTATTTTAAAAAAGGTGAACCAAAAATATTTGCGGATATTTTGTAAATGTCTTATTGTCACGAATACAAAATATACTCAGTCGTTTTACTTTTTAACCAAGCGAAGCAAATATTTTTAGAGGATATTCTGTAAATGAATTCCGGACATGAAGACAAAATATATTCAGTTGTTCTACATTTAAACCAGGTGAAGCAATTATTTTAAGCGGATATTCTGTAAATGAACTCTGGACACAAAGACAAAACATATTTAGTTGTTTTATTTTAAAACAGGTAAAGTAATTATTTTTAACGGATATTTTGTAAATTAATTCCGCGCACGAAGAAAAAACTTATTCAGTTGTTTTATTTTAAACCAGGTGAAGTAATTATTTTAAGCGGAGATTCTGTAAATGAACTCTGGACACAAAGAAAAAAAAACATATTCAGTTGTTTTATTTTAAAACACGTAAAGTAATTATTTTTAACGGATATTTTTTTAAATGAATTCTGAGCACCAAGACAAAACATATTCAGTTGGTTTATTTTTAAATCAGATGAAGCAACCATTTTTAGCGGATTTTCTGCAAATGAATTCCAGACACGCAGACAAAACATAATCAATTGTGTTACTTTTAAACCAGGTGAAGCAAATATATTTAACGGATATTTTTTAATGTAGTTTGGACACGAAAACAAAACATATTTAAGTGTTATACTTTTAAACCAAGTGAAGAAAATATTTTTAGCCGATATTGTGTAATTTGAATTTCGGACACGAAAACAAAACATATTCAAGTGTTATATTTTAAACCAAGTGAAGAAAATATTTTTAGCCGATATTGTGTAATTTGAATTTCGGACACGAAAACAAAACATATTTTTTACTTTTAAACCAGGTAAATCAAATATTTTCAGCTGGTATACTGTAAAAAAACATTTTCAGTTGTTTTACTTTTAAACCAGGGGAAATAAATATTTTTAGCTGATATTCTGAAAATGTTTTCCAAAGAGGAAAACAAAACATTTTCAGTTGTATTAATTTTAAGTCAGCTGAACCAAATATTTTTAAAAGATAATCTGTAAATTAATTTCGGACACAAAGACAAAACATATTCAGTTGATTTACTTTTAAACCACGTGAAGTAAGTATTTTTAACAGTTGTATTGAAAATGAATTCTGGACACGAAGCCAAAACATATTTAAACCAGGTGATGCAAATATTATTAAAGGATTTTCTGGAAATTAATACCGACACGAAAACAATAACAAATACAGACGTTTTACTTTTAAACAAGTTATAGCAAATATTTTTAGCGATATTCGTTTAATAAATTCCGGACACAAAGACAAAACATATTCAGTTGCCTTACTTTTAAACCAGGTGAAGCAAATCTTTTTATCGGATATTCTGTAAATGAATTCCTGACACGAAGATAAACATATTTAGTTGTTTTACATTTATACCATGTGAAGCAAATATTTTAGCAGATTTTCTGTAAATGAATTCCTGACACAAAGACAAAACATTTTCAGTTGTTTTTCATTTAAACCAGGAGTAGCAAATATTTTTAGCGGATATTTTGTAAATGAATTCCGGACACAAACACAAAACATTTTCAAATGCCTTCCTTTTTAACCAGGGGAAGCAAATATATTTATCGGATATTCTGTAAATTAATTTCGGACACGAAGACAAAACATTTTAAGCTGTTTTACTTTGAAACTAGGTGAAGCAAATATTTTTAACGGATATTTTGTAAATGAATTCCGCGCACGAAGAAAAAACATATTCAGTTGTTTTATTTTAAAACACGTAAAGTAATTATTTTTAACGGATATTTTTTTAAATGAATTCTGAGCACCAAGACAAAACATATTCAGTTGGTTTACTTTTAAATCAGATGAAGCAACCATTTTTAGCGGATTTTCTGTAAATGAATTCCAGACACGAAGAAAAAACATAATCAATTGTGTTACTTTTAAACCAGGTGAAGCAAATATATTTAACGGATATTTTTTAATGTATTTTGGACACGAAAACAAAGCATATTCAAGTGTTATACTTTTAAACCAAGTGAAGAAAATAGTTTTAGCCGATATTGTGTAATTTGAATTTCGGACACGAAAACAAAACATATTTTTTACTTTTAAACCAGGTAAATCAAATATTTTCAGCTGATATACTGTAAATGAATTCCGGACACAAAGACAAAACATTTTCAGTTGTTTTACTTTTAATCCAGGAGTAGCAAATATTTTTAGCAGATATTTTGGAAATGAATTCCGGACACAAAGACAAAACATTTTCAGTTGTTTTACTTTTAAACCAGGAGTAGCAAATATTTTTAGCAGATATTTTGGAAATAAATTCCGGACACAAAGACAAAACATTTTCAGTTGTTTTACTTTTAAACCAGGAGTAGCAAATATTTTTAGCAGATATTTTGGAAATAAATTCCGGACACAAAGACAAAACATTTTCAGTTGTTTTACTTTTAAACCAGGAGTAGCAAATATTTTTAGCAGATATTTTGTAAATGAATTCCTGACACAAAGACAAAACATTTTCAGTTGTTTTACTTTTAATCCAGGAGTAGCAAATATTTTTAGCAGATATTTTGTAAATAAATTCCTGACACAAAGACAAAACATTTTCAGTTGTTTTACTTTTAAACCAGGAGTAGCAAATATTTTTAGCGGATATTCTGTAAATTAAATCCGGACACGAATACAAAATATATTCAGTTGTTTTAATTTTAACCCACATGAATCTAATATTTTTAGCTGATATTTTGCAAATGAATTTAAGATACAAAGACAAAAGACATTCAGTTATTTGACTTATAGAACAGGTGAAGCAAATATGTTTAGCGGATATTTTGTTATTAAATTCCGGACACGAAAACAAAACATATTCAAGTGTTATACTTTTAAACAAGATGAAGCAAATATTTTTAACAGATATTAAGCAAATGAATTTCGGACACGAAGACAAAGCATATTCAGTTGTTTTACTTTTAAAACAGGTGAAGCAAATATTTTTAAAGGATATTCTATAAATTTATTCCAGACACGAATACAAAACATTTTAATAGTTTCGCGTTTTAAACCAGGTAAAGCAAATATTTTTAGCGGACATTCTGAAAATGAATTCCGAACATGAAATCAATACATTTTCAGTTGTTTTACTTTAAAACCATGTGAAACAAATATTTTTAGCGGATATTTAGTAAATGAATTTCGGACTCATAGACAACATATATTCAGTTGTTTTACTTTAAACAAGGTGAAGCAAATATTTTTAGCGGATATTTTGTAATTGAATTCTGGACACGAAAACAAAACACATTCATTTGCTTTACTTTAAAACCATGTGAAACAAATATATTTAGCGGATATTTAGTAAATGTTTTCCGGACATGAAAAAAAACAAAAAAAAAACATATTCAGTTGTTTTCCTTTTAAACCAGGTGAAGCGAATAATTTTAGCAGATATTCTGTAAATGAATTCCGGATACGAAGTCAAAACATATTCCGTTATTTTACTTTTAAACCAGCTGAAGCAAATATTTTTGTCGGATATTCTGTGAATTAATTCTGGACACGAATACAAAACATTTTTAGTCATTCTACTTTTAAACCAGGTAAAGCAAAAATTTTTAGCGTATATTTTGTAAGTGAATTCTGGACACGAAGACAAATCATATTCAGTTGTTTTACATTTAAACTAGATGAATCAAATATTTTTAGCGAATATTTTGTAATTAAATTCTGGACACGAAGACAAACCTTATTTATTTGTTCCTTTTAAACCAGGTGAAGCAAATATTTTTCACGGTTATTTTGTATATGAATTCCGACACGAAGTCAAAACATATTCAGTTGTTTTACTTTTATACCAGGTGAAACAAATCCTTTACCGGATATTCTGTAAATGAATTCCGGACTCGAAGACAAAACATATTCAAATTATTTTGTAAATTAATTCTGGGCACGAAGACAAAACATTTTTAGTCGTTTTGCTTTTAAACCAGGTGAAGCAATTATTTTTAGCGGATATTTTGTAAATGAATTCCGGACACGAAGACAGAACATATTCAGTTGTTTTCCTTTTACACCCTGTGAAGCAAATATTTTCAGCGGATATTCTGAAAATAGATTCCGGACACGAAGAGACAACCTATTTGGAAGTTTTCTCTTTTTCACTAGAAAGAAGCATTAATTTTTAACAGATATTCTGAACGTGGTTTCCGGACGAGAATACAAAACATTTAGACGTTTTCCGTTTAAACCAGTAACAACATTAATTTTTAGTTAATATTTTGAAAATTGATTTCGGATACGAAGACAAAACGTTTTCAGACCTTTTTGTTTTTAACATGATAGAATGATCTGTTTATAACGAATATTATGAAAATGTTTCTCGAACACAAAGATAAAGAATTCAGACATTTTCTTTTTAAACCCAACAAAAACATCAATTTTAACGGATATGCTCACTAATATACATGGTAAAATGCATGAAACTATCACCTCCAGATATAGGTAAAACAGCAGAACAGTCTCTTCTCTCTTGCCTTGGGTGGCCGTCAGTTTTGGCGGAGGAAAACTATTCTGAATTCAACCTTTGACTGTTTTTTTTTGTTGGGGATTTGGGCGGGGTCTTCCTCGGAAGAGAAGGCTAAAAATTAAAATTTATACAAATTTGGATCGGACACACAAAACCAGAATAGAATAACGTGTTACGTCACCTTCAGGCAACTTCTGCAGCTGTGTCGATAACAGAGTGAGCTAGTTTGCTCTTTTCTTTTGAGACGAGAAAAATATTGACCCATGGTTGGTTGGTTGTTTTTTGTTTGATGGCATATCAACCTCGGCGGGTCATTTATTGCCAACTAAACTTTATTTATTTATTGCTGGTAATAACTTTTTTCTCTTTCAAAAATTTATTGTTGTTTTTATATAAGTTTTGTGTTTAGTAATACTATTTTCTTTTCGAGTATCAAGATTCATTGGGATTTGTTTTTAAGGTCCTCAAGTCCTACTCTGTTATTTAACCCATAACTAGAGGGAAGGGACAGATTAATACCTTTCTCAAGGGTACCAGAGCTTAAGTGAGTGCAGGGTATTCAACTGGAATTCAAACTCGGCTCACCAATTTCTCTTTCCAAGCCGATATCCACTGCATCACAACGCACATCAGTCACTAAACGCTTATAGCACATGGTATCGGTCCCAAACGGTCATCCATATAGGTACTGACCAGGCTCAACGTTGCTTAACTTCGATATCGAGCGAGAACCGGTGTATTCAACGTGATATGGCCGTAAGCCATATTGACCTATGGGCAAATCAGGATTTAAATATCCTCTTCTCAGGTCTGCAATGATCTACTTTGCAACATTGTTCCCAGAAACAAACGAATGCCAATATATGATGACCTCATGATTTCCAGTACTAATAAGTTAACTGATGTGATCAAACTTTCGAAAGTAGACTGATTGTCTAGTTGAATGGGTTAGAACATCCTGAATACATGGAACAGGTGTTGGGCTTTGCAATCTCAAGATAGTTATTGATTAAGACTTCTTTTGAATTAGGGAAACTGCTTTCTCCAGAGATGTATTTTTCGGATGTGGTTACCGTTCTTATCGTCATTTTGCGGCAAAGTGTTTCGGTTAGATCCGGACCAGGCAGTTGAAGATCAGTCAGCAAGAAAGGAGTGGAACAAGCGCCCGAAAACGACACGATTAAGATAAGTAAAACAAGAACAATCTGATTTCTCTTATTCAGATGCTGAAGTTTGCTTTTGGCGTACAAATCAGACCCACATGAAAGAATTGGTAATCGCTGTTTCCATTGAAACGTTTCTCATCCGATGCCAGTGTCGGCCATCAAATATTCGTTTTGTGTTGCGTGCACTTAAAACTGGCACTCGACTGACTCAGTGACCTTATAGATTATCAATGAAACGGGAAACGCTGATAAATCAAAAAATTAAAAAAAAACACTGAGTCGAACAATTTTGAGAGAGTGGTGTAGTTCTGGCTTGACAGCATATGCAGTTAATGAGGTACAGATTAAAATATAACACACTATACAGTATAGCTCGGCGTTGCTCGGGTGTAATGAAAGCTTTAAAACTAATCCATGGTCCTGGAGTTCAAACTCTTTGGACGTTGGCACGAAAAACTAAAAAGCAATAATTGTTTCCAGTTAAAGCGAAACCGTAGACTGAAAGAATGGATGTAAATCAAATTTTGATTTCCTGGTATCGATATCAAATAAGTTTTTTCGTCGTAA
Source organism: Ascarosepion bandense (assembly GCA_037127315.1). Lineage (NCBI taxonomy): Eukaryota > Metazoa > Mollusca > Cephalopoda > Sepiida > Sepiidae > Ascarosepion > Ascarosepion bandense. Next base: position 145,583 of record JBBBDQ010000115.1, read on the forward strand.
ACTGTATTTTGAAGGCTAAATAATTCCTCTGAGTAAATGGTATCATGGCTGAGACTAAGAACTACAATTATACCTACTTAGAGCCAAAACCGAAGCAAAAACTGAAATAAAATGGCTGAAAAAATACAAACACATAAACAGACACACACACAAACATCTTGCCTTTTATATATATATTATACTAAGAACTACAATTATACCTACTTAGAGCCAAACCTGAATCAAAAGCTAAAATAAAAGGGCTGAAAAAATACAGACATACAGGCAGATAAACAGACACACACACAAACATCTTGCCTTTTATATATATATATATATATATATATTATCGATTTTCTGCATTATTGTAAGAACTGCAACCTTGAAAATTCTGAATATCGTTTCTTATGTCTTTGTCTATGAGTGTATCAAATTTGATTAAAATCGGACCACTCCTTCTATAACCAGATTTTTTCGATTATCGATTTTCGATATTTATTGGGGGTACCTCGACACAAAACCTAGCTAAGAACACTCGCAGACGTTTATAGTACAACTGTGTAAATTTTCCAGAAAATCGGTTCAGCCGTTTCGGAGTCTATAGGTAACGGATACACACACAGACACACACACACAGACAAAATTTCATTTATAAATAAGTTTAGATGTATCATTAAGTTTACCAAAATATATTTCTTGTTCCTCCTATACGTCAGTGACTGTTGAGCAATTTCTTCACAGATAAAGAAAAGATTTCAATCTGTTGGATGCTGAGTATATGATGGAGGGATCATACGAAATAGTGCTTCAGATATACAAACGATAAGATGCTGTAGGGCATCTTGGTAGCGATATGTTCAACGAAGATGCATTGATAAAATGGAAACACAAAGGGCTTTCGTACTTAGAACAAGAAAGAGGATTTAGTAGACTGGTCTATCTAGCCTTGCTTTTCAAGCAATCGAAAATATAGACTACTTTGAACTTAGAGACCGTGGTGAGCACAACTGGAAATCAATCCATTATTTTTATCAAGCAATCATAGCAATTTATAAATTAAAGGAAGAAAGTTGTGGAGAGCTGTGAACACGGGATTAATGAGGAAAGAGGGTTTGGAAAATTTTACAAACACGGAATTTGAAATGGAAAGATTATATTAAATCTGTTGGTCAGTCTGCTGCGAGGTAGGTTGGTTCACTGTGTCATACTAGACATTTTTCTCGCCTGATCTGCCATTCGTCCTTGCTTTGGATATTGTTGTCACATCTGGTTTCGTTATTCTGATATATATATATATATATATATATATATATATATATATATATATATATATATATATAGGAAAGAATATTAATAAAAAGTTTTTAATTTAATTGCAGCCCATTTTAATCAACCTGATCATACTTTAGAAAATTGCAAATGTTTACTAATAGACTCCAATTTTAGTTCTACATACACACGCAGAAAGAAAGAAACATACTGGATTTTAAAATTAAATACACACAAGCTAGGGTTAAATAGGGACTTAGGTGTGTTGAATCTTTACAAATATTTCAATAGCTAAAAATTTTTTTTCAGATATTCCGAGAAATTTTTATCTAAAACAAACAGACTTTCTCTACGGACATGCCGCATGTTGTGAACAAACACACCACGTGATGTAAACAAAAAAAAATATTCGAACGCTATCGTGAAATACGTTTCTAATTCAAATTTAAAAATCAGTTGTTTCTGATGAAGGACCGAGGGCGGTCTGAAATATAAAATATAATAAAAATAAACAAATACTGTTAAAAAAAAGTACATTTTTAAATTCAAAACTTTTTATTAATATGCTTTCCTATACATATTAAGACAGTATACGTGGATGATCATCACTATATATATATATATATATATATATAGTCAGTTGAATGCCATACATGATACACGCTTTGGCGACCATGGCTCTTTCGAAACATGACTGACTGGGCAGACGATGATCCCTCAGTAGGTTGCCATTGCTTTCTGAGATTAACTGGTTTCCAGGCAAGGCTATAGAACACAATCTGTCCTATCAGTTAACCTATAACTGGAGGGGAGAGACGGATTAATACCTTTCCCAAAAGTATTTTTGCGTAAGTGAATGCAAGGAATTCAACTGGAATTCGAATGAAGTATGTATTGGCAAACATGTGTTAGTGGCAATAATGCGAAACAGTGACTTCACGAAATAAACACTCTGTCATTTCAGTAACCATGGATCAAGATGAATTTCTAAGCAAGTTATGGATGTCGGATGAGGCCCATTTTCATCTCACAGGTTACGTGAATAAGCAGAACCACCGTTACGGGGCAAACACAAATCCTAATGAAGTTCATGACTGCCCTTTACACACTAGTAAGGTGACAGTATGATGTATTGTTTCATTACATGGGATCATCGGACCTTATTTTTTTTAAATGAACTGGGGATCTCAGTCACTGTCAATGTCTCAACAGCAGATTTCAAGAATGCATTCGTACAGGTGGACTCTATTTACAGGACGTAATTAAAAAAAAATAAAATTCCATCGTTGTTTCTTAAATTGCATGTTTTAAAGTTTCAATTACTTCGAATAAAATATTTTTCTTCCATCACACTTGGTTTTATTGGAGGATTGTCAAAAAGTTCCCGTTTTTTAGGGTCACTCTGTATATATATATAATAACAAAGAAAATAAATGCAACGTTCAAAACATTAATTAAAAACTGTGATCAATATAAAAATACAGCAATGAATATTTTTTATTAATTATTTAGAACATGTGAAAAACTACAAACTATTACAAAATTGTACATCATGTTTTGATATTGAAAGAACAATGTCATATCAGGTAGTTAATTATAATGCCTCTAAGGACATCCATTCTAACGTGATTGCTACATTAGGAGATGACACTCCAGCTTTATCAACAGTGCAAATATGGGCAGCTGGATTTAGTAAGGGAAGGGACAATCATGAAAATGACCCAAGATCTAGAGTTTTTTCAACTGCCACGAGAAAAACAGTGATCGTGTTCACCATCTGGTGATGGGTGGCAGGTAATTAGCTATTAGAATATACAATGAAAGAGTTGCGAATATTTTATCCACTGATGTTAGCGTGACGAATGTTTCTGGTCTGTGAGTGCCACGTCTTCTGACACCTAATCAAAAACGAAACATTTTTTGAAGAAAGATCCAGCTGGTCTTCTCGAGCGTTTTCAGATCCAATATCAATTTTGGGGTCATAGCTTTGAGCCAGAGACAAGTAAGGCAGTGGAAACTTCCTCGTCACCTCCTCCAAAGAAAATCAAGGGCGTTTCATTTGCAAGAAAGGTGATCATCAGAGTTTTGTGAAATGCGAAAAGCATTGTGTCTATTCCCTATAATTAAAAGGTCCACACCATCAATGGAGAGTCAGTCAGTCAGTCAGTTAGTCAGTTAAGTGATATATGTTATATACGCTTGGGCGATCATGTCTCGAAAGAGACATTACTGACTGGGTAGAATATTATCTCGCAGTAGATTGCCATTAATTTCTGCGGTAGATTAATTGACAGCCAAGGCTATAGAACCAAATCTGTTCTGTTATTTAACCCATAACTGGAGGGAAGTGACGGATTAATACCTTAATCCAAAATAAGTGAATGCAAGGAATTCAACTGGAACTCGAACTCGGCTTCCCGATTTCTCGTTCCAAGCCGATATCCACTGCATCACAACGCACATCCTATCAATAGACAGTACGACGCCAATTTGCTGATGAAAGTTACGAAAAGCGATCAAGGCAAAACACCCAAGAAAACTGACGAAAGGTAATGTTCCAGAACACAAGCCTTTGGTTTTAATGGCTACTGTCTGTGGCTGGTTTTGAACTGGCTGATTACTCTCCCTATTATCCTAATTTTGCCTCATCTGACTATCATCTGTTACCCAACATTAAAAAATTACTTGGTTGGGGGCCAGTATCACAGTCATGATGACATCATATTTGCTGTTGATGATATTTTTAACGACAGGATGAAATCTTCTTGACCAATGGGATCCAAGCACTGCAACACCGACGGAAGAAGTGTGTAGACCGCAAATGGAATTATGTTAAATAATAAATCTCACTTGGTCACTTTACATGGGAGCATCTTGGTCTGCCTACGAAATTTTCAGTCGACTCTTGTACATATTAGAGTCGACAGATCAAAGAAAAACAAAATTTCAAATGACATTAAATTCGATTCAGCCTCATGTTATTGTCTGGTGTGAATCATATAAGATAGATAGATAGATAGATAGATAGATAGATAGATAGATAGATAGATATTAGCAGTGAACCGTTTTATCAGCATCAAGACAATGCTCCAGCACACCTGTCCTTGGTTTCAAAGGCTTCTCTATGTGACAATGGCTTCTCTACTGGTTGATTCCTCTTCCCATTCTCCTGATTTCGCCCATTTGACTATCATCTCTTAACCCAACCTTAAAAAGACTTGGCTGGTAACAAGTATCGCGGGGATGATGAAGTCATATCTGCTGTTCACTTTTATTTTTTGACCAACAAGATGAAAGCTATGGGATCCAAGCACTGTAATACCGACGGAAGAAGTGTGTGGACCGCAAGTGGGATGATGTTGAAAAATAAACCTCATTTGGTCATTTTACATGAAAGTATCACGGTCAGCCTGCGAACATTTCAGCCAACCCTCATACAACTCAGTGCATCACAAGGCAAAATAGTAAGAAATAACAACGGAAAGATTGTGTAGCGCGATTCTTTGAGTCTAGTATTACCTTACAGAATTCCAAATCCTGATTTTTTTTCTTTCTTTCTGAACACCGAGGTTCTTTTTAGATTTGTAAGGCTATATTTCGTGCAGACAAAGTTGTTTTGAGAGAAAAAAGTTGGAGAAGAAACGTCTTTATTATATGAGCCACAAAGTCCCGGTTTCATCAAAGAACTGTACATGCCGGGAGATGGGTGTGTACAGTCTGTACTCTACTCAAGAGACCTGAATATCAAAGGGTGTTTCTCTTTTAGCTTACCGAGTTTGTGGTTTGTTATTCTGCTGCAAGCGTTAAAAGCTACTTTGTAATGATTTTTATTTTAAATATAATGTAAACAATCACAAAAAGACAAAATCAAGAGAGCTTTTTTTTAAAAAAAAACCTGCGACAAAGAAATAAAAATAAAAAATAAAGGGGAGATAACTCCACGGAGCAAAAAAATGATGACAGCTTTCAGTAAAGTGTTTGTTTATCTGGATGTCAGATTTGGTACTTACTGTAACGCCTTCCATCTCGGCCCAGTAGCACCTACGCACACGGTTCCCATGCCCGGGGTAAATTCCCCCAGTGGGGTAATGAGCCCATATTTTGGGCGTAATGGATGTTTGGCTTGGGAAGAGGCAATCAGCTTATAATTTCGCACTGTGCCAAGTTATTAACGAGACAGTATTTCAAGGAAGAATTTGCCCTACACCAATCTCTCTTAAAATATATTTCTTTCAAGTCTTGTGGAAAAAAATCAAAATTTCTCCACTTTTTAGACACCAGATCATAGAACTGTTTTTGGTTTGAAGCTTTTGTTTGAGACCAAGTCTGGTCTAGACACCTTTTGGATCTCTCGTCTACAGGATATATCAACATTAGCCTCTAGAGCAGTACAAATTCTCATAGGATTTTCAACCAGTTATCTGTGTGAACAAGTTTTTCTACTGTCCTTGGAATGAAGACCAAGAAACGTAGCAGACTCAACGTGGCAAAAGACGCCCGAATAGCCCTTTCAGTCACAAAGCCAAGAATAAATAAACTGGCACAGGCAATACAAGCTCAGCACTCACATTAAGAATCATGGCTAGGTTACGGCTACTATACCCCTGATTTTTATATATATGGTACTATTGTATTGAATAATTTCCATTAACTTTGTCTGCTTTTGATGTATGAAAATATAATATATAATTACTTCTTTTCCTATATTACGGGTATTTGTTCATTGGGGTAATGGATAATAGTGAAATTGTATTTTGGGGTAATCGCATTAAAAAGGTTGGGAACCATTGACCTACGCTATTGCGAAACTCAGATGAAACGGATGAAGAACAAACACGAATGAAGAGTGAGAAACTGAAAACAAATTAACTGTTAAGACTTGGGCGTCAAGGTGAATAACCCATTTGTGTTTTTTTAGATGTTATTCGGATTTAAATCAAGAGATGACCAACGAAAATCAAACACATTCATTGGTCGTATTTGATGCTGCATAGCAGGATTCCCCAACTACTTTTGTTAATGTTTCACAAAGAAATAATTAACTTGTTTAAAATTATATAATATATAAACTGAATACTGGAATTTAATTTTAAAGGTTTTGTTTAAATATTCATCTACGCAATAATATTTGTCATAATTTTAAGTCAGTCAGTTAAGTGCCATACGTGATACACGATTTGGGCGATCATGTCTCTTTCGATACATGACTGACTGGGCAGAAGATTATCCCGCAGTAGGTTGCCATTGCTTTCTACGGTAGACTGGTTGCCAACCAAGGCTATAGAACCCAATCTGTCCTGTTATTTAATCCATAACTGGAAGGAATAGACGGATTAATACCTTTCCCAAGGGTATGTGTGCGTAAGTGAATGCAACAAATTCAGCTGGAATTCGAACTCACCTCCCCGATTTCTCGTTCCAAGCCAATATCTACTGCACCAAAACGCACATTTTAAGTACAATTTGTAATTAACGTATATTTTAGTAATTAATGTGTATTTTATATCTACCTTTACTATCATAACTAATATATTTTACATTTAATTGAATATTCTCGAAAAAATCGAAATGAGAATCTGCAATACAACAAATTTGATTTATCAGCCCGCCTCCAGTCATTGTCTCACTGACGTGATTTGGCTTCCATCTTGTTCTACATGTATTTTCATGGCAAATTCTCTGACGTGCGTTTCTCCCTTGTACCCCGACCACATGTATTTATTCGTGCTACAACACTGGCATCAAGATCCCATCCTTTTACGGTTAAAATAGTTAAGTATAACCTCATCTTCTACTCTAACAGTTTCTTTTCTCGCGGTTCACACTCCACTCACATCTATTGAACAGGTGTAGAGGCTCATCCCTTGTTCCCTGTTTTGGATGTGGTTTCTGACTTTCTCTTTTCCAATCCTTTCACTTTTCTTTTTTTTCATTTTTTTTTTCAATTGGAGTAGATAGACAAAACTATCGCCCGGTTCACACTCCACCCACGTCTATCGAACAGGTGTAGAGGCTCCTCCCTTGTTCACTGTTTAGGATGTGGTTTCCGGCTTTCTTTTTTCAAATCCTTTCACTTTTCTTTTTTTTCATTTTTTTTCAATTGGAGTAGATAGACTAAACTATCGCCCGGTTCACACTCCATCCACATCGATTGAACAGGTGTAGAGGCTCATCCCTTGTTCCCTGTTTAGGATGTGGTTTCCGACTTTCTCTTTTCCAATCTTGTCACTCTTACGTAGCCCCCTGCACATCAGTGGTGTTACCGCCTTGCTCGAGGTGATATGATTAAAAAAAAACTTCCCGCTTGTTAAACTCCCTTCCGTTTGCTTGCTTCCCTGATAGCTGCAATCTCCAAAAGATTAAATGCAGCTTCATTTGTCATCTTTTATCTACTTGATTCACACCTCTCTCTTATTTTCTTTTTCTTCTAAATCCTCCTTACCTTGTTTATTCTCTCACTCTAGCTCTCTGCGCACCAGTGGCATTTCTGCCTTGCTTGGGGTGAAATGATTATATAAAGATATTACTTTTTACAATAATTCTCAACTAATTTTCTGATCACAACTAATTTTCATGTTCTACAGTCAGATAAGTGCTATACATGATACACGCTTGAGCGATCATGTCTCTTTCGAGACATGATTGACTGGGCGAAGATTATCCCGCAGTAGGTTGCCATTGCTTTCTGCGGTAGATTGGTTGCCGACCAAGGCTATAGAACCCAATCTGTCCTGTTATTTAACCAATAATTGGAAGGAATAGACGGATTAATACCTTTCCTAAGGGTATTTGCGCGTAAGTGAATGCAATGAATTCAGGTGGAATTCGAACGCGGCTCCTCGATTTCTCGTTCCGAGCCGATATCCAATGCTACACTGATCCTAAATTGATTCTACATAATGGTGAATTGATATTGATGTAATAATAGTGTACTAGGTATTGATTCAGGGACACTAAGCACACAAGGGTGTAGTCAAAAGAAGATTATACACTTTTTTTCTCTTTAATAAATGGTTCTTTTTATTACTGCTCTCTTAATCGAAATGCACTTAAATTACACATATGCGCCATTATCGGTCCATGGAAAGATTGTCCTGTATGAAGACGGTCCGTGGTATAAAAAGGTTGGAGACCACTGCTCTATAAGATCCCCCTCTCAAAAGTATCCCGTTTTATACAGATTTACATGTAAAGTCGAAGTAAGATTTATTCATTAAAAGTTCAGGAATCTTTAGCCTAAAATATTGAAACCAGAAAAGTGATAAAAGCCAGAAACGTGATCGAAATCAGCAACAAATCCAGTAAAATGTAAATTGTGTGGATATCAGCTAAAAATCACGTTTAAAGCTGAAGCATACTGTTGCCCTCCACTGATACTCTGTTGATTTCTGTATCGGCAAACACACACACACACACACACACACACACACACACACACACACACACATATATATATATATATATATATATATATATATATAAACTTATTTATAAATGGAACTCTGTCAGTCTGTGTGTATGTGTGTATTTGTCTGTTATCTATAGACTCCGAAACGGCAGAACCGATTTTCTTGAAAATTTACACAGTTGTACTATAAGCGTCTGCGAGTATTATTAGCTAGGTTTTGTGTCGAGGTACCCCGATAAATATCGAAAATCGATAATCGAAAAAATCGGGTTATAGAAGGAGTGGTCCGATCAAATTTGATACACTCATAGACAAAGACATAAGAAATGATATTCAGAATTTTCAAGGTTGCAGTTCTTTCAATAGTGCAGAAAATCGATAATATATATATATAAAAGGCAAGATGTTTGTGTGTGTGTCTGTTTATGTGTTTGTATTTTTTCAGCCCTTTTATTTCAGTTTTTGCTTCGGTTTTGGCTCTAAGTAGGTATAATTGTAGTTCTTAGTCTCAGCCATGATACCATTTACTCAGAGGACTTATTTAACCTTCAAAATTCAGTTTACAACGAAAAAAACATATTTGATATCGATAGCAGGAAATCAAAATTTGACTTATATCCATTCATTTTTTCTTTCAGTCTACGGTTTTGTTTTAACAGGAAACAACTATTGCTTTTTAGTCTTTCGTGCCAAAGTCCAAAGAGTCTGAGCTCCAGGACCATGGATTAGTTTTAAAGCTTTCATTACACCCGAGCAACGCCGGGCGATACAGCTAGTATATATATATATATATATATGAAATTAATTTTTTGAACATTGTTTTTTAACGATACTCGTATTTAAGTAGATATTCTGTTTTTAATGAAAGAGTATTATATATTTATTTCTACCGGCCTGATTATTTACGATAAATGTTTATTACAAAAATGTGTGGCATTCGGCAGGATTCAAACCTGAGACCCCTATCTATATAGGGGAAGCTACCATTTGATCTGGTAACGTCTTAACGTCTTAGACCTCTCGACCACGAATAGCCTCCAGTTTAAACGAGGTTTTTATCAAGGCTATATAACACAATTTTCGATCCATCGTAAACAAACATATCTGCTCTGAAATGTATCGTAATGTCAACAAATGTAAACATGTTACGAAAATCAATATAGCTGGCGCTAGAGTTCTTCCACGTTCCTCACAGATTCATGAATTGTCTGGGTGTGTATTTCAAACCGTTCATGCTTAATTTTTCAAAGATGAAATACACAACAAGGTTTGTGGAGCTGCAGAGGGGGATTGCGATGAGATGTGTCATCTCTCCAGCATTGTTTGTAATAGTAATAGAAGTGATCCTCGGAGGTCTAAAGCCAGAGTACAGCTTCCTGCAGGATGAGATCGAAATCCGGGCATTTATGGATGATTTAACAATAATTCAAGTCGATAAGAAAGTAGCACAGTTCGATCTGTAGAGACTTGCAGAGTTGATAAAGTGGAGTTAGATGGTCTTCAAACTCATGAAGAGCAGGTCACTGTCTATAAAAAGAGGTTCTGTGACTAATGAAGTGTTTTTCATCGCAGGTGAAAAGATACCAACAATGGGAGAGCAGGGTGTGAAGAGATTTGGGAGATGGTATAATTTCCCTGTGACAGATCGTCACCGTGGGGTTGAAATTCAGCGCCAGGCGCGTCTGCGAAGCACAGACCAATGTGGGATTAATGGGAAATTTAAAGTTCGGTGTATGCATTTTGGGTTGATACCAAGACTAATGTGGCGGCTTAGCGATCTCTACTCGTGACAGCGAGTAGAGATAATCGGGATTAAGATAACTAATCCCATACGGAAGAGATTTAGTGTTGCGAGGATTTTGTCGCCTGTTTCTTTGTATAGCAGCACTTTGGGACCCTGGTTACCTTTTACTTCTGTGGTGGAGGAGTATAAGGTGGCAAAGATGGGACTGCAGTCAGACGTGATGACAACAGTGGAAGGGTTGCTGAAGCAGGCGACGGTTCAGAGTAACGCAAGAGAGGGTCATGCTAGACTTGGTATGGTTGAGAGGGACACATTCTTGTGACAGGTCACGGAAGTTACGGGAAAAGGGAGTTAGAAAGCAGAGTCGATGGCTTAACTTGGGTGGGTATTGATGATGTTTAGATCAGTTGGTTTGATTGATGGTGTCTCGGCGCGGGACATTTAAACTTCCTCATTCAGACAGCATATAATTTGGCACCATCGCCAGCAAATTTTAGGAGATGGGGACTGTAGGAGTCACTGTCGCGCCGATTGTGTGATGCATACAGAAACCTGCGACATATGCCGTCATCCTACCCTGAGGCGATACAGAATGGCTGGTACACATTTACGCATGATTTGGTCTTGGAGGTTGTGGTAGCAGCTGCGAGAAATGCTGTTATACCCTCGTTGTCCATGCGAAGCGTGACCTTTTTGAAGCAAGGTGTGACTGCCACAAAGTAGAATATCGGGACGGAGGACTCAAGGAAGTGGACAGTGTTGGTTGATACTACCTTGCCAGGAGAGGTTTATTGTGTCTCGACTTAGACCAGATCTAGTGTTGATTGACAGTGAGAAGAAACATCTGTTGCTTGGCGAGCTGACGGTGGCATGGGAGGAAGTAATTGTAAAAGCTCATGAAAGAAAGCTACTTCGGTATGAGAAATTGGTGGCTGAAGCCCGTGAGAGAGGATGGTGCGGTTTGAAGTTGGCTGTAGGGGTTTTCCTGCTGTTTGCTTAAAGTGTGCTGGTATCCAAAATCCAAATGATAATCAAGGCCTGTGGTGAGAAAGCTGTGGAAGGTACTGCATGGGTTACCTAGAAATTCGTATCAAGTCAAAATTAACATCATAGACCAGTTGTAACGTAACACCATTTAGCTGTTGCGAGCCCACCGTGTGGATAGTTACTGAGCTTAATGGGCCGAAACTTTGTTCAAGCACGGCGCTCAGCTGAAGATTGCAGCTGGTGTAGAGCACTTGATGTGTACATGTGTTATATATATATACATATATATATATAAATGGCTTCAGTGCTGAAGGTGCGCAACATAAACATGTAAAATATTTTCTAATTATAATAATTATGTTGTTTTCATGAGACAAACTTCTTAAATTACTGTAATTTATTTTCATTAAATTATAATAATAAAGTATAATTTAATAAGTAGAAACCTCCGTTACTTATAGCAGGCGCGCGCGAACACACACACACACACACACACACACACACACACACATATATATATATATATATCCCATAGCTCAGACAAAGAATCGCCGACTGATGCCACTTCGGTCGGGTTTCAATCCTGGGCAAAAGCAGTCAGATGTCTAACCGTACTGACGAGCTGCAAAACAGATCTGTCTGCGGATGACTACATAGTAATGGATATTAACTCGCATTGAAGAATCGGAGAGCAGAGTTCGGATTAACTATATTCACTTACTTGCTAACACTCTTGGGAAAGGCATAATACCATCTCTTTTCATCGGCACTGTTTTAAATTAATGTTTTGAAGGTTGCAATTAATTTCTTTGTTCCTTGTTTATTTATATATATGTATATATATTCCTTCTATCACGCTCATGGATAGGGAGACAATGGCGAGGCAGCGTTGTCTCAGATCATTCTCTTTACTAACAGTTATTAAACTTTACTTTTTTTAGTTATGAAAGCTCTTGCCGCGTGTTTGCTCTCTTACAGGGTCTTATTTTATTTTTTGTAATAATTATGTCGTCGAGTACTGATATATATATATATATATATATATATATATATATATATCCTCTCTATTATAATGAAGACCGTTCTGTATATATATATATATATATATATATATATATATATTTAATCATTTCATCCCGAGCAAGGCGGAAACGCCACTGATGTGCAGGGGGTTACATAAATATAAAAAGATTAATTAGAAAAGAGTGAGGAGTACAAGCTAGTTAGAAAGGAACAATAGAAAGCTGAGAAAGAAGGTGCGATGACAGATACATAGGTGGAGAGAAAGGGAAGGTTATACAGGGAAGGGGAGAGAGCTAGAGGCCAGTGGTTAGTAGATGAGTATTAACTTTGCATTTAAATTTCTTGAGGTTGTAGCCGTCAGGAAAGCAAGAATACGGTAGTGAGTTCCACAGGCGGGAAGTGCGAGAGAAGAAGCTGCAGGAGTAGAATTGTCGTCTGCGTTTGGCTAACCTGACTGTGAATGGGTGGGACCCAGTTGCCAGTCTGGTTGCACGGGTAAACACCTGTTGAGGAGGCATCAGTGACTTAAGCTCATCCGAGCAGAAGCCATGAAAATATTTATAGAAGAGACAGAGGGAGGCCACATTTCGACGATGGGAAAGTGGCTGCAGTCGAGTCGCCAGATCAGTACCTATCACATTACAGACTCTCCTTTGGAGCTTGTCAAGAACACTGAGGAGAACGGCAGGGGCACCTGACCATAAATGGCAGCAGTACTCCATGCACGGACGGATGGTTGACTTGTATATATGCAGGATGGATTCAGGCGGAAAAAAACATCCTGGATCGACATAGTGACCCAACCTTCTTAGCAGTAGATTTAGCTATGGATTCAATATAGCGGTTCCATTTGAGGTATGAGGACAGGGTAAGTCCGAGGAGGCGTAGTGTATTACTCTCCGGGAGAATCACCATGGTCCATGCTTATGGGAGGCAGAAGAGGTTGCCTGTAATGGTTGACAGACAAGAGCTTGGTCTTAGAGGAATTGAAGTTGACAAGCCACTTCTTGCCCCAGTTCACCACAGAGTGTAGATCCCGCTCAAGGTCAGCAGCGAGTTTGTGTCTCCGCCACGACAGGTTTCTTACTGGGCGGGAATATATTGTAGTGTCATCTGCGTAGATGCCTACTTGGGACTTGATCTCATCTGGGAGGTCGTTGATGAATATATATATATATATATATATATATATATATATATATGAACAAATGTTTGAAGGTACAAAATTTGTACACTACTTTGAAAACAAAGAATTTATTAACAGTCTCAAGAATTCTTTCGTCCAACATCTCATCAGGAGAAAATCGTTGAAATCACAAATCAAACGAAAAAAACATCAACGAAAATTAAGAGCAAAAAGGTGGGTGGGGACGCTAAAATAAACATATATATATATATATATAAAACGAGGGGAGGAGAAATAATTACCGAGGGACAGTTAAAATAAAATATCCCCCAACAAATAAAGAGACTTAATAAAATCCTTCTGCCGGTAAAGAAAAGGCTTTCGTAAAGATATGCAGACTGATTCCAAAATCTTCAGTTGATTATTGGAACCAGCTACATGTAAAATATTAAACCAAAATTTTAAAATTTTCCATATATAATAACAGCAATAATACTATATTGTGTCGTGAAGGGTACACTCGTATATATATATATATATATATATAAAATGAATTGTTTGAACCTTATTTTTTATCGATACTCGACTACGAATGACCTCCAAGCTAAACGAGGTTTTAATCAAGCCTATATAACACAATTTTCGATTCATCGCAACAACCATATCTGCTCTGAGATGTATCGTAATGTCAACAAATGTAAACATTTTACGGAAATTAACATATTTTAACGAAACTTGGTTATAAACTACCGATAATTTGAAATGAATTGTTTGAAAATTATTTTTGATCAATACTCATATTTAAGTAGATATTCTGTTTTTAATTAAACAGTATTATATACTTATATCTACTGGCCTGATGATTTACGATAAACCTTTATTACGAAAATGTGTGTCATTCGACAGGATTCGAACCTGCGACCCCTGTTTACATAGGGGAAGCTACCATTTGATCTGGCACCGTTTTAGACCGCTCGACCACGAATGATCTCCAGTCATTTTTCGTAATAAAGATTTATCGTAAATAATCAGGCCAGTAGATATAAATATATAATTCTGTTTAATTAAAAACAGAATATTTACTTAAATACGAGTATCGATAAAAAATAATATTCAAACAATTCATTTCAAATTGTCGGTTGTTTATAACCAAGTTTCATTAAAATTCGTTAATTTCCGTAATATATATATCCTCTTTTGTAAGACTCAGCGGAGATAACATGTGAAAAAGCAGCTAATAATAATCTCAAATATTTTGCAGTCGTTTTTTTCGGCAGGGGTACACTTTTTATTGTATAAAGTTCGATCTGATTTATGAAGAAAAGTTAAGAACAAGGAAGAAAATTTGTAGAAATTTATAATTGTTTGTTCAAAAGAAATCTTTAATTTCCTACTTTCTCGTTTCCAATCTTCTCACTTTGGTTTCTTTTTTTTTTTAATTGGAGTAGATAGATCTATCGCCCGGTTCACACTCCACCCACGTCTATTGAACAGGTTAAGAGGCTCATCCCTTGTTCCCTTTTTAGGATGTGGTTTCCGGCTTTTCTCTTTTCCAATCTTCTCACTTTGGTTTCTTTTTCAATTGGAGTAGATAGATCTATCTATCGCCCGGTTCACACTCAATCCACGTCTATTGAACAGGTTAAGAGGCTCATCCCTTGTTCCCTTTTTAGGATGTGGTTTCTGGCTTTCTCTTTTCCAATCTTCTCACTATGTTTTTTTTCAATTGGAGTAGGTAGATCTATCTATCGCCCGGTTCACACTCCATCCACGTCTATTGAACAGGTTAAGAGGCTCATCCCTTGTTCCCTTTTTGGGATGTGGTTTCCGGCTTTCTCTTTTCCAATCTTCTCACTTTGGTTTCTTTTTTTTTCAATTGGAGTAGATAGATCTATCTATCGCCCGGTTCACACTCCACCCACGTCTATTGAACAGGTTAAGAGGCTCATCCCTTGTTCCCTTTTTAGGATGTGGTTTCCGGCTTTTCTCTTTTCCAATCTTCTCACTTTGGTTTCTTTTTCAATTGGAGTAGATAGATCTATCTATCGCCCGGTTCACACTCCATCCACGTCTATTGAACAGGTTAAGATGCTCATCCCTTGTTCCCTGTTTAGGATGTGGTTTCCGGCTTTTCCCTTTTCCAATCTTCTCACTTTGATTTCTTTTTTTTTCAATTGGAGTAGATAGATCTATCTATCGCCCGGTTCACACTCCATCCACGTCTATTGAACAGGTTAAGAGGCTCATCCCTTGTTCCCTTTTTCGGATGTGGTTTCCGGCTTTCTCTTTTCCAATCTTCTCACTTTGGTTTCTTTTTTTTTCAATTGGAGTAGATAGATCTATCTATCGCCCGGTTCACACTCCACCCACGTCTATCGAACAAATTAAGAGGCTCATCCCATGTTCCCTGTTTAGGATGTGGTTTCCGGCTTTTCCCTTTTCCAATCTTCTCACTTTGATTTCTTTTTCAATTGGAGTAGATAGATCTATCTATCGCCCGATTCACACTCCACCCACGTCTATTGAACAGGTTAAGATGCTCATCCCTTGTTCCCTTTTTAGGATGTGGTCTCCGGCTTTTCTCTTTTCCAATCTTCTCACTTTGGTTTTTTTTCAATTGGAGTAGATAGATCTATCTATCGCCCGGTTCACACTCCACCCACGTCTATTGAACAGGTTAAGAGGCTCATCCCTTGTTCCCTGTTTAGGGTGTGGTTTCTGGCTTTCTCTTTTCCAATCTTCTCACTATGTTTTTTTTCAATTGGAGTAGGTAGATCTATCTATCGCCCGGTTCACACTCCATCCACGTCTATTGAACAGGTTAAGATGCTCATCCCTTGTTCCCTGTTTAGGATGTGGTTTCCGGCTTTTCTCTTTTCTAATCTTCTCACTTTGATTTCTTTTTCAATTGGAGTAGATAGATCTATCTATCGCCCGGTTCACACTCCACCCACGTCTATTGAACAGGTTAAGAGGCTCATCCCTTGTTCCCTTTTTCGGATGTGGTTTCCGGCTTTCTCTTTTCCAATCTTCTCACTTTGGTTTCTTTTTTTTTCAATTGGAGTAGATAGATCTATCTATCGCCCGGTTCACACTCCACCCACGTCTATCGAACAAATTAAGAGGCTCATCCCATGTTCCCTGTTTAGGATGTGGTTTCCGGCTTTTCCCTTTTCCAATCTTCTCACTTTGATTTCTTTTTCAATTGGAGTAGATAGATCTATCTATCGCCCGATTCACACTCCACCCACGTCTATTGAACAGGTTAAGATGCTCATCCCTTGTTCCCTGTTTAGGATGTGGTTTCCGCTTTTCTCTTTTCCAATCTTTTCAATATTACGTAGCCCCCTGCACATCAGTGGCGTTAGCGCCTTGCTCGGGGTGATACGATTAAAAAAAAAATTCAGCATAAACGGTGGAGTTAGCGTTATACCTCCGTATTTTCCAAAATCACATTTTAATACACATGATCTACTGGCGTTTACTAAAATAAACTTGTCTTTCCATTTAAAAATGGGATCATTTTTTAGAAGTGACGAAACAAGTACGCTAAGAAAAAAAATGTGATGCTATATTAAATGTTGAAGTCACTTCTTAGACATCGGCAGTTGCATCACATCTGCTAAGAAACATTTGTTTCTTGCTGAACCAGGCACAATGAAGAATGGGAGAAAAACAACTGGCAGATGAGTGCCATCATAGCTATTTTTGTAAATACAGATCCGGATAGAAACAGCTGTTGAATTACGTTTGTTTTCTTCATTCATTCTCAACGCGGGTGCGTGCGCACACACACAAACGCACACACTCACTCATATATATATATATATATAACGCACACACTCACTCATATATATATATATATATATATATATATATATGTGAGTGTGTGCGTTTGTGTGCGCGTATATATATATATATATATATATATATATATCAAGAATTTATGTTTCGGTAGCAGACTTTCTTTTAAATATGTTTCGTTAAAAAAAAAACTAACAAGGAAGATTTTATTAATTTTTGATTAAATCTTACAAGTTTCAAAATAAATAAAAATGTTCCATACTTTTTGAAAACAAGCGTTTTCTGCCACTGCAGTAGCCATTCTCATAGTTTTTTTATGTTACTAATTTATTCTCATGTTTTGATTGTAACAGAATATATTGTGTTTTTGAAAAGAAGCGTTCTTTAAAGCTGTCACGTGACGTGCACGACTTAGCATCGCGTAAACTATTGTTTTTTTTTTTTATAAAACTTTCAAAACTCCATTTCCATTGCTAAATAATGTAAGGTTGATGGCTGGAGAAAATTGTTTAATATATAGGGCCTCACTTAAAGCAAGGTGCTTTTGATATTGTGAATTAAATAGTATTTTTGCATTTTCAACCAAAATTTTTTTTAAGGTTTCTTGTAAATTGAGGGTTAATAAATATTTTTTTATTACACTATTATTAGATAGGTGGCATGTAAGGCGTCAACTTCAAAAAGTGGGAGTATGGCCAATGTAGGTAATTGATTTATGATAACAAATAGTCTTGTACTGGCCGTTGAAATTCATACACTATCTGCTCTCGTTATCCGATTGAGCTCTCTAGAGGGGAAAACTTAAGAAAAAAACAAAAAACAAAACAATAACCACTTCTGCGATTTACGCATTATTCCGCAATCATGAATTGAGTTCTCTCGGTTACTGGCTTGTGTATACACCGCGTATATATAAGACGTTAAAATTTCCTGACCTACGCGTTTTGTCCCATGATGGACTTTATCCAGGCAAAAAGTTGAAGAAAAATACTTTGATATCTTTGCCTTTGTAAAGTTCATTACGGGACAAAACGCGTAAGCGAGAAAAATATAGTTTTTCTCTTGTCTTATATATATATATATATATACTGATTTGAAAAGGCACAACAGCATTTTCAATTTTTTACCTGTGCTCTAAGCCGTTTAAGTTACACAAAGCGGGACTGTGCAAATAAAAAGAGCACATTATTCGCCTGCTTTGTTTATTTGGAGGCTCTTGAGTAATATGTTTGATTTTTATATTCTCTTAGAACATCTATTATTTTTTTGTTCGTGGATTATTTTTACAAAAAATTGTTTTAATCGTAATCCAAAATTTACCCTCCTCATTGACGTATTTATTGACAACGTTGTTCGTCTGATGAAGTGTTGACTGAAAATAACAAAAAAAAAATGAAATAAAATAAAATGACATTGTGCCTCTTCAAGTCACAATTTATGCTTTGTAGTATCAAGTCCATATTCAAATATATATATATATATATATATATATATATATATATATATATGTGTGTGTGTGTGTGTGTGTGTGTGTGTGTGTGTGTGTGTGTGTGTGATGAGTTGTGGTAATGTTTAGCGTAAAGATTGTTGTTTTAACCAATTTTGCTGCTAAAAGATATTTTGGCAAGAAGTTTTTTTTATCTTAAAGTGCTCGATATCGAGATGAAGATAAGTTTAATGCAAAGAATTTGTCTCTTTAACTGAGTAGCTTAATGTCATGATATTTCAGAATCAGCATGAACCTTATCAGTTAAAGTGACAAATTCTTCGCATTAAACACACACACACACACACACACACACACACACACACACACACACACACACACACACATATATATATATATATATATATATATAGTACTGAAGATTTGTTGACTTATTTTTTATTTTTTTACGGTTTATCGACCCTTTGTGGGTTATTTCTAGCTGAAACATTTTTTGCATTTATACGAATCATTCTTTTTTTGCGAAGACATATTGTATGAAAAATTTTGGATATAAATATAAATCATATGAAAATATTTTCTAGAAACAGGTTCTACCTTTTAACCCATAGAAGGTGGGAGAAGAAACGGACTCATCACTCGCACAAGTGTAATTACGCGTAAGTGAATGTAGTCAAATGGAATTCGAAGAACAGTCTCCGATTTCTCATTCCGAGTCGCTACCCATCCCATTACACCACCCACACATCGTGGTTGCAGGGAGGTAAACGAAATAACAAATCTTGGCTAGAATTGTGCATCGAAAGAAACGGGGAAGATGTAGGGACGCTTAATTTCACTCGAAATTCTTAGCGTCTCTGCTTCTCCACCGTTTGTCCCGGTGTATATTTGTAATCGTTGTTCTTATTACGTTACCTCGACGACATATAAGTGAATTACGAAATAAGCATTACTAATGCATTATTCAGTCTGAAGAAGTAATTCCGAAGGTTGAAACGCGTTTACATCATTTTATTTAATTACTATATATAAATATATATATATATATATATATATATATATATATATATATATATATATTCAGGGGAATTAATTTATTAATCAGATATTATTTCTTATTGCACTAAACATCATTTTCGTTTGATGAGTTTTTGATGCACAAGTAATTCACACAGGTTAAAATAACAAAAAGAGAAAGAAGGAAACAAGTGATCTACTCGAAGACCTGTAGCCTCAAAGATAATTTGTAATATATATATATATATATATATATATATATATATATATATATATATATATATATATATAAAATCTCAACACATAATTAAACGATTATGAATCCAGAATTTATTTCGGCAGTTGAGTAAACCACAAACTGTCACGTCATATCCGAAAAATCAAATAGTATAATTTAATTTAGAATATATATATATATATATATATATATATATATATATATATATATATATATATATATTAGAACAGAGGAGAAATGTTGAGTTTAGGTGAATGGTAGAGAAATATACAGCTTAGCATTGAAGTAGCGATCGTACCGGAAATTAAAGAATACGCACACTAACCCACACATCTACAGAAAATCTTAAATTGAAAAACAATATAATATACAAGTAAAACGTAAGTGAATAGATACAACTACACATAAAACAAATACACACCTCTAAAAGACCATCTATGCACATAATAATATTCTCTCAATATACACAAAACTAAAAATAACCAAAATAAAAGGAAAAAAAGAGAGAAAATAAGCCTATATAGCAGAATATAATAAAAGTCACAAATAATTAAGAATCATAAATATTTTAAAATTAAAAATGCTGATATAGTAAAATAAAAATAAAAAATATTCACAAAGAAAACGATTCACCAAAATTACAGAAAGAATATTCCCCCAAAAAAATAAAAATAAAAAAATAATTAAAAAAAAAAAATTATATATATTGTTATGGGGACTCACCCATATGACACATGAACTCGTCCAAACTATATAAGCAACAGTTCGGACTTGTAGAGAGTGAGAGTAAAATAGAATAAGAGTAAGAGATTGGCAGAAAAAAGTGAGAACGGAACCTATTCGAGCTGATATCTCAGTTAACCAGACTCACATTCACGCTATAATCGCACATTTGTATATGTTTGCACTACTGTCTTTTTAGTATATTTGTTTAACACTATTCCGTTTTTGTGTCTTTATTTCTGGCCCAACAGGACCATTACAACTTGATGAAGAGGTTACAACGTATATCTTTATATATATATATATGGAACTTTTTTGTGTGTGTGCGTCTGTTTGTGTGTCTGTTACGTATAAACGTCGAAACGGCTGAACCGATTTTCTTGAAAATTTACACAGTTGTACTATAAGCGTCTGCGAGTGTTCTTGGCTAGGTTTTGTGTCGAGGTACCCAAGATAAATATCGAAAATCGATAATCGAAAAAATCGGGTTATAGAAGTAGTGTTCCGATTTTAATCAAATTTGATACACTCATAGACAAAGACATAAGAAACGATATTCAAAAGTTTCAAGGTTGCAGCTCTTACAATAGTGCAGAAGGTCAATTATATATATATATATATATATATATATATAAAAGGTGTGTGTGTGTGTGTGTGTCTGTTTATCTGCCTGTATGTCTGTATTTTTTTCAGCCCTTTTATTTTAATTTTTGCTTCGGGTTTGACGCTAAGTAGGTATAATTGTAGTTCTTAGTCTCAGCCATGATACCATTTACTCAGAGGACTTATTTAGCCATCAAAATTCAATTTACGACGAAAAAAGCTTATATGATATCGATACCAGGAAATCAAAATTTGACTTACATCCATTCATTTTTCTTTCAGTCTACTTTTATATTTTAATTTTAATCTTTCATTTACATGTAATCTTAGAATACTTAAATTTTTAATCTTCTTATTAAAAAAAGCATTAACTTTATAAGATTTAATTTCCATGAACATCGACTGAACTTAAATTAAAATCTATTAAACTGTCAGCTTGAAATATACACCTGTTGATTGCATGACGCATGAAACTCCGAGTCGTGCCATCGACGTAGGGCAATAAATATAAATTGCAATAATTATCTTATTCTTCCATTTAGTCACAAGAAGGTTTATTTTTGAAAATTTGGCTAAGCAGTTACATTTTCCCTTTAGCTCAATCAAGCCGCATACCTCCCACTACCATAGAAGAAATTACTACTAAGATTCTGCTAGCTTAACTCTATAATAGCCAATATTCCCCAACTCCTTCCTTTACTAGACCAAGGCTCTGGTATTAGAAGTTTTCCTCATTCTTTGTTCAAACGGGATTGACAATGCATGTCTTAAACTGACATGTTCAAAATGGCTATATTCCCTCTAAATTTTATCTGAATTTACATATATATATATATATATATATATATATATATATATATATATGTATGTATATTGACCCACATAACGTCGCCATCACTAGTGATCACTCTAAAATAGTTGTATTGGAGTATACGGCGCAAATGCCATGGTAGTACACCATGCCGTTTAAAAAAAAAATTCTGGCAGAGTGAATTGCGTCATGCACAAAATTGAAAATATGAAATGGCGACAATTGTACTGCCATAGCATTTGCGCCGTATACTCCAATACGATTATTTTAGAGATGATGGCGACATTATGTGCTTTCAAGAGCATGGCTGCTGGAAAATCCTATGTCTGGCAACAGGACTTTGTAGTATGCCAAGCAAGCAGGAAAATCTAGTTATGGCTGTTAGACAATGTCTGCGTTCACATCACTGCTCATGGCCAACTCCTCATACTGCAAATCCTTTTGATTATTATGTGTTCGAGAAACCAAAAAAAATTCTTCTAACACTAAAGAGGAATTGAAGTCAAAGATTGTGGCAGCATTCACTAACTGAAACAAGGAGTCCGTTCAGAAGAGATGCAAGAGATTTCGAAGTTGTCTGGATGGCGATTTTATTGAATAAATTAACTATTTAGCATTTCAAGAATTTTTGTGTAATTTTGGTAAATATTTCTGTTAAAATGAGATGTCAGCGTTATTTTCATTTTTGTGTAAATTAGTTTGACACCATGTGTATAAAAGAAAAAGTAATAAAGCAGTTATTCAATTTTCTCAGTCCGACAATATTTCTTATTGCTGTGGACGCTATACTCGTGGTGACGTGTGTTTCAATAGACATTTCTGTTTAATCTATTACAATGGAATTTGTGTCTATCAGATGAGAACATCAGAATGCTTAAAAAATAAAATATATAAATCTACAAGAATCGTACCTACACTCCATTTTCTGGGAAGCCATCTTAACTAAGTTGAAGTTACATCAAAGTTAAATACATTTATACATACATCCCACAAGACGTCAAAGTGCGAATGGCCTTATTGTTAAGTCGAGTCAAAAAACAATAGCTTTCAGAAAACAATGTTAAAAGCTTATAAATTTCATAAAACAATAGTTAGAAACGGCGATGAAACATAGGTATAAAAGACAGCCATAAAATTGTTTAGTTTTTTTTTGTTGTTAATTGTTTCACCCCAGGCAAGGCGGTACCGCCACTGATGCGTAGGGGACTACATAAGAGTAAATGTTTAGATTGGAGGAGAGTAAAAAAAAGCCGACCCAGTTAAATGGGGTCAGAGAAGGTGCAAGAGAAGGATGGGAACATAGATGTGAAGACAGTTGCGAAGGTAGAAAGAAAGGAAAAGAAAAAGATATACAGAGTGATGTAGAAAGAATTGGATTCTAGTTGGATTGAAGTGGATAAGAGATGGGAATCGACTTTGCATTTAAATTCCTGGAGGTTGTAGCCGTCAGGAAATCAAGTATACGGAAGGGAGTTCCACAGGCGGAAAGTGCAAGAAAAGAAGCTGATGGAGTAGAATTGTCGGCTGCATTTGGTCGATTGAACTGTAAATGGGTGGGACCTTGTTACCAATCTGGTTGCACAAGTAAATTATTGTGGTGGGGGCACCAGTAACTTAAGTTCATCGGAGCAGAAGCCATGAAAATATTTTTAAAATAGACAGAGGGAAGCCACATCCCGCCGGTGAGAAAGTGGCTGGAATCGACTTTGTTAAGACGACTTAAAAACTGATTAATTATAGAAAAAACAATGTTTTGAACCAATGCAGATAGGATGAAATAGAAATCGGGCCTTTGTTTGAAACTGGTCATTATACAGAAATTTTAAGGCGAGTTCTAAACTAAGACATTCCAGAAAAAATGATTAGAACAAGCACTGAAAAGTCGAAATAGAATATTATTTGAAACTGTTCAATATTAAAAATTTTGTCAAAGCCAGTGAAAAGCTGATATATTCCAGAAAAAGAATATATGAAACCAGCTCGGAATAGTTAAGAAGACATTTATTTATCTGATTATTTTTCTGAAATCTGCCAAGTGGGGGTAAAAACTGATAGCTTCATGAAAACAATCCTTCGAACAACCGATTATTAACCGAGTCTTTGATTGCAACACATTATTATTGTTGTGGACGACTTGTGTACGAATCTTCGTCGCCAATTTGTTGTGGATTCCGGATGAGGAAACGCACAAAGTAATGAACAAAAACATATATGGAGATAGAAAAGTAGATTATATTGAACGTAATATACAAACTAAAGCGCGGGTTAGTCAATTCAAGAATACTATTAGTAGAAATAAATATATACAAGTCTTGAAGTAAAATCGTTGGAAATAGTATGTCCGGGTAACTTATTCTAGCTGAGTGGGGCTCAGAACTAGTCTGGCTTCTGGGTAACTTCAGTATCTGTCGAAACTCTTCGATAACTGTAACGGATCTCTATGTTTACTCTCCACTGTAAACTGCAACTACAACTGTGATTCCAGATCCCAACTGCTGTTCTCTCTATGGAAGGATTATATGTACACTCAGTTGAGTCCATTATCAAATACAAAAAGAGGAGATCCCACAACAATTATTATCATGACGAGATAAAAAGAGATAAGTTCCAGAAAACATTGTATGGAATCAGCGCTGAAACCTTGGAATAGAAACTGAATCTTTATTTAAAATATCTAAGTATTCAAACATTTGAAATGTCTATTGAAAAACTACCCTTAACCAGAAAACAATGTTCAGAACCACAGCTGTAAAGGAAGAATAAAAAACGAGCATTTGATTGAAAATATTTGCTGTAAAGAAATTTGTCAATGGACGTAAAAACTGATCAATTCGACAAAAATTGTTTAGAACAAACGTCAAAATGTCAAAATAAAAATCCGGCCTTTGTTTCAAGGAGTATATTTATCTGAAATTCGTCAAAGCGTGTTAAAAACTGATAGATGCAAGAAAAATATTTGGAGTAAGCACAGAAAAATTGGAAGAAAAGGGTTTTGCTAGAAACAATTTATTATTCAGAAAATTTAACAAGTCATTTTAAAAATAGTAGATTCAATAAAATAATGTTGGGAAGAAGCATATAATGTTCGGACGAAAATGAGTTTTGTAAGAAACAATTTATTATTCAGAAAATTGTTAATTCGTGTTAAAAACTGATTGATTTCAGAAGACAATGTTTGGAACAGGCGCAGAAAGATCGGAAGAAAACGAGTTTTGGTAGAAACAATTTATTATTCAGCAAATTGTTAATTCGTGTTAAAAACTGATTGATTTCAGAAGACAATGTTTGGAACAGGCGCAGAAAGATCGGAAGAAAACGTGTTTTGGTAGAAACAATTTATTATTCAGAGAATTCTCAAGTCACGTTAAAATGTACATTAAAAAACATTGTTCAGAATTATCGTATAATATTCGGACAAAAATGAATTTTAGAAGAAAAAAATTATTGTTCCCGAATATTTCAATCCCTATTAAAAACTGATAGATTCAAGAAAAGAATGATTGGAACAATAACAGAAAGACCGGAAGAAAACGAGTTTTGGTAGAAGCAATTAATTTAGAAATTTCACAAAACGTGGTGAAAACTGACAGAGTCAAAAAACGAATGTTTGGAACAAGAACGGAAATTTTGGAAGAAAAAGAATATTGAGAGGAACTAATTATGTATTTAGAAATTTGTCAAGCGAAATAAAAGAAAACTGATAGATTCAAGTAAATAATATTTGGAACAAGTGTAGAGCGTACGGAATAAAATGAGTTTAAGTAGAAACGATTTACTATTGAGAAATTTATCAAGTCAGATAAAAACGGATAGATTCAAGTAAACAATATTTGGAACAAGTGTAGAGCGTACGGAATTAAACGAGTTTTAGTAGAAACGATTTACTATTGAGAAAATTGTCAAGCCAGATAAAAACGAATAGATTCAAGTAAACAATATTTGGACCAAGTGGTCAGCGTACGGAATAAAACGAGTTTTAGTAGAAACGCTATATTATTCATAAATTTGTCAAGCCAAATAAAAACGGATAAATTCAAGTAAACAATATTTGGAACAAGTGTAGAGCGTACGGAATAAAACGAGTTTTAGTAGAAACGATTTATTATTCAGACATTTGTCAAGCCCGATAAAAACGGATAGATTCAAGTAAACAATATTTGGAACAAGTGTAGAGCGTACGGAATAAAACTAGTTTTATTAGAAACGATTTACTATTCAGAAATTTGTCATGTCAGATAAAATCGGATAGATTCAAGTAAACAATATTTAGAGCAATGTAGAGCGTACGGAATAATACGAGTTTGTAGAAACGATTTATTATTCAGAAATTTATCAAGCCAGATAAAAATGCATAGATTAGAGCAAATAATATGTAGAGCCTATGGAATAAAACGAGCTTTAGTAGAAAAGATTTACTACTGAGAAATTTGTCAAGTCAGATAAAAACGAATAGATTCAAGTAAACAATATTTGGAAGAATGTAGAGCGTACGGAATAAAACGAGTTTTAGTAGAAACGATCTACTATTCAGAAATTTGTCAAACCAGATAAACACGAATAGATTCATGTAAAGAATATTTGGAACAAGTGTAGAGCTTACGGAATAAAACGGGTTTTATTAGAAACGATTTACTATTCAGAAATTTTTCATGCCAGATAAAAACCAATAGATTCAAGTAAATAATATGTAGAGCATACGGAATAAAACGAGTTTTAGTAGAAACGATTTACTATTCAGAAATTTGTCAAGTCAGATAAAAACGGATAGATTCAAGTAAACAATATTTGGAACAAGTGTAGGACGTAGGGAATAAAACGAGTTTTAGTAGAAAAGATTTATTATTCTGAGATTTGTCAAGCCAGATTAAAACGGATAGATTCAAGTAAATAACATTTGGAACAAGTGTAGGACGTAGGGAATAAAACGAGTTTTAGTAGAAACGATGTACTATTCAGAAATTTTTCAAGCCAGATAAACCTAATAGATTCAAGTAAACAATATTTGGCACAAGTGTAGAGCGTACGTAATAAAACGAGTTTTGTAGAAACGATTTACTATTCAGAAATTTGTCAAGCCAGATAAAATCGGATAGATTCATATAAAAATATTTGGAACAAGTGTAGAGCGTACGGAATAAAATGAATTTTATTAAAAACGATTTATTATTCAGAAATTTGTCAAGCCAGATAAAAACGTATAGATTCAAGTGAACAATATTTGGAACAAGTGTAGAGCGTACGGAATAAAACTAGTTAAAAAACACAATGTTTGAAAAATGCGGTGAAAATTAGGCAGAAATGGATTTTTGGTACCAGCAATATATTATTCAGAAATTTTTCAAGCTGTGTTAAGACTAATAAATTCAAGAAAAAATGCTTGGATTAATCGCTGAAAGATCGGGTGAAAATGACTTTTTGTTGAAATATATCATTATACAGAAGTTTGTCAAGACTTGTTAAAAACAAATAGATTCAAGAAAATAATGTTTTGAACAAGACCGAAATGATTGGAAAAACTAGTTTTGGTAGAAATTATTATTAAAAAAATTGTCAAGTCGTGTTGAAAACTGATACATTTAAAATCTTTGTTTGGAACAAGTCCAAAATGTTCAGAAGAAAATGACTTTTGCTAGAAACAATTTACTATTCAGAAATTTGTTAAATCGTGTTAAAAACTGATAGATTCAAGAAAACAATATTTGGAACAAACGCAGAAAGATCGGAAGAAAACGAGTTTTAGTGGAAACAATTTATTATTCGGAAATTTTTCAAGGCTGATACATTCAAGAAAACAATGTTTGAAATAAGTTCGGAAGAAAACGAATTTTAGCAGGAACCATTTATGATTTTAAAATTTGTCTATCCCGATTAAAAATTGATTGATTCACTAAAAAATATTTGGGAAAAGCGCAAAAAATTTGGAAGAATATGAGTTTTTGGCGAAACATTTTATTATTCAAAAATTTGTCAAGTTGAGTTGAAAACTGAAAGATTGAAGAACTGATAGATTTAAGAAGACTATTTGAAACAAGTGCAGAATGCTCGGAAGAAAACGAGTTTTAGTAGAAACAATATATTATACTGAAGTCAAGTCACGTTAAAACTGATAGATTAAAAAAACAATATTTGGAACAAGTGCAGATTTTTCAGAATAAAACGAGTTTTGCTAGAAACAATGTCTTATTATGAAGTTTGTCAACTCACGTTAAAGCCAAATAGATTAAAAAAAACAATATTAGGAACAGGTGCAGATTTTTCAGAATATAACGAGTTTTGCTAGAAACAATGTATTATTCTCAAATTTGTCAAGTCTTGTTAAAAACTGTTGGATCGAATAAAGAAGTGTTTAGAATAAGCGAAGAATGGCCGGAAAAAACAACTTTCGGTAAGAACAAGGTATTATTCAAAAATTTGTCAAGCCCTGTTAAAACTGATAGTTTCAAGAAAAAACGTTTGGGACAAGCGCGGAAATGTCGGATGAAAATGAGTTTTGTTAGAAACATTTTATTTTTCTGAAATTTGTTGAATCATGTTAAAATCTGATATATTCAAGAAATCAATGTTTTTTTACAAGCGTAGAAAGATGGGAAGAAAAAGGTTTTGACAGAAATAAGTTATTGTCCAGAACTTTACCAATACGTGTAAAAACTATTAGATATTATTAAAACCTCTAATATATGAGTAAACAATATTTGGAACAAGCGTATAAATGAATGAACAAAACGAGTTTGGTAAAAACTATTTACTTTTCAGTAATTTGTCAAGTTGTGTTAAAAACTTTGCAGTTCTGCTTTAATAACATACTGAAACTTTACGATTTAATTGCTAATTTTTAAATGTAAAAGTGTATTTACAGTATTTACATTATTCGGACTATTGTCCTCATCTTTGTTGACATTTGAACGACGTTTCAGCCATTGTACGCCCCGCCCTTCTCCAGGAAACAAAGATGAGGACAATAATCCGAATAATGTAAATACTGTAAATACTACCTCATCTCAGAAATACAGACAAATACTAAAAATATGTTGTTAGTATTTTTACTATAATATATTTTTACATTTTCATTGTTTTGTTTTTGTGGATTAAGATTTTGCTAACATCTATAACCTTATCAGTCTACGGCTATATCGTGTTGAATACACCGGTTCCCGTCCGATCACCGAAGTTAAGCGACATCGAGCCTGGTCAGTACTTAAATGGGTGATTATTTGGGAATGCCGGGTGCTGTAAACGTAAGGACCAAGAATGGTCCACCGGTCCTCCAGGTTTGGGGGTTGGGTGCAGGGATAACAACCCTGTCCCGTAAAAAACAGTTTGTTACAGCAACAAGAAGTTGCTGCCCTATGCACCATCTTGGTGTGATGGATAAATGATGATGATAACCTTATCATGTACCAGCACACCGAATCAGGGGGTGGTGGAGCTATAATATAACAGCAATTAAGAATTGGTTCCACGCTTCTCACCCCCAATACAGTGTCCTTGCTGCCGGATGTAGTTTATCGTAATACCACGGACTACTTCTGTCTTTTATTTAAGCAGGTATTTGTCAAAGTGAGTTAAAAACTGATGGCTTCCAGAAGAAAAAGAACATGGTTTGGAACCGGCGCTGAAACATCTGAATATAAACCGTGCTTTATTTAGTTTAAAACTTCTTATTATTCAGAAGTATTTCAAGGCGTCTTAAAAACTGATCAACGCTGAAAACGTAGGAACAAAAAGCAATCCTTCCTCAAATGATTGGTTGTTCATAAATATAGTTTCTGTCTATCTGAAGATGTGCGTTGTGGTGCAGTGGATATCTGCTCGGGACGAGAAATCGGGTAGCCGAGTTCGAACTCCAGTTGAATTCCTTGCATTCACTTATGCACAAATATGGGAAAGGTCTCTTCCTTCCAGTTATGGGTTAAATAACAGGACAGATTGGGTTCTATAGCCTTGGGTGGCAACAAGTCTACCACAGAAAGTAATGGCAAGATGTGATCCAGTGGATATCGACTCGGAACGAGAAATCGGAGAGCCGAGTTCGAATTCCAGTTGAATTCGTTGCAATCATATACGCACAAATACCGTCTCTTCCCTCCAGCTATGGGTCAAATAACAGGACGGATTGGGTTCTATAGCCTTGGTTGGCAACCTGTCTACCGCGGAAAGCAATGGCAAACTACTGCGGGATAATCTTCTGCCCAGTCAGTCATGTTTCTTTCGAGACATGATCGCCCAAGCGTGTATCACGTATGGAACTGAATGTCATTGACAGATTTTTAATATATTTTGATGCGAAGATATTTTAACATTATATGTGTGTATCACGTTGCCTGAGACGGAATTGTGTTTTTTGTTCTTTTTATAACAATAGAAGCTTAAAATAAACAAACGAAAACATCGAATCTGAAGTAGGTTCCATTTGCTTTAAAGCCATATGTGTAACACCTGTAACAACGTCCTTTGTGACTGAATTCTAAAAAATCTTTATTTCAGAACTCAAGGAATCCTCAAAAAGCTTTTTTTTTCTTTTTCTTTTTTTTTTTTTCCAAATGTTTGGTTTTGAAACTGTTTATTATTTAGTAAGTTGTCAACGTGCTTTGAATAATGAAAGTCTGGAGTAGAATCGTCTGAAAGTAACGCTTAACTGTACAATCAAAAACTGATGCTTGCTGGACATTTCGAGCGGTTTTTGTAGTTCACTTTTTTGTCCATTCTCTTTCTGATTTCGTAATTTCAACCTGAAAAAAAAAGTAAAGAAAGAAAATTACGAACTTCGTAGAACTTGTTTATGAGACCAACTTTGATCTTCAAATATTTATATGCAGCGACAATCATTGTTTTTCTGTTTTGTTCATTCCTGCCTTTTTTATTTTTCTCTTTCCGTAATAGTGTTATTTTTTCCATCATAATTTCTAACGATCAGTATTTCTTAGGGGCTTTAGTACCTTGCTTGGAGTGAAATAATCAAAACACAATTACGACTTTCTACTAAAATTGCTGGAATTGACGCAGTAAAAGACTTGAGGTTCATTTAAGTTAAAGGATTATTGTTAAAATATGAGTTGAGCGATATGAATATAGTAGAAAATTAAGGATATGAAAACAAGGTGGATAGATAACATGGCTTTCAGAGGTTATGATTCCAAGTACTCAGGAAAGCACACCCTCAGGAGTCTGCTACACCACTACAATGGATTAAAAAAAACACCCGATTTGTAATGTATTATTATTTGATTTTTGTCTACAGGACATATTGTTCATGAAGTAAATCGAATTATGTAGTGGTCGTGAGTTTAGCCCTTGAGTCGGATTGTCCAGAAAATTTTCATATACTCGGATTCAGTGAAAAAGTGATGCAAAAGATATTAAAAGGGCAAACTAATGAGAGAAGATAAACTGATAAGAGTTATCTCCCTTAGCATGGATAGTTTGATTGATTAAAGGTTTGGTTCAAAATTTTGGGAACGTTTGCAAATACAACAGGCACTTGAAGAAGGCTGAAGTGCATAAGGACAGAAAAACTGTGCCAGTAACAACCAATATAAAGATACCAGTCCCCCCTCCCCTCCAAAAAAGGCCAGTTTATAATATTTTGCAATTATAATATCATTATGAATCTATATCTATCTATTTATATAAAAGCCAATCTGTGAGTCTGTGTGTGACTGTAATCTATGCATGCCTACATTTTTAAGTTACGCCATTCAAACTTTCTAGGGACATATATCTACAGAGAAGCCAGGTCGACATATACTTTTGGAATTTAAGTTCAGCAATTTTCCTTTTCGCACTTTTTGGAAAATGAAGCCGATTGTTTTTATTCGCTCCATAAATCATCTAAGGTCTAAGATGGTAGCTAGATTACATCACAGAAATCAAATCACACGTGTCAAACGCGACTAAAAACATATGAGGTTTTATATATTTAATTTTTATTCCAACGTTTTAAAAATTTATTTGGTCAAGAAAAAAATGTGAATATTTTTTAAACAAAAAAAATATTTTAAAAAAAAGTGCCGATGATTAATTTAATAATTTAAGTCTTTTTTTTTTCAGATTTAATATTTCATATTTTAGTAAATAAAATTAAAAAAAGAATAAAGCTTTTTTTTTGCTAAATATTTCATGCAGGAAATCAACTGTCTGATCAACTGTTCGTGTGGCATTAATGTAACATTTTCCTCTAAAATTAAATGTCTACATTTTTAAATATTCTTCGAAAATTTCTGAAATTCATTTAGTCAACAAAAAATGTAAATATTTTCCCCCGTAATTTTGAAACAAAATCAAACGCAATGTTCTTTACAATATCACACAAAACATCAACTCAAGTTTACACAATACAAAAGAAAATAGATTTTTTTAATGGAACTTTTGAACAACAAATTTTTATATAATTATTTTTTTTATATAACTGAGTTTTGAAGTGAGGCGGCGGCTACAAGCGCTCGGAAATGGCAACATGTTGCATCTAATTAATAAATGTTCTGAGTTGCACGGGCAACGCCGGGCTATGATACTAGTGAATATATATATAGCTGTACATGTAAATATACGCATGAACACACGCAGCCATCACCTTATGGTAGAATGTCGACTCGAGATCGAGTAAGACCAACTCGAGGACTCATAACTTTAAAACGAGCTTTTCAGAGATGGTCAGAACGTTAAACATCACTGAATTGATATTTTTAGCAGAACTGGCCATAGCTCCAGTGACACAACAAAGGTAGAGAAAACCAGAGAACAATTGAACTTCAGAGACTTTTATATACAGTGTATTTAAATATAAAAGAGGAAATTAAAATCAACATCCAGCGGCGACAGTTTGTTTCATACCAAACGCAATCGACAAATTTAGCATGAAACAAACTCTCGGCTCTGGATGTATACTTCAAAGTTCGCTCATATATCTAATCTAATCTGAACTTATTTATAAATGGAACTTTGTGAGTGAGTGTGTGTGTGTGCGTATGTGTGTGTGTGTGTGTGTGCGCGTGTGTGTGCGTGTGCGTGTGTGTTCGTTAACTATTGACTCCGAAACGGTTGAACCGAATTTCTTGAAAATTTACAGTTGTACTATAAGCGTCTGTAAGTGTTCTTAGCTAGGTTTTGTGTCGCGATACCCCCGATAAATATCAAAAATCGATAATCGAAAAAATCGGGTTATAGAAGGAGTGGTCGGATTTTAATCAAATTTTATACACTCATAGACAGAGACATAAGAAACGATATTCAGAAGTTTGCCGTCTTTAGATCGGATGTGTCTTACTAGACTACGAAAAGATTTCATTGCTGACAAGATTGAATTTAGCTTTTAAATAAATGTTCTCCCGACTCATTTTACAAAATTAAAATATAAAGGCTAATGCCAGTTTCTTTAATTTCCGTATATATCCGAAATATTGTATTCGGTTGAGTTTGTTTACATTCGATACAATCTGAGCAGATATTAATTGTTCGATAAAAGAAATCAGGAGAAAATATACTTAAAGTTTAAATTGAACCTTGCCAGACATAAAATTTTTCGTAGTTAGTGGTAAGACACTTCCTATCTAAAGACGGTAATTTCCCTGGTGTTGGGAGTACGCAAGTTGGATTCCTGCAGGAAGAAAGATTTTTTCCAAATAAGATTTCTCAAAAAATTAAGGCCAGTGAATATTATAATGTGTGTGTTTATATATATATATATATATATATATATATATATATATATATATATATATATATATATATGTGTGTGTGTGTGTGTGTGTGTGTGTGTGTAAAATTCTTAATGCCAAGGTTGTTGTTTTTTTAGTGGATTACTATCCTACACAATACTTACAAACACGGTAATAAGTGCTCGGTCCATTGTATCCTCAGCATCCTTCAGTAGAAGCATATTTCTGCTGTCTCAAGCCTCTCTTTCGTCTTTAAATAGATCTTTAAATAGATCGTCCACTATTTGTCTCTCCATATTGATCTCCAAAAGATAAATCATTCATCTAGTTATCTCTTCCATGATTTAATGAATGCAATGGAGGTAAATTCAGAGTAATGCCTGTCTACTAAAATGCAGATTATGACACACTCATGATACAGGAAGAAATATTTATAAAAAATATAAGCCTTCTCTCAACAAAACAACATGAAAAACGCACGCAGACACATGAAATTTAAACGCGAAAACACATGAAATTTAAACGCGAAAAAGTGAAGACACATGAAATTTAAACGCGAAAAGTGAACACACCCAAACACACACACACACACACACACACACACACACACACACACACACACACACACACATAAACACACACACACACACACACTAAATTAAATAGAAACCCAAAGCCAACAAAAAGAATTAGATGACCGGTAGAATAAAACTGAATCAAAACCGCTGAAAAAAAATATAAAGAAAAAATTCAAATTTTGCAAGTCAGTTTATATTTTTAGAGACACCAAAGGTGAAAGAAGAAACTTAACGTGCGAATGTGAAAAAAATCCAACACGCACGCACGCACGCATATGACCTGCCCACCACTTATTTATTTATACACGATACCTTGACCATCAAAACAAAAAGGGCTCTCCATATGTTAAGTCACAAGTTTATTAGCCTGAGAAGAGTCATATTTAGACTTGCAACACGTGTAGCGACACAAATTTATGGACACTTAATATATCATACAAAAAGCAAGTAATATGAATAATAATAGCGACAGTAAATCTACCCTTTAAAACGTTCACGGCTTCTCGCACTTTTTCTTCTATACCCTTTTATCTCGTTGGAACAACCACTATTTCTGTTTTTAATATATATATATATATATATATATATATATATATAAAGAATAAAATAGGAAGTGTATCTTAATCTAACGTGTCCCCCCCCACTTTCTCTCTCTCTCTCTCTCTCTCTCTCTCTCTCTCTCCTATATATATATATATATATATATATAAGAAAATGTACGACTTGGCAGACAAAGTCCGGTGTAAAATACAGAGTTCGGAAAGCTGATGATTTTTAAGGCAGGGAAATAATATTAATTTTCCTTTTCGAAACTCTCTCTCCTCTTAATAGTCACGCTATCACACTAGATTATGAATTAAAGAAAATATCGTAAACACAAATGTCAAATAGTGGGACACGTATAAGAAAATTGTCAAATACTCTTTCACAGATATCATTATTCTTCACAGCTATACCCACAAACGCACACGAAATTATATATATAAAGCAGCAGAGGGTGTGTTTAAATTGTTCCCTTTCTGGTTCGGCGGCAAGGAAAGCGAAAACAAATTTCTTTTCACTCGGAGCGCGACTAAAATACTTAATGCTGTCATTTTGCTAAAACAAACAAGCAAAAAACGTTTCTTACAAAAAACAAAAAACAAACAAAAACAAAAAAACAAAAACATTAAAATTAAATGAAACATTGATTGAAGTTTGTTTTGTATATAGCTAGAAGCAAGTCCAAAAACTTTCGGAACTGATGTGCGTTGTGGTGCTGTGGATATCGGCACGGAACGATAAAACGGGAAGCCGAGTTCGAATTCCAGCTGAATCCATTGTATTCATTTATTCGCAAATACCCTTGGGAAAGGTATTAATCCGTCCATTCCTTCCAGTTATGGGTTAAATAACAGGACAGATTGGGTTCTATAGTCTTGGTCGGCAACCAGTCTACCGCAGAAAGCAATGGCAACCTACTGCGGGATAATCTTCTGCCCAGTCAGTCATGTCTCTTTCGAGACATGATCGCCTAAGCGTGTATCACGTATGGCACTTAACTGACTGACTCGAATATATATTTATTTCGAGTACAGTTCTCTAAAAGTTTTTGGCTTTGCTTCTAGCTATATATATATAAAACTACTAAAAAGTTGTAAGTTAAAAATGTATTTTTTGACAGTATTTATTTATTTCTATTATTATATATTTGATATTTCAGACGGGTCTCGGCCTTTCATCAGAAACAAATAATTTTTAAAATTTAAATTAGAAGCGTCCGTCGCGAGAAGCAACCGTCGCGTGTTGTAAAAAGCAGTAGAGTTTGAATATTTTTAAACGTAAATCTAACTGTAATAATACTTTTAAATGTTGTTTTAAAGAAAATTTTTTTATGTGTATCTAAAAAATGTTTAACTATTGAAATATTTATAAAGATTCAAATTACGTAAGTCCCTATTTAACCCTAGCCTATATATATTTAATTTTAAAATCCAGTATTTTTCTTTCTTTCTGCGTGAGTAGGTGGAACTAAAATCGGAATCTATCAGTAATCATTTGCAGTTTTCTAATGTGTGTCCCGGTTGATTGAAGTATTCAGCTATGGGGGAATAAGGGTTGTTTTGGCGTATGCTTAGTTTATGATTATTAAAACGGAATCTTAAACTGTTTCCAGATTCACCAATATATCCACTATACATATATATATAATTTATTTGTATGAGCGTTATTTTTAATCGATACTCGTATTTGAGTAAATATTCTGTTTCGTTTTTTTTTTAATCTAACAGTATATTTATTTCTACCGGCCTGATTATTTACCATAAATTTTGTTACAAAAATGTGTGTCATTCGGCAGGATTCGAAACTATGACTTCTACCAACATAGGAGAAGCTACCAATTGAGTTGATGCGATTTATATCTCTCGGCCACGAATGATTCCACAGACAAATCGAAGTCTAATCTAGCCTATATAACACAATTTTCGATTATACGCAAATAATCATCTCTGCTCTGAAATGTATTGTAATGTCAACAAATGTAAACACGCACTGTTACGGAAAATCTCGAAGATTAACGAAATGCTTTCAACAACCGACATATTGAAATTATTTGTTTGAACATTATTTTTAATCAATACTCGTATTTGAGTAGATATTCTTTTTTTTTTTTATTAATCAAACAATATATTTATATATATATTTCTTTGTTTGGTTAAAAAAAAACAGAATATCTGCTCAAATACGAGTATCGATTAAAAATAATGTTGAAACAAATAAATGAAATATGCCGGTTGTTAAAAACATTCCGTTAATCTTCGGGATTTTCCGTAATAATATATATATATACTTGGCATCAATTTTGATCTATCTATCTATCTATCTATCTATCTATCTATCTATCTATCCCATTCTATCTATCTATCTATCTATCTATCTATCTATCTATCTATCTATCCCATTCTATCTATCTATCTATCTATCTATCTGCGGATGACTATAGTATGTATATAGGAGCGATGGAGGAATTGTTGTTGAATAATGCATAAATGAATATCGCACAACGAATGATGTGTAAGAGGTAAGTGAGGTAGAAAATGGGAAATCAGTGTTGGAAGTTGGAACAAAAGGAGGAGAGAGGTGATTAATAGACATGTTGAAACTTTTTTTTTTAATCATCTCACTCCAAGCAAGGCATTCCACTGCCACTATTGCGCATGGGGCTACATAAGGTAAAGAGAAGGAGTGATTAGATATAGGAAATGTCAGGAGGAAGGTGACAGATGTGTAAGGATACCGAGGATGAGGGAAGATGGGAAGAGTGTTTGATAGAATGGGAGCAGGTTAGTGTGTTAGGAGGTGTCTGTTGACCTCACATTTAAACTCCAGGAGATCGTATCCGTCGGGGAAGCAATCGTGTGGAAGGGAATTCCACAGTCGGGAAGTGCGAGGAAAGAAACTGTTGGAGTAGAAGTTACGGTTGCATTTTATCGGTTTCACTGTAAAAGGGTGAGATCTAGTTGCTAATCTAGTATCTCGTGCAAATTCGTATTTAGGGGGCACCAGTGATATAAGTTCATCGGAGCAGAAGCCGTGAAAGTATTTATAGAAGAGACACAGGGAAGCCACGTCGCGCCTGTGGGAGAGAGACTGCAGGCGGTCTGCCAAGTCAGTATCTATCACATTACAGACCCTCCTCTAAACCTTATCGAGAAGCCCGAGGAGAATAGCAGGGGCACCCGACCAGATATGGCAGCAGTATTCAATGCACGGGCGGATGGTAGATTTGTAAATATGCAGGATAGACGGAAAAAACTTCCGGGCTCTACACAGAGAACCGACTTTCATAGCAGCGGATTTAGCAATGGATTCAATATAGTCATTCCCTTTGAGGTCCGCTGAAAGTGTGAGACCAAGGACATATTTATAGACAGATTTAATTTTATCTTTATTTCATCCTACAAATTGTGATCTAATTAAAGTTTTATATACAAAAGATATTTCCTAAATTTTAAATTAAGGTTAAATATGAAAAATATATTAAATATAAAAATTAAATTTAAATACAAAAATATTTGTAGCCATATACTTTACTAATACAGATATGTTTACCAAAATAGCAATTCCTATCCTCCTTTTTTTAGTCCATCCTCTCCTACTCCCTCCCACACCATATACATTTCCTTATTTTTTTCTCTTTGTTAAACCTGAAGGACTAGCGATAAAGGCTGTAGAGAACTATACCTTATCACCTACGGTTAAATATGTCTATAAAAGTTTCAACATGTCCATTAATCCCCTCTGTAGTCTACCTGTTTCCTCTTTTTGTTCAAATTCTAACTTCCATCTCTGATTTCTCATTTTCCATCCCACTCACCTCTCACACATAATTCGCCAATATTAAGGTAAAGAATTTTCAATCTACTTTCATGCTACCTGATGAGATATTGTTCTTTCAATGTTGAAACAAAATGTACATTTTGTAGTAGAGGAAAATTTGTACATGTTCTAAACTATAATCTATATATATAAAAGGCAATCTGTGAGTCTGTGTGTGACTGTTCCCTATGCACGCCTACATTTTCTAAGCTACGCCATTCAAACTTTCTAGGGACACATATCTTCAGGGAAGCCAGGGCGACACATACTTTTTGAGTTTAAGTTCAGCAATTTTCCCTTTCGCACTTTTTGGTCCATGCAGCCGATTGTTTACATTTTCTACGTCAAACATCTAAGATCTAAGATGGTTGCTGAATTACGTCACAGAAATCAAATCACACGTGTCAAACGCGAGTAAAATATTTTTTATTAAAAAAATGAGATTTTATATTTAATTTTTATTCCTACGTTTTAAAATTTATTTGGTCAACAAAAACTTTGTAATTTTGAAACCAAAGAAATATTTTTAAAAAATGTGTTTTTTCAAACAAAAACAATACTTAAAAAAATGACAATGGTTAATTTAATTATTTTTAAGATTTAATATTTTCTTTTTTAATAATTTCTTTTTTTCAGATTTAATATTTCATACTTCAGAAAATAAAATTAAAAAAATATAAAGCATTAATGTAACTTTTTCCTCTAAAATTAAATGTCTACATTTTTAAGTATTCTTCTAAAATTTCTGAACTGGCAGCGTAATAGTTTTTATATTCTAACTTCAGTAAAACAAAATAAATAATTTTTATCTTTATGTTAAATTCATTTAGTCAACAAAAATGTAAATATTTTTCCTCGTAATTTTGAAACATAAACAAACACAATGTTGTTTACAATGTCACACAGAACATCAAATCACGTTTACGCAAAAAGAAAAAAAAGGAAATAGATTTTTTTTAATGGAATTTAACAATAATTTTTTATATTATATTTAATCATTTTTTTATATAACCGAGTCCTACTACTAAAATGTTCTGAGTTGCACGGACAACGCCGGGCTATGATGCTAGTTTATAATATATATATATATATATATATATATATATATATATATATATATATATACGTGTGATAGTGCGACACTAAGTTTGCTTATCTGTCTGCATTTTGCCTGTGCTTGCACCGAAATTGAAGGTGTGTTTAAAGAAACTAGAATAAAGGCTACAGAGTTCCACACGTCCATCCCTGTTGGGCGCAGCAAGACCCAACGGAATGCACATCTAAAGACAAGAAGTATTTGCCTGTTTGGGTAATAGGAACGATCGGGAATTACGTATCTGCCCGCTGACACACACGCACGAACGCACACACACACACACACACACACACACACACACACACACACACACACACACATATATATATATATAGAGATAGATATATATAGTG
The DNA here is from genome assembly GCA_037127315.1 of Ascarosepion bandense. Taxonomy (NCBI): domain Eukaryota; kingdom Metazoa; phylum Mollusca; class Cephalopoda; order Sepiida; family Sepiidae; genus Ascarosepion; species Ascarosepion bandense. The sequence goes on from JBBBDQ010000115.1 coordinate 185,802, forward strand.
TTGAGTTGTGATAATGCTTAGCGCCAAGTTTTTTGTTTTTGGTTTACTGATAAAATGTATTTTGCCAATAAAATGTAATATTTGAACTACCGACTTGACGTATGTCGTATCATTGGTGGTGCTCATATTAAACACTTGCGAATCTTGGCTACATGCTTTTGAATATCTACTTAAAATTCTGATAAATATAATAAATCTTTTATTGTTCAACATGAAGCTTATTTGATTTCGTATTATTATTAATAATAATAACAATAATAATAATAAAAATAAAAATAATTATAAATAATGGTTACAAATGGAAGTACATTCCACAGTTAGATATTTACTTTTAAAAAATATTCAATACAAAAGTTGACCATGGTAATTATTATTATTAATACTATTATTATTAACAATCTATGCTAGAGTCAATACATAGAAAATAATAATTGACGTCAGTGATAATAGTCCATAGTCATTCTTAATGTTACTACCCATATTTCAAGGTAAATGGTGAATTCTGTTTGCAATTAACAATGAGTTCATTCCTCTGGTTTAACAGGTTAATTCTCTTTTTAAATTTGATAGTTTCTTATTTCTCCTTATGACATAACATGTTGCATATAAGGAATTACAAGTTTGAGCCATTCTAATTAATTTCTATTTAGCAGTAGGATTTTTAAACCCCAAAAGTACTTGGATGATGAATTAATACATTTATAAGTAATATTGTTGAGAGATAGTACATTCTGGAACCAACGAGACTTAAACAATTCATTTTTGTAGTCCCAATATAAAAAAAATTTAATACTAGGATTTTCAATTGTAGAAATAGTACAAAGATAAACTAGGGAAATAGCTAGGCATTATTTTTTTAGTGGACAATCATTAGAATTCTTACAATAACTACCACTGGTATTAGTGATATTATAATTAGTTTTATTTACCACATCATTTCAATACATCAATTTTTCAAAAAACTTTTATAATTTTAAAAGACTTTGTTATTGTGCTTTTAATTATTTTTTCAGTTATCGTACAACAATAGCTTAATTTAAGAGTATTAAATATTTTAATAAAGGGATTAGTTTTCGGAAGTTGCTTATTTGTGACACTATCTTCTGCAGGGATACTTTCTCTTCTCCCGCGGGGATACTTTACAACGGAGAGAGAAATCGATACTGGCAATGTTATTAATGTTTTATTTTGCTCACGCGATGTGAGCTTAGAAAAAAAAACATATAATTTTAATATCATCAAGTACTACTAAAAGCCGGGAGCATAAAATCTAATTATTTTGGGAAAATATACATTTCTCTCCTTTCATGTTTTTATACAAATTTCTCTTCTTTTGGAGTTGAAATATCGATTTCGCTAAGCTGAAAACGCGTAGACAAAGCAAGTGTCAGAATGATTTGATAAGGTCACACGAAGGCCAAGGCCGCTGGTGGACACAGGAGTCCGTGAGAACCCGAAAGGAATCGAGGTTCGATGTGAGTTGGCAAAATCTCATTCGTCGAGCTAAAATCTTCCGCAAATCGGGTGAGCGGAAAAATGATTTCATTGGCTGAAGGCTGTGAGCCGGCCGGATCCCCAGAGAGGATCGAAATTGGTTATAAAAATAGATGCTGGACAAGAAAAGTTCAGTTAGTCGCAGTTAGGCAGGAAGCCACCGCCGCCAATACCACCACATTCTCCGCCATCGGCCGCCTCCGATTCGGCACATTCCGTCAGATTCCGTCAAGAACCCCAAAGAACTTTACTGTTTTAGAGGTTACATAGAAAATTGACGACACTGACTATAGAGAATACGTGAAAAGACTTTAGTGAAAATTTGAAGAGATCTGTTTATTTCAATGCTAACGAAACTTAGACAAAACATTTTGTTTAACGATTGGAAGCTATAATGCTTTTAGCGAACTTTCTCCCTCCGTTGTAACCAGCAAGGTTTAATATTTTTGTCCTAATTTAGTTTTAATCATCAGATTAATAATCAAAATGGGTGTAAACCAGATGATCTTCCTAGATCTTCTTTTCTTATTATGGTTATTATTAATGAGATTTCTGAATTTAATAGGAAGTTAAGGTGGATTTTAAATTCAGTTGAAGAGGGTATATGCTTAATGTGCGTTGTAGTGCAGTAGATATCGGCTCGGAACGAGAAATCGGGTAGCCGAGTTCGAATTCCAGTTGAATTCCTTGCATTCACTTACGCGCAAATACCCTTGGAAAAGGTATTAATTCGCCAGTTATGGGTTAAATAACAGGACAGATTGGTTTCTATAGCCTTGGATGGCTACCAGTCTACCGCAGAATGTATTGGCAAGTTACTGCGGGACAATCATCAGCCCAGTCAGTCATGTCCCTTTCGAGACATGATTGCCCAAGCGTGTATTACGTATGACACTTAACTTACTGACTGATATGCTTATTGCATGACGGGGGGTTGTTAGAATATGCATGTACCAGGTTAAAATTATATTTCATAAAAGGTTGAAAAGAATTATTGTTAAGGTCCAAGGTAACATCCAAAAAGTCTTCTTGTTTAATGTTTTAGACATGTCAGATTAAATAAATTGCAAACATTGTGCCTGCTTATTTTTAATAAAATCCGTTCATACTCACGGACGGAAATCTTTCGCGTATTATAATTGAAAGATATCAGAAATGAGCTGTAACATTGACAGATGTTATTATCATTTATATCTCTAGGCACCCAATGTTTGTTTAATGTTGTAGTTATTTTGACTTTAAGACATTTCTCTGTGCTTCATTTTTCCAATACGATCTACTTTTATTCTTTTAGAATCCTTAACTTCTAATAAGCTATCTTCTTTATATAATCTTATATATATATATATACATATATATATATATATATATATATATATATATATATATATATATATATATATATTGATTGTTTAAAATGTTCTGTATTTTAGAGGGAAAGAGTTTTCACTATCGGATATAGATCACTTGTTGGCATCAAAAAAAAAAAAAAGAAAAGAAAAAAAGAAATGTTAGCATTATATATCCGTTTGGAATGTAATCAGCACTGAAATACAACTTTATAAATATATCTTTCTTTCTTTTGTTTTTTGTTTCATTTTTGTTGTTGCTGTTGTTACAACCGGTATTTTTTGTATCAATATGTATATAAATCAGACGACTGCTTCTTCAAAACGGCAACATCCGTGCTTGCATGAAAGCCTTCATGAGTTGATGACCCTGCGTTCAGTTAAGAAATCGAGGCCAGGGAATCACAACTACTAATCCAGCAGCCACCAGCTTTGTTGATTCTCCGTCACCTTGTAATAGTTACCAAAATTGTTTCACTTGCACAGTTACGATTAAGTAGTGAGTTAGATCCTCACTGGGTACTTCACACTTTCGGCCTTGTGCCACATCTTAGCAAAGCTTAGAAAACCACCATTACCACGAAGAAACTTTATTACTATCTCGCGATATTACGGGTTTGTTGGTTCTCCGTAACATTGCGCGGGAGTGACAGGTGCCGGTCAGGTATGATTTAGGGGCCAGGAAATCATAACCACTAACCCTAGTAGTACCTCACGATACTAGAGGTTTTGTTGGTACTTCGTCCGGTCGTGTATGATTTCAGGCCCAGAAATCATAACCAGTTAACAAGAAAGCCAAGTAGTAGTACTTCGCGATGACACAGGTTTTGTTGGTTCTCCGTAACACTGTGCGGGAGTACCAGCTGCCGGTCAGGTATGATTTAGGAACCAGGGAATCATAACCATTTACCAAGAAACCCTAGTAGTAGTACATCGCGACATCACTTGTTTTGGTGGTTCTTTGTCACATTGCCTGTAAAAGCCGTCGATGACGCTATTTGGTATATATGTGGTGATACGGACCGGATGTTTGCTCTATAACGACCCGAAAGCAAATGACCAATAGTCGTTCGCGCAGTTGTTCCGGTTGAAAAATAAAAATTAATCAAATATTAAATTTCCATTTCGCGAGCCGACGCGAATTTTATTTATCAGCCAATAGGAAGCCCAGAATCAAAAAAGGGTGAAATTCCAAACGAGCTGCTGTGATCCAAAAAGGAGATATAAAAAGCAGATACAGACAGATCCGAGCGGGCAGAACTTGAGGAGAAGAATGTAATCAATATCCCCTTGACCTAAGTCAAGTGGCTACTATGCTCGTCCATTCACCTCTCCTTTCTTCTTCCCTGTCTCAAAACTACTTACTGACTTAAGGAGCAATTACAACAAAGACATTCCTTACTCACAACGCTCCGCACATTCCTAAGCCTTAAATCTCTTTCAGTTTATTATTTGCCATGAACATTTTAACATTCGTTGGACCTATATTCAAGTATTATTTTATTTGTAAAAAAATTAATTGATATGTGTATATATAAAATGATATTTTCTACTCATATTGCCTTTTCTTGATTTTATAATCATTTTATGACTTATAGTGGGCTATCTACAACAAGGCCAAATTCAGTTAACCTGCAACAGTATACAACTACCCTTCACTAGAACGGACTCCCACTACTAACAGGTAAATAATAAATAAGAAGCCCCTATATATGCAGTGACACGATACGTGAAAGAAAAAGATTGTAAAATGAAGCAAAAGTCGATCCATTAAGCATGTCGTGCAGAATTACCAATCACCAGACAGAAAAATGGAACGGAACGAATAAGTCGTTAGCTCAATGGGAACCATAAAGAAATATATATTGAGTTGTGATAATGAATAACAGGCGAAAATTTTTAGCAGTCCGATGACAGGTCTTGGTTTTTATTAAAAATATAGTTGTGTAGTGACTCCTTCTTTGTTTACATGTAGCCAATTTGTTTTTAGTCTGTATTACCTCATGCAAGGGAGAAAAGCCACTAAAACACGAGAATTAGGATTAGTAACATGAATAATGAGCGGGGAGTCGAAAAAGTAATCAGGAGGGAGTAGATTGCGATTGACGTTGCATTTAATTTTTTTTACAGATTAAAGTTGTCTGGAAAGCATGGAGCTGGAAGAGAGTTCCATATGCGATAAGTGCAAGAAAAGAAACGGTTAGCATAGAAACTGTTATCATAGAACTTACGGTTACATCTATCCAGCTCAAATGTAAATTGATGAAATCTTGACGCCGGTCTAGTCTTCTTTATGTGCCGCGTTCTTTCAGGACGTAGGCAATCATGAACTTCCACTTGTCCCTATCCTTTGTCGCTCTAAACATATATTCCTTTTGGCATCTCTCCCGAAACCACTCCACCATCTAATTGCTCAAGTCCATAAAGTACCTCATGCGCTGCTTTTCACTTTCTTTTTTTTCTTTTATGCATCCAGTGATTACCAGGTTTTCCAAGCTCACTTTCCTCATCACATGATTGCCCAAGAGTGTATTACGTATGGCACTTAACTGACTGACTAGAATGGAGGCAATATCTGTTCACTTTACAGTCAAAATGGTGATATGTGACCGTAAGTTCTATGCGAACAATTTCTTCTAAATTTTCGCTTATGGAACTCTCTTTAGGTTTTATGGTTTTCAGTCAAGTTTTAGCATTAAAAATTAAAATATAATGCTAATTTTTATCTTATCTTTCTAATATCGTTTTTGTTTTAATTCTCGATACAGAGTAATTTTCATTTACTTATATTATTTCAAATTAACACCTGCGTATTATTTATTGATTCATTTCTTTGCTTCTGGTGAAATGATAAAAAAATAAATAAACAAAAATTCCATTCCAAAAAGTATATATGAAATTATTCATTTTTCATTAACAGATTTTCATCATTAAGCTTGTTACTAAAACTCAGCAAATTATTTTGTTTTTTAAGATCTTGGAGGGATAAGGAATATTACAAATAACATTAAGCACGTTAATAAATGTCAGCAATTTATATATTATAAGACTTTGGAAGGATAATGAATATTACTAATAACATTAAGCATGTTATTAAATGTCAGCAATTTATATATTATAAGACTTTGGAAGGATAATGAATATTACTAATAACATTAAGCATGTTATTAAATGACATCAATTTATTTTTTATTATAAGATTATGGAGGGATAATGAATATGACTAATAGCATTAAGCATGTTATTAAACGTCAGCAATTTATTTAGTATTATAAGATTATGGAGGGATAATGAATATTACCAATAACATTAAGCATGTTATTAAACGTCAGCAATTTATTTTGTATTATATGATTTTGGAGGGATAATGAATATTACTAATAACATTAAGCATGTTATTAAACGTCAGCAATTTATTTTGTGTTATAAGATTTTGGAGGGATAATAAATATTACTAATAACATTAAGCATGTTATTAAATGTCAGCAATTTATTTTGTATTATAACATTTTGGAGGGATAATGAATATTACTAATATCATTAAGCATGTTATTAAACGTCAGCAATTTATTTTGTATTATAAGATTATGGAGGGATAACGAATATTACTAATAACATTAAGCATGTTATTAAACGTCAGCAATTTATTTTGTATTATAAGATTATGGAGGGATAACGAATATTACTAATATCATTAAGCATGTTATTAAACGTCAGCAATTTATATTGTATTATAAGATTTTGGAGGGATAATGAATATTACTAATAACATTAAGCATGTTATTAAACGTCAGCAATTGATTTTGTATTATAAGATTATGGAGGGATAATGAATATTACTAATAACATTAAGCATGTTATTAAATGTCAGCAATATATTTTGTATTATGAGATTTTGGAGGGATAATAAATATTACTAATAACATTAAGCATGTAATTAAACGTCAGCAATTTATATTGTATTATAAGATTTTGGAGGGATAATGAATATTACTAATAACATTAAGCATGTTATTAAACGTCAGAAATTTATATTGTATTATAAGATTTTGGAGGGATAATGAATATTACTAATAACATTAAGCATGTGATTAAACGTCAGCAATTTATTTTGTATTATAAGATTATGGAGGGATAATGAATATTACTAATAACATTAAGCATGTTATTAAACGTCAGTAATTTATATCGTATTATAAGATTTTGGAGGGATAATAAATATTACTAATAACATTAAGCATGTTATTAAACGTCAGAAATTTATATTGTATTATAAGATTATGGAGGGATAATGAATATTACTAATAACATTAAGCATATGATTAAACGTCAGCAATTTATTTTGTATTATAAGATTATGGAGGGATAATGAATATTACTAATAACATTAAGCATGTTATTAAACGTCAGCAATTTATATTGTATTATAAGATTATGGAGGGATAATGAATATTACTAATAAAATTAAGCATGTTATTAAACGTCAGTAATTTATATCGTATTATAAGATTTTGGAGGGATAATAAATATTACTAATAACATTAAGCATGTTATTAAACGTCAGAAATTTATATTGTATTATAAGATTATGGAGGGATAATGAATATTACTAATAACATTAAGCATGTGATTAAACGTCAGCAATTTATTTTGTATTATAAGATTATGGAGGGATAATGAATATTACTAATAACATTAAGCATGTTATTAAACGTCAGTAATTTATATCGTATTATAAAATTTTGGAGGGATAATAAATATTACTAATAACATTAAGCATGTTATTAAACGTCAGAAATTTATATTGTATTATAAGATTTTGGAGGGATAATGAATATTACTAATAACATTAAGCATGTTATTAAAAGTCAGCAATTTATAATGTATTATAAGATTTTGGAGGGATAATGAATATTACTAATAACATTAAGCATGTTATTAAACGTCAGCAATTTATATTGTATTATAAGATTTTGGAGGGATAATGAATATTACTAATAACATTAAGCATGTTATTAAACATCAGAAATTTATAATGTATTATAAGATTTTGGAGGGATAATGAATATTACTAATAACATTAAGCATGTTATTAAACGTCAACAATATATTTTGTATTATAAGATTATGGAGGGATAATGAATATTACTAATAACATTAAGCATGTTATTAAACGTCAGCAATTTATTTTGTATTATAAGATTTTGGAGGGATAATAAATATTACTAATAACATTAAACATGTTATTAAACGTCAGCAATTTATTTGGCAGTAAAATATTTTGGAGGGATAATGAATATTACTAATAACATTAAGCATGTTATTAAACGCCAGCAATTTATTTTGTCTTATAAGATTTTGGAGGGATAATGAATATTACTAATAACATTAAGCATGTTATTAAACGTCAGCAATTTATTTTGTATTATAAGATTTTGGAGGGATAATAAATATTACTAATAACATTAAGCATGTTATTAGACGTCAGCAATTTATTTTGTATTATAAGATTTTGGAGGGATAATAAATATTACTAATAACATTAAGCATGTTATTAAACGTCAGCAATTTCTTTTGCATTATAAGATTTTGGAGGGATAATGAATATTTCTAATAATATTAAGCATGTTATTAAACGTCAGCAATTTATATTGTATTATAAGATTTTGGAGGGATAATGAATATTACTAATAACATTAAGCATGTTATTAAACGTCAGCAATTTATTTTTTATTATAAGATTTTGGAAGAATAATGAATATTACCAATAACATTAGGCATGTTATTAAACGGCAGCAATTTATTTTTTATTATAACATTATGGAGGGTTAATGAATATTACTAATAACATTAAGCATGTTATTAAACGTCAGCAATTTATTTTTTATTATAAGATTTTGGAGGGATAATGAATATTACTAATAACATTAAGCATGTTATGAAACGTATGCAATTTATATTGTATTATAAGATTTTGGAGGGATAATGAATATCACTAATAACATTAAGCATGTTATTCAACGTCAGCAATTTATTTTGTACTATCAGATTTTGGAGGGATAATGAATATTACTAATAACATTACGTATGTTATTAAACTTGAGCTATTTATTTTGTATTATAACATTATGGGGGGATAATGAATATTACTAATAACATTAAGCATGTTATTAAACGTCATCAATTTATTTTGTATTATAAGATTTTGGAGGGATAATGAATATTACTCATAACATTAAGCGTGTTATTAAACGTCAGTAATTTATATTGTATTATAAGATTTTGGAGGGATAATGAATATTACTAATAACATTAAGCATGTTAGTAAACGTCAGCAATATGTTTTGTATTATAAGGTTTTGGAAGAATAATGAATATTACTAATAACATTAAGCATGTTATTAATCGTCAGCAATTTATTTTGTATTATAAGATTTTGGAAGAATAATGAATATTACTAATAACATTAAGCATGTTATTAAACGTCAGCAATTTATATTGTATTATAAGATTTTGCAGGGATAATGAATATTACTAATAACATTAAGCATGTTATTAAACGTCAGCAATTTATATTGTATTATAAGATTTTGGAGGGAAAATGAATATTACTAATAAAATTACGCATGTTATTAAACGTCAGCAATTTATTTTTTATTATAAGATTATGGAGGGTTAATGAATATTACTAATAACATTAAGCATGTTATTAAACGTCAGCAATTCATTTTGTATTACAAGATTTTGGAGGGATAATGAATATTACTAATAACATTACGCATGTTATTAAACGTCAGCAATTTATTTTTTATTATGAGATTTTGGAAGAATAATGAATATTACTAATAACATTAAGCATGTTATTAAACGTCAGCAATTTATTTTGTATTATAAGATTTTGGAAGAATAATGAATATTACTAATAACATTAAGCATGTTATTAAACGTCAGCAATTTATATTGTATTATAAGATTTTGGAGGGATAATGAATATTACGAATAACATTACGCATGTTATTAAACGTCAGCAATTTATTTTTTATTATAAGATTATGAAGGATAATGAATATTACTAATAACATTAAGCATGTTATTAAACGTCAGCAATTTATATTGTATTATAAGATTTTGCAGGGATAATGAATATTACTAATAACATTAAGTATGTTATGAAACGTCAGCAATTTATATTTTATTATAAGATTTTGGAGGGATAATGAATATTACTAATAACATTAAGCATGTTATTAAACGTCAGCAATTTATTTTGTATTATGAGATTTTGGAGGGATAATGAATATTACTAATAACATTAAGCATGTTAATAAACGTCAGCAATTTATTTTGTATTATGAGATTTTGGAGGGATAATGAATATTACTAATAACATTAAGCATGTTATTAAATGTCAGCAATTTATATCGTATTATAAGATTTTGGAAGGATAATGAATATTACTAATAAAATTAAGCATGTCATTAAACGTCAGCAAATTATTTTGTATCATAAGATTTTGGAGGGATAATGAATATTACTAATAACTTTAAGCAAGTTATTAAACGTCAGCAATTTATTTTGTATTATAAGATTTTGGAAGGATAATGAATATTACTAATAACATTAAGAATGTTATTAAACGTCAGCAATTTATATTGTATTATAAGATTTTGGAGGGATAATGAATATTACTAATAACATTATGCATGTTATTAAACGTCTGCAATTTATATTGTATTATAAGATTTTGGAGTGAAAATGAATATTACTAATAACATTAAGCATGTTATTAAACGTCAGCACTTTACTTTGTATTATAAGATTTTGGAGGGATAATGAATATTACTAATAACATTAAGCATGTTATTAAACGTCAGCAATTTATTTTGTCTTATAAGATTTTGAAGGGACAATGAATATTACTAATAACATTACGCATGTTATTAAACGTCAGCAATTTATTTTGCATTATAAGATTTTGGAAGGATAATGAATATTACTAATAACATTAAGCATGTTATTAAACTTCAGCAATTTATTTTGTATTATAAGATTTTGGAGGGATAATGAATATTACTAATAACATTAAGCATGTTATTAAACTTCAGCAATTTATTTTGTATTATAAGATTTTGGTGGGATAATGAATATTACTAATAACATTAAGCATGTTATTAAACGTCAGCAATTTATTTTGTCTTATAAGATTTTGAAGGGACAATGAATATTACTAATAACATTACGCATGTTATTAAACGTCAGCAATTTATTTTGCATTATAAGATTTTGGAAGGATAATGAATATTACTAATAACATTAAGCATGTTATTAAACTTCAGCAATTTATTTTGTATTATAAGATTTTGGAGGGATAATGAATATTACTAATAACATTAAGCATGTTATTAAACGTCAGCAATTTATTTTGCATTATAAGATTTTGGAAGGACAATGAATATTACTAATAACATTAAGCATGTTATTAAACGTCAGCAATTTATTTTGTATTATAAGATTTTGGAAGGATAATGAATATTACTAATAACATTAAGCATGTTATTAAACGTCAGCAATTTATTTTGCATTATAAGATTTTGGAAGGATAATGAATATTACTAATAACATTAAGCATGTTATTAAACGTCAGCAATTTATTTTGTATTATAAGATTCTGGAGGGATAATGAATATTACTAATAACATTAAGCATGTTATTAAACGTCAGAAATTTATTTTGTATTATGAGAATTTGGAGGTATAATGAATATTACTAACAACATGAAGCATGTTATTAAACGTCAGCAATTTATTTTGTATTATAAGATTTTGGAGGGATAATGAATATTACTAATAACATTAAGCATGTTATTAAACGTGAGCTATTTATTTTGTATTATAACATTATGTGGGGATAATGAATATTACTAATAACATTAAGCATGTTATTAAACGTCATCAATTTATTTTGTATTATAAGATTTTGGAGGGATAATGAATATTACTCATAACATTAAGCGTGTTATTAAACGTCAGTAATTTATATTGTATTATAAGATTTTGGAGGGATAATGAATATTACTAATAACATTAAGCATGTTAGTAAACGTCAGCAATATATTTTGTATTATAAGGTTTTGGAAGAATAATGAATATTACTAATAACATTAAGCATGTTATTAAACGTCAGTAATTTATTTTGTATTATAAGATTTTGGAAGAATAATGAATATTACTAATAACATTAAGCATGTTATTAAACGTCAGCAATTTATATTGTATTATAAGATTTTGCAGGGATAATGAATATTACTAATAATATTAAGCATGTTATTAAACGTCAGCAATTTATATTGTATTATAAGTTTTTGGAGGGAAAATGAATATTACTAATAAAATTACGCATGTTATTAAACGTCAGCAATTTATTTTTTATTATAAGATTATGGAGGGTTAATGAATATTACTAATAACATTAAGCATGTTATTAAACGTCAGCAATTCATTTTGTATTACAAGATTTTGGAGGGATAATGAATATTACTAATAACATTACGCATGTTATTAAACGTCAGCAATTTATTTTTTATTATGAGATTTTGGAAGAATAATGAATATTACTAATAACATTAAGCATGTTATTAAACGTCAGCAATTTATTTTGTATTATAAGATTTTGGAAGAATAATGAATATTACTAATAACATTAAGCATGTTATTAAACGTCAGCAATTTATATTGTATTATAAGATTTTGGAGGGATAATGAATATTACGAATAACATTACGCATGTTATTAAACGTCAGCAATTTATTTTTTATTATAAGATTATGAAGGATAATGAATATTACTAATAACATTAAGCATGTTATTAAACGTCAGCAATTTATTTTGTATTATATGATTTTGGAGGGATAATGAATATTACTAATAACATTAAGCATGTTATTAAACATCAGCAATTTATATTGTATTATAAGATTTTGGAGGGATAATGAATATTACTAATAGCATTAAGCATGCTGTTAAACGTCAGCAATTTATTTTTTATTATAAGATTTTGGAAGGATAATGAATATTACTAATAACATTAAGCATGTTATTAAACGTCAGCAATTTATTTTTTATTATAAGATTTTGGAGGGATAATGAATATTACTAATAACATTAAGTATGTTATGAAACGTCAGCAATTTATATTGTATTATAAGATTTTGGAGGGATAATGAATATTACTAATAACATTAAGCATGTTATTAAACGTCAGCAATTTATTTTGTATTATGAGATTTTGGAGGGATAATGAATATTACTAATAACTTTAAGCAAGTTATTAAACGTCAGCAATTTATTTTGTATTATAAGATTTTGGAAGGATAATGAATATTACTAATAACATTAAGAATGTTATTAAACGTCAGCAATTTATATTGTATTATAAGATTTTGGAGGGATAATGAATATTACTAATAACATTATGCATGTTATTAAACGTCAGCAATTTATATTGTATTATAAGATTTTGGAGTGAAAATGAATATTACTAATAACATTAAGCATGTTATTAAACGTCAGCACTTTACTTTGTATTATAAGATTTTGGAGGGATAATGAATATTACTAATAACATTAAGCATGTTATTAAACGTCAGCAATTTATTTTGTCTTATAAGATTTTGAAGGGACAATGAATATTACTAATAACATTACGCATGTTATTAAACGTCAGCAATTTATTTTGCATTATAAGATTTTGGAAGGATAATGAATATTACTAATAACATTAAGCATGTTATTAAACTTCAGCAATTTATTTTGTATTATAAGATTTTGGAGGGATAATGAATATTACTAATAACATTAAGCATGTTATTAAACGTCAGCAATTTATTTTGCATTATAAGATTTTGGAAGGATAATGAATATTACTAATAACATTAAGCATGTTATTAAACGTCAACAATTTATTTTGTCTTATAAGATTTTGAAGGGACAATGAATATTACTAATAACATTACGCATGTTATTAAACGTCAGCAATTTATTTTGCATTATAAGATTTTGGAAGGATAATGAATATTACTAATAACATTAAGCATGTTATTAAACTTCAGCAATTTATTTTGTATTATAAGATTTTGGAGGGATAATGAATATTACTAATAACATTAAGCATGTTATTAAACGTCAGCAATTTATTTTGCATTATAAGATTTTGGAAGGATAATGAATATTACTAATAACATTAAGCATGTTATTAAACGTCAGCAATTTATTTTGTATTATAAGATTTTGGAGGGATAATGAATATTACTAATAACATTAAGCATGTTATTAAACGTCAGCAATTTATTTTGCATTATAAGATTTTGGAGGGATAATGAATATTAATAATAACATTAAGCATGTTATGAAACGTCAGCAATTTATTTTGCATTATAAGATTTTGGAGGGATAATGAATATTACTAATAACATTAAGCATGTTATTAAACGTCAGCAATTTATTTTGCATTATAAGATTTTGGAAGGATAATGAATATTACTAATAACATTAAGCATGTTATTAAACGTCAGCAATTTATTTTGTATTATAAGATTTTGGAGGGATAATGAATATTACCAATAACATTAAGCATGTTATTAAACGTCAGCAATTTATTTTGCATTATAAGTTTTTGGAAGGATAATGAATATTACTAATAACATTAAGCATGTTATTAAACGTCAGCAATTTATTTTGTATTATAAGATTTTGGAGGGATAATGAATATTACTAATAACATTAAGCATGTTATTAAACGTCAGCAATTTATTTTGTATTATAAGATTTTGGAAGGATAATGAATATTACTAATAACATTAAGCATGTTATTAAACGTCAGCAATTTATTTTGTATTATAAGATTCTGGAGGGATAATGAATATTACTAATAACATTAAGCATGTTATTAAACGTCAGAAATTTATTTTGTATTATGAGAATTTGGAGGTATAATGAATATTACTAACAACATGAAGCATGTTATTAAACGTCAGCAATTTATATTGTATTATAAGATTTTGGAGGGATAATGAATATTACTAATAACTTTAAGCATGTTATTAAACGTCAGCAATTTATATTGTATTATAAGATTTTGGAAGGATAATGAATATTACTAATAACTTTAAGCATGTTATTAAACGTCAGCAATTTATATTGTATTACAAGATTTTGGAGGGATAATGAATATTACTAATAACATTAAGCATGTTATTAAACGTCAGCAATTTATTTTGTATTATAAGATTTTGGAAGGATAATGAATATTACTAATAACATTAAGCATGTTATTAAACGTCAGCAATTTATTTTGCATTATAAGATTTTGGAGGGATAATGAATATTACTAATAACATTAAGCATGTTATTAAACGTCAGCAATTTATTTTGTTTTATAAGATTTTGGAGGGATAACGAATATTACTAATAACATTAAGCATGTTATTAAACGTCAGCAATTTTGTATTATAAGATTTTGGACGGATAATGATTATTATTCATAACACTACTACAAATTAGCCCATAGCTAAGTGGGGAAATGTAGATTCTTATTTTTCTCCAATGTATTTATGCGTCAATGTATAAAACGAATCTTTTCGTATATACTTTCGCACTAACCCCTAGCCTTGGAGCCATACATTTGATCTTTATCACGAATAAAATGGGTGATGTATTCGTTTCATCAATCCCATCTGTTATCTCATGACTTGTTTAGTCAGCATTTCATTTAACGTTTATTGTTTTGCTTTGCAAGAACCTTCGTCTGTACCTACCTTCTCAATAATCTCCGTTCAGTATGTCTTCTTGCGTGCACTCGTACTTGAATTGTAAGCTGACTCCATTCAAACAAACACTGGTGTGTTTTAGACGTTAAGGTTTTGCAAAGCTGTTAGGGATCCAGCGTCTCGGATGTGTTTGTGAAAATCGTTGAATGATCAGCGTAAATATGAGAACATTATGTCTATGTAGAGTTTTCCAGAAGAAAACTAGGCGAACATGTTTCACCGATTAATGCTAACCGGGACACTTCTGCCATATGACGGGAAGAGACTCATTTTTTGACCGTTTTTGCTATAGTTCCCTTTCTGATTATCTATCTATCTATCTATCTATCTATCTATATATCTATCTATCTATCTGTCTGTCTCAGTCTGTCCATATCTATCTATCTATCTATCTATCTATCATTGTGATTATCTATATATTTGTGTCATTCTGATTATCTATCTATCTATCTATCTATCTATCTATCTATCTATCTATCTATCTATCTATCTATCTATGTCTGTCCATATCTATCTATCTATCTATCTATCTATCTATCTATCTATCTATCTATCTCAGTCTGTCCATATCATATCTATCTATCTATCTATCTATCTATCTATCTATCTATCTCAGTCTGTCCATATCTATCTATCTATCTATCTATCTATCTATCTATCTATCTATCTATCTATCTATCTATCTATCTCAGTCTGTCCATATCTATCTATCTATCTATCTATCTATCTATCTATCTATCTATCTATCTATCTCAGTCTGCCCATATCTATCTATCTATCTATCTATCTATCTATCTATCTATCTATCTATCTATCTATCTATCTATCTATCTCAGTCTGTCCATATCTATCTATCTATCTATCTATCTATCTATCTATCTATCTATCTATCTACTTGTGTTCTTACTTTACTCTAATCGAATATTTGTGGTCAGATGTAAATGGTCAGGAGACATTGTGATCTTCAGATGTACACCAATTTGTTGCTTTCTCTGATGAAGATAATTTAAGATAAACGTAAAACGTATTCTATTTCATTTGAAAATTGTAATGATTTTTAACTTTCAAATTTCTGCGAAAATTTAAAAATAAATATAAATAATAAAACTTTTTAATTAAAATTCTTAGCAAAAAGCGGAATGCTGAAAGGACATTTTTTCCTTGACACCGCTATTATTTAGTCTTCCTTTACTGCTCAGCAATAATTACTCTTTTAAGAAGCGTTGATCAGAATTGTAATAAAACCTATACATGTGATGACAGTGATTTTAGACATTTTGAATGGGGGTTTTTCAACATTTACAACTAAAATATTAAACATTATTTGATATTTTATTGAAAAGAATAATTTTAGATTTAAAACCTTCTAAAAACTAATGCAATTTAAATTAATACAATGCAATATTTGTCATTAACCAATTTATAAATAAAAATTTTTATTCATTAATTTATGAATTAATTTTTCATTCATTAATTTATAAACATTTACCAAATTCTGAAAATATATGAAGCAACTATGAAGAAATCGTTATTATTTACTATAATTTTATCTATTGGCAATTAGCCGTTGTTTTACTAATCATTTCAGTCAACAAACTAATGAATAAATAGTGTAAATAACCAACCTAATATATATATGGTTATATTGGTGAGCGTACTGGGTTATACAGCACCAAGTTCTGAATATTTTCACCATTTTGTTGTTACTCATGACAAACTGGCAGTATAGCCCGGCGTTGCTCGGGTGTAATGAAAGCTTTAAAACTAATCCATGGTCCTGGAGCTCAGACTCTTTGAACGTTGGCACGGAAGACTAAAAAGCAATAGTTGTTTCCAGTTAAAGCGAAACCGTAGACTGAAAGAAAAATGAATGGATGTAAGTCAAATTTTGATTTCCTGGTATCGATATCAAATAAGTTTTTTTCATCGTAAACTGAATTTTGAAGGCTAAATAAGTCCTCTGATTAAATGTTAGCATGGCTGAGACTAAGAACTACAATTATGCCTACATAGAGCCAAATCCGAAGCAAAAACTAAAATAATAGGGTTGAAAAAATACAGACATACAGGCAGATAAACAGACACACACACAAACATCTTGTCATTTATATATATATATATATATATATATATATATATATATATATATTATCGATTTTCTGCACTATTGTAAGAACTGCAGCCTTGAAACTTCTGAATATCGTTTATTATGTCTTTGTCTATGAGTGTATGAAATTTGATTAAAATCGGACCACTCCTTCTATAACCCGATTTTTTCGATTATCGATTTTTGGTATTTATCGGGGATACCTCGACACAAAACCTAGCTAAGAACACTCGCAGACGCTTTTAGTACAACTGTGTAAATTTTCAAGAAAATCGGTCCAGCCGTTTTGGAGTCTAATAGACACACACAGACAGACACACATACACACACACATACACACACAGAGAGACAAAGTTCCATTTATAAATAAGTTTAGATTTAAGTAAGGACAAATAGATGCCATAAACTGGTACAATGACAGTTTGCTATATAAAAGTCAGTCAGTAAAATGCCATACGTGATACACACTTTGGGTAATCTGACAGGGCAGAAGATTATCCCGCAGTAGCTTGCCATTGCTTTCTGCGGTAAACTGGTTGACAGCCAATGCTATAGAACTCATTCTGTCCTGTTATTTAACCTATAACTGGAGGGAGGAGACGGATTAATACCTTTCGTAAGGTTATTTGTGCGTAATTGAATGCAAGGATATAAAAGACCTGTGACAAAATCACAAGGCATATATCAAATCATACACTTACTGAAACAGGAACCAAATGGTGAGTCTAGGAGCATATTGTTTCTGATACATATTTTCACCGCCGTAATATAACCTCCCTGTGCCTTTTTTTTTTGTTGTTTTTTACAAAAGAATTATGATAATTGTCCTGCTGAACGTTACTTTACGGCAACGAGGCTGTGAATTTAAATGCAATACTAGATTGGCGGCAACATCTGTCCATTTTACAGTCAAAATGGTGATATGCAACCGTAAGTTCTATGTGAACAATTTCTTCTATAACACTTTTTCTTTATGAAACTCTCTTCCGGTTTCTTATTTTTCAGTTTGATTGTAACTATAGGGATATGGTTAATGTTTTTTTGATTCGGTCTTTTGTCATACCTAACCCTAACCCTCTACAGCTTACAAGATTTATTCAGAATTATCAAAATTATCAGAACGTTTTCATCAGATTGGAATGTGTGGATGTGTGTGGAAGAATAAAAATACATATTTAATGTTAAAATAGAAATTTATTAAAAGAAATGAATAACAAGAATTTCGTAGAAATTAATGTTCAATGAGAAAGTTAAGAGTATCAAGTTTTATAGAATGTTCGTCGTAGTAATTTCTTGAAAAGTGTTTATGCGTATGTAGGTATGTATGTGTGGGCGTTTGTTTGGTATGAATGTCTTTTGGTGGAGAAGAAGAAGTAAAATGAATTAGTAAACGAGAAAGAAGGAGAAAGAGGACGATATGCGACGTGGTTGAAGTTTCTCCCGTTACATTTTAGTGGTATCTCTTGCTACTCCCATCTGAGTATCTGGCTGACGCTGACCGCGGCCAATTGTAGCATTTAGATTTTTCGCACTAGATTGTGAAGACTTTATGGTCTTGCGAATTGCTTCCGTTGGTCCGAAAATCAATTTAACATCTACTTGCGAAATCCTGTTTCGACATTTACTTTTAGCACATGGTCAATTCTTTTTCTATTTGGGAAAAACCAGGATTTTACACGTCATTGTGAATTTTTGTAAAAGGGAAGAAGAAAGGTTGCTTTTAATTCTTAATTTCTTATCTAGCACATGATCTTTAAGAAATTAAAATGCAATGCTAATCGTTATCTTGTCTTTTTAATGTTTGTTTTTTTTACTGATATTATTAATGTTATTTTTACATTATTTCACATTAACCCCTGTGTATTGGTAGCTATATTTCTTTGCTTGTGGTGAAAATGATGAAAAAACATATATAAAAAATAAAGGAAAGAAAGAGATCGACATTTGAGAAAGGGACATAATTGTGATTTTCTCAATTCCCCCTGAATGTATCCAAGTCAGTACAGAGACTGCGATAAATCTCTTGAACATATCAAATACATTACCTATTGTACAAAACAGCCGATGTTTGCCCGTGAGGTGAACTCAGGCAAGGTACATTTCAACAAGAAATAACAGTTTGATACAACACTGCAATAATAAAAGAATGAAAAAATGTTCCTGGTTTAGATCAAAGCAAAATGAAGTAGATTACTCATTTAGTTTCTCCTAATTTAGAAGTTCTCAGTGTACGACCAAAATGGATTTGTTTTTAAAGCGGTCGCTTGATCAGTGATTTTCACTCGTTGATGTTAGTCGCTGGTCGCGTTCTGGAGGTGGTCGCTCACTAAGGGCTAAATAACATTAGCAAATCGTCCGTGCATAGAAAAACGGTCCTTAACAACAGGTGATCGTTGACAAAGAGGCTCGCTGACAAAGAGGGTCGCATACGGCAGGTTCTACTGTGCACACAAGCGCGCGCGCGCGCACACACACACACACACACACACACACACACACACACATATATATATATATATATATATATATATCATTACCAGTGTGCTGCTAGTTATGTGGGGCTTACAACCTTATATTTGGAAACAAGAATTAATCAACATGTACCTTCTAAAATACGATTCGGCAAAATGGATAACATGTGTTATTTTCCCTCTACAAATATGGAATCGGCTGTTGCTCAACACCTAGTAGAGAATATAGCCTGTAACAAGTTGCATAGAAAAGAGTGGTTCAAAATTTTGCATATAGCTGGTTCCAATAATCATTTAAAGATTTTGGAATCAGTCTATCTTTACGTAAACCTTCTTATTGCCGGCAGAAGGATTTCGTGAAACCTCTACATTTGTTGGGGGATATTTTATATTCATTGTCCCTCGCTAATTATTTACAAGCGATTTCTCCTCCCTTCGTTATAAGTATATATATATTTATATGTATATTTATTTTAACGTGTTTTCCCCACTTTTTTTGTTCTTCATTTTCGTTGCTGTTCTTTTCGTTTGATTTATAAATCTAACAATTTTCTTCTGATGAGATGTTGGACAAAAGGTCTTGAGGGACTGTCAATAAATTCTTTGTTTTTAAAAAAGTATTCAAATTTTGTACCTTCAAAACATATATATATATATATATATATATATATATATATATAGAGGAACGAAAATCTAAGGGTAAGCCAACAACCTACCACGGTTTCGCTAAAAGGAAAAGTGTTACATTTTAAAAGAAAATAAAAAAAAACGTTATTAAAAATTCAAAGGTACATATCTTGACGGGAGCATGCTGCTTACATTATTACTGCTTTTGAATTTAAAAATTTTTCATAACGTTCTTTTTTATTTTCTTTTAAAATGTTGTAACACTTTTCCTGCTACAAGGCAATATTTGTTTTTTTAAACTGTAATATAGTCCCTGATGATGAACGATGACGTTCGTAAGTACTAAGATAACCTTTGGACAATTTTTATACAAATATAATTAGGAAATAAAAAGTCTTATCAGAAAATATGAAAAAATTCAAAAGACAATATATAAGACTATGTTGTCTCTATCTTTTAACACAACTTGTTTAAAAGAAAAGATGCTGCCAAAATATACGTATTTAAACTTTTAAATTATGTATGTAACTATATATATATATATATATATATGTGTGTGTGTGTGTGTGTGTGTGTGTGTGAATAGAAGAATAGAATAAATAATGAATAAGTAGGAAAAAAGTGTCTTTAATCTAACATGTTTCGCTTATAACAAGCTTCTTCAGAGATTTAATAAGGGCGCATGATTTAAAAATCCGAGAGGCAGTATTTTTAAATGAGGTATTTTTAAATCATTCGTCCTTATTAAATCTCTGAAGAAGCTTGTTATATATATTTTCGTCCAACACTTCTTCAGAAAAATTCGTTTGAAAAAAAAAGTGTTTGAAAGAAAAGAAAAAGAAAAAATATATATATATATATATATATACTCGGTCGGGTTTCAATCCTTGGGTTAAAAGTAATCGGAGTCTAACCGTACTGATGAGCTTTGATACAGCGAAACAGATCTGTCTGCGGATGACTATATATATATATATATATATATATATATATATATATATATATATTGTTTGAACATTTTTTCTTTCGATACTCGTATTTAAGTAGATATTATGTTTTTTAATTAAACAGTATTATATATTTATATCTACCGGCCTGATTATTTACGATAAATTGTTATTACGAAAATGTGTGCCATTCGGCAGGATGTTCAAAGAATAATGTTCAAAAAATAATGTTTAAACAATTCATTTCAAATTGTCGGTTATTTATAACCAAGTTTCGTTAAAATTCGTTAATTTCCGTAATATATATATATATATATATATATATATATATATATATATACGTGTATGTGTGCGTGTGTATGTATGTTTATTACTTAAGCTTTATTTTCTGTAGATACTTTCGTTTGAGTAGGTGATCTGCTTATTCATTAAACCGTATATTTATTTATTTTCGTCTACCGGCCTAAATATTCTAAAAATGTTATTAGAAAAATATTCGTTCTCCCGTAGGATTCGAACCTGCGTCCCCCGAGGGAAAACCGTCATTAGGTTTGACGTGCGTTGACCTTGATATGTATACATGCGTGCGTGCATGTGTATGTTTGTGTGTGTGTGTGTGTGTGCATGTGTGTGTGTGTGTGTGTGTGTGTGTGTGTTTGCATGTGGAATATGTGAAAAACAGATGGGTGTTTATTTATATTATTTTCGTGCGACATATCGTCAATAAAAGTGAGTAATTTCAAAACACAGCTGCAATTGCAAAACGTCTCACGAAGATAGAAAATTCCAACATCTAACTGGTTTTCACATTCTTCTCCAGTACCTAAAGAACTCTAAGTGTGTAAGAAACACACTTAGAGTTCTTTAGGTACTGGAGAAGAATTTTCATTAAAATCTCTCATTCATCCGAGCTTGAATACTGCTAGCATATCTGGTTGGGTGCCTCTGCTGTTCATCTTAAAGTTCTCGCCAAAATCCAAAGGAGAATCTGCAATATAATCAAACCTGACATGACAGCCCGTCTTCAGTCACTTTCTCACCGATGTG
Source organism: Ascarosepion bandense (assembly GCA_037127315.1). NCBI lineage: Eukaryota > Metazoa > Mollusca > Cephalopoda > Sepiida > Sepiidae > Ascarosepion > Ascarosepion bandense. The sequence goes on from JBBBDQ010000115.1 coordinate 208,667, forward strand.
ATGTGGCTTTCCTCTGTCTTTTCTACAAGAATTTTCATGGCAACTGCTTTGACAAGCTTTCTTCCCCTGATACCCCGACAACATAGATTTACCCGTGCTACTAGAGTGGCATAGAGGTCCCCACCCTTTTGCCGTCAAAATAGTTAAGTGTAACCCCATCTTCTAGATTTTCTTTTCTCGTGCTTCCCGTTTGTGCAAACTGTCTTCTGGTTGCTTTCTTTCCTGATAGCTACAATCTCTAAATCTTGATTCCCATCGATCTCTTACCTTTTCTTTGTACTTTCCTTATTCTGTACTTTCCTTATTCTCCCATTGTAACCTTTGGCGCACCAGTGAAACTTTATTTGAGGGGGAAATCTTTATATATCGACCATAATTATTAGGCCACCCAGGTTTTTTTTTTTTTAAAGAAATGGTGTATTTCATACTATTTTTAGTGGATAATTCTGAATGAAAATAGAATGATTCTTTTGTTATTATTATCTTGCAAAATTTTACAAGGCAAGGAAGCAAAGATGAACTCGTCCGAATCACCCTAAATTTTCTTCATTCTTTCATTGATGAAACTGCAATATAGGTAATTATTAAATATTTATAAATTCATTTTATGCACATGTTATAGTGCAGTATTAACTAAAGAACCATTCTATTTTTATTAACAATTATTCACTTGGCAATAAGTACTAAAAATAGTATGAAATACATCATTTTTTAAAGCACGGGGGTTGCCTAATAACTATGACCGGTAGTATATATATATATATATATATATATATATATATATTAAAGACATCGTATTTTGGCTTCAGTCTCAAGTGAAAATAGACAAAAATTGTCCAATATTTGAATATTTTTTATTATGCTGGTTCCTGAAGATGGCTCATATGAGCCGAAAGCTGAGAACCAGCATAATAAAAAAAATATCCAAATAATTTTTGTCTATATATTCACCTGAAATTAAAATACGATGTTTAGAACGGCTCATGATTAAACATGGTAGACAGTCATTGTCTGTTATATTTAACAATATATGTTTAGAAAATTATCTACTGCCCCGATACAATATATATATATATATATATATATAAAGTAACCATATTACTTAGCAAAATGACTTTTTCAAACGAATAATTAAGCATAGTGATACGTACAAAACAAATTTATTTAATATAATCTCTATCAGTTTCGATTGCAGGCTCAATATGGTTCCTGAAACGATTATACGTGACGACCACGTGTTGTTTATTCATGTTGCATATGGGGCCCACGATAGTATCCCGCTATAAGCCATTGGCATTGTGGGTATGCTTGTTGGTCTCCCGATCCACGACACCCCAGACGTCGTTTAAATCAAAAGAACTTCGTTTTCTTTGTGCCGACTCCCTTCAGATAGTAAGCGATCATGGGCATCCTCATTTCCCTATCCCTCGTAGCTCTTAACGATCTTTTTCTTGTTGTCCGACCCAAACCCTGCTCTACAATGCATTTGCTTAAGGTCATCAAGCCTGTCACGCGCTGCTTTCCCTTGTCTCTCTTTCCCTTTTCCATCCCGTGAGTATCAGATTCTCCAAGCCCTCCTTCCTCATTAAATGTCCTGGAAAACATCAGCTGTCTTCCCCTGATGCTAAGTATCAGTTTCCATCTTCTTTAAAACAATGGTATCCTCAGCAACCTTCTGTAGAACCATATTTCTCTTGCCTCAAGTCTTTACTGCATCATTGCTGAAAGTTTCCAGCATTCCCTGCCATATTGATGGATGAACATCTAAACTTATTTATAAATGGAACTTTGTCTGTGTGTGTGTGTGTGTGTGTGTGTGTGTGTGTGTGTGTGTGTGTGTGTGTGTGTGTGTCCGTTACCTATAGACTCCGAAACGGCTGTACTGATTTTATTGAAAATTTATACAGTTGTACTATAAGCGTCTGCAAGTGTTCTTAGCTAGGATTTTGTGTCGAGGTACTCCCGATAAATATCGAAAATCGATAATCGAAAAAATTGGGTTATAGAAGGATTGGTCCGATTTTAATCAAATTTAATACACTCAAAGACAAACACATAAGAAACGATATTCAGAAGTTTCAAAGTTGCAGTTCTTACAATAGTGTAGAAAATCGAATATATATATGTTTGTGTCTGTTTGTCTGTTTATCTGCCTGTATGTCTGTATATTTTTCAGCCCTTTTATTTTAGTTTTTGCTTTGGGTTTGGCTCTAAGTAGGTATAATTGTAGTTCTTAGTCTCAGCTATGCTAATATTTACTCAGAGGACTTATTTAGCCTTCAAAATTCAGTTTACGACGAAAAAAAACTTATTTGATATCGATACCAGGAAATCAAAATTTGGCTTACATCCATTCATTTTTTTTCAGTCTACGGTTTCGCTTTAACTGGAAACAACTATTGTTTTTTAGTCTTTCCTGCCGACGTCCAAAGAGTCTGAGCTCCAAGACCATGGATTAGTTTTAAAGCTTTCATTATACCGAGCAACGCCGGGCTATACTGCTAGTCACATAATAATCAAGTACTCTCTTCTTTGTTTCCAACGAAATTTTCTTGTCTCTCAATACTCTACTCTGTCTTTGGAATGCATCCTTGGCCGTGACAATACGCCTTCGGATTCCAATATCGCACTTTAAAGAAATTTATTTAATTTAAATTTCTGTACCTGCTTAATTTTAGTATACCCTAACCGTAGTTGGTATTTTGGACTCCTCACTTTACTGATTACAATGCATTCATTTTTCTTGTAGTTGATATATCGTTCTTTCTTGCCGCTTTCTTTAACTACCTTCTGTAGGAGATCTTGTAGTTTCCTTTTCGTGTCTACTATCAGCACTGTCTCATCTGTGTATCTTATATTGTTCAGACTGTGGCCGCCAATGACAAATCCTGGCATTGTTCTCAGAATTCTATTGTTTTCAGAATTGCCTCTCTGTGTAGGTGGAATAGATCTCGTGATAAGAAACATCCTTGTCTTACACCCTTTTCTATCTGCTGAAATTATTTTCTGTCTGTATGCAGGTGATTTGCTCCCAGTGCAGATCCGTCGGCATTTTTGTGTATCTTTGGTTACTTCCTCGTGTCGTGGATGAAATCTCAGATACATTCGCCACATTGCTGAAGTATTTTCTCTTTCTCTAATATGAGCGTTCCATCCTTGGATTTTATACATCCTGTTGATGAGAAAGTCTTTTGACTTGTTAATTCTGTGATTTTTTGTCTCCTTTATTAGTCATGCTCAATCTCTCTATTTCTGCACATTTGCCGTTGATTCATTCTTTCTGCCTTTGCTTCTAATTTATTTGTGTAATTTCCTCTATTCCGTTCCATGTCTTGGTATTGTTTTCTGTCTCTTTTACATCATGCCGAGAATCTCATTTGTGATCCACTCATTTTTCCTTCTACGTCTCTTTTCGTTTGGGACGATGTCTTTTGCTTATGTCACTAACGCTTCTTTAAGTGTGTCCCATTTTGTTTTACGTTTCCAATTTGTAGTTTGAGATCGTTCACGAATCTGTTGTATTGCAGTCTGGAAGCTTCTTCAATCTCTGAAGTTTCATCCTTAGTTCACATATAACCGGAGGATGGTCGCTCCTATGCCTCGCCATCTCCATAATCGTCTTGAGTGTTCTTGAAACCAGGTGTTAGTTATTACGTAGTCATTCGCTGTGCAACATTGAAACCATTTTTCTCTGCGGTTATTTCCTATTTTAAGTTGCGACATGTTATACCTTCCTTCTCCTTGCCTACTTTGGCATTCACGTCTCTCATGATAATTCTAATTTCTTGTGTTGTACACTCAACCTTAGCGTTTTCCAGTATAAAGTAGAAATTTCTCTCTCAGTAATTTGCGTTTTCAATGCATACACTACCATAACAGTTATGTTGAAGGATTTTCCTTTCATTTTCAGGAGAATACAGTAGCAAAATGTTAGGAGAAACATGATTGTGAAAGCGCTTCGACTTTATCACGTAGTTATCCGGGGTACTGTTTTTTTTAATCATATCACCCCGAGCAAGGCAGTAACGCCACTGATGTGCAGGGGGCTACATAAGAGTAAAAGCACTAGATAGAAGAGAGTGAAGAGAAGGACAAACCATTTAGAAAGGAGCAAGAGAAGGGAGAGAATACACGTGTGATGACAGTTGCAGAGGTGGAGAGAAAGGAAAGGATATACAGGGTGGTTAGGAAAGAACTAGGGTCAAGTGGTTAAGAGATGAGTATTGACCTTGTATTTGAATTCCTGGAAGTTGCAGCCGTCAGGAAAGCAAGAATAAGGAAGCGAGTTTTACAGGCGGAAAGTGCGAGAAAAGAAGCTGCAGGAGTAGAATTGTCGTCTGCATTTGGTTGATCTCACTGTGAATGGGTGAACCCAGTTACCAGTCTGGTTGCACGAGTAAACACCTGTTGCAGAGGCACCAGTGACTTAAGTTCGTTGGAGCAGAAGCCATGAAAAGATTTATTTGCGTATGAACTGCCTTCTCTTCGTAAATCAGTATTTGTGTGAATAGTGAGTCCAATACGTGGAACTGATTGGAAACCGCCCTCATTTTTTTCTGGGTTTCTCATTCCTGGAGTTTATGGGTGGACTCGTGATTCTTAACAACATAAGCACGAAGGATCTGGCGACATTTAAGAAAACACGGTTGGCGACTAAATCAACGAAAACGACATGCATTTTCATTGCCGTGTTATCGTCGAAACAAGTGAGAATTTTTTTATTAACGTTGATTTTGCATGGCTTTCGTAATATGTGTTCTCAAATATCTGACGCACCTTATATGTGTGTGTGTGTGTGTGTGTGTGCGTGCGTGTGTATGTGTGTGTATATAATGAAGGTGTTATTTCTTCAAAGGATATTGTAATTGATAGTTGTATTTGAAAGAGACGCCCCATTTTTATTTTAAATAGTGTCTATCATGTCTATCGGCATGCACATTTGAGAAATCTTTATAAAGAAAATCTGCTTAGGGAGGTAGTGCTGCTTTGGGTTAAGAGGTTGGATGTTGAAAATTCTATATCTCGCAACAGGACTCTGCACCATGCCACAGAAGCAGAGGAACCCAGTGATGGCTATCAGACAGTTTCTGCAACCACATCACCCCTTACTTCTTGTCACCTAACTCTCCAGACCCCCCTTGCTTATTATGTGTGGCGCGCAGTTGAGCAAAAGATCGAGAAAATTTGTAACACTAAAGATGAACGGAAAGTGGGGATTATGGCAGCATTCATCTACTTAAACGAGGAGACCCTCCAGAAATTCTGATTTCGTCTGGAGGCCATGATTGAAGCCAATGACCATTTTATTAAATAAAGTTACCAATTAGCATATTTTTGTGTAATTTTCTTAAATATATGTTAAAATGAGATGTCAGTGTTATTTCTATTTTTGCGTAATTTAGAAGACAATTTATCCATCGCACACTATATATATATTTATATATATATATATTAATAAATTACATATTATCACATATATAGATATTATCATATATATATATATATATATGTGTGTGTGTGTGTGTGTGTGTGTGTACTTTTTAATGATAAAACTTTGTTTTTATTAAGTTTGAGCCCTTTTAACATCATGATATGCTTTTTTTTGGCAGTTGAGTGGAGGTACCTAAATTCGTAGTTTCTTTCTTTTGTTTGAGTACAACCTTCATCTCATGAATGATAAAAAATTACAAATCTGATTTTCTCGACGATTTTCTATAAAAGAATTACTTGTATATTTTGTTTTTCGGTGCGTGGTTGAAAGAAGTATGCCTATTTTTTTTTCTTTCTTTCAAATGTTCGTAAGCGGGGAGGAAATATAGATGTTGAGTCAAGGGTAATATTTTCCAAATGCGTTTCTAAAAATCTGTGATCGTCTTTAATCTGGGCGACAGAGACATTTTGGTTCCACATTGGAAGCGTTAATTAAACGAATGTTTACACTAACCGGGACGATAAACGTAAGACAGGAACTTGTCAATCTAGATTCCATTTGTCAGATCTTGCTTTGATGATGGCTTTTATTTAACCACACATTTCAACGTAAATCAGGCGCCATGCATAAGACCAAAGAGTTTTAATAATATCATTGTAGGTCATTCTAAGTAATTTCTGAATCTTCAATGGCATACTTTTGGGTTGTAAAAGGAATCAGATATCCTTTTTCTGTATGTGAAGGGACACATTTCATTGCGAGATTTTTAATCGACCGCGGGCAAGTAAAGCAATAAACTTTAATCGCCCAATTACGTTTTTAATCGACTAAGTCGATCGGGTGAGTTAAATCTCAAAGGCTGTATATATAACCAGGGTCGAAGTGTCCATATAGCAACGCTTTAAATTTTCAAGGATAAATTATGTCGTGTAATATAAAATTAATTATTGATTATTTTCACTATCCTCTTTGCGATTATATCTCCTATATCTTCATTTCTTACAATAATTGTTACAAGCAATATTATTTAGGAAGTGCAAGTAGCGAAGACGCTTGTTGTTTAGTGAGAAAAGACGCAGTAAAAGCAATGGATTTACTAGCAGTTTTTGTATGGAGCATGACAAACAGATCATAATAATGAATGGTGAAATTCACCGAAAATCAGAAATTATTTTGCTTCCATTATAAAAGCCGTGGTTTTAATTGTCCCTGCTTTATTATTTTATTCAAGCTGGGTGCCCGAAAAAGAGTAACAGAATCATAGAATCTGTTAGAAGCTAAAATCACAAATTTACCTATTCAAAGGATTTATAGTTGGACAATTTTAGACAAAAAATTTTCGTTTCTGAAGAACATCTGACTACTTTAGTGTTTACAGGTCGGGAATACCAGAATCAAGCAGGTGCAAAAATTTAAATACCTGGGAAGACGGAAAATGCGAAGACAGAAAGTGCGACATTGATATCCAAAGGCGAATTGGCATGGCGAAGGAAGCATTCCAGAAGTTGAGTAAAATATTAAGAAACAAGACAATTTCGCTAGAAACAAAGAAGAGAGTACTGGTTTGCTACGTGTTGTCCGTCCTTCAATATGGCAGTGAATGCTGGACAATACCATCAAAGATGAAGGAAAAACTTGAAGCAACTGAAATGTGGTTCTACAGAAGGATGCTGCAAATATCATGGATCGAGCATGTGAGCAATGGTGAGGTCTTAGAAATGATGGAAACAAAAAGGAAATTAATACTGAACATCAGGAAGAGACAGCTTAAGTTCCTGGGACACGCAATGAGGAAGGAGGGATTGGAGAACCTGATACTAACAGGCCAGATAGAGGAAAAAAGAGACAGGAGAAAGCAACGGATAACATATTTGAAGGACCTAATCAAGTGGATGACGGAACGAGGATTGCACGGTGTAACAGGAGAAGGCGTGCTCAGAGCCACCAGGGATAGGGAAACGTGGAAGGCCATGATCGCCTACGTCCTTAAGGGACAAGGCACATAGAAGAAGAATATCTTAAAAAATGTTAACCCATGGAAAATATTCTTGACCCCTTCTTAAGACCTGGGTTCAGCCATGTAACCATTACTCAGGAAGTTTTTGGCCAATTTATTCTTGGAGCGAAAAGAAACAACTGTCTTCATCCGTTTCCATGACTTAGGATTTATTTTTAAACGTTCAAAATTATTTTTAGAGTTTTTTTTTTTTTATAATTGTGACGCTCCAAGCAAGGCATTTTATTGCCACTGTTGTGCAGGGAGGTTACATAGGAGGAATGTTGAGGAGTGAGAGGTTGCAGGGCGTGTCAGGAAGAGAGTAGGAGAGGGAAGAAGAGATTACTGATGAGAGTGGGGTGGACGAGGGTGAATGTTATGAGGAGTGAGAGGTTACAGGGGTTGTCAGGAAGAGAGTAGGAGAGGGAGGAGATTAATGATGAGAGTGAGGTGGACGAGGGTGAATGTTATGAGGAGTGAGAGGTTACAGGGGGTGTCAGGAAGAGAGTAGGAAAGAGAAGAGAGTACTGATGAGAGTGGGGTTATGCAAAAAAAATCTCTTGATAATATTATATATTTTTTCTGCAAATGTGTTAAATTTTGGTAAAGGATATTTTTAAAATATCACCGCAATACCTAATTTTAAAATTTAATAAAAGTATTTAATTTCAAATCTAATGTATAAATGTAGGTGCTATATTAAAAAAGAAAGGTTGAACTTTATCTTAAAAGAATATTTGGGAAATTTTAAAAAAATTAAAACTGTATTATTTTACTTTATGTCAAAGTTACGAATTTTCACTTTGCAAGTCATCAATCAACGCCATTTTCAGACACTTGTCATCAAGCGATAAGAAATCTTTTAAACATTTTTTTTAATTAAAATAAAAATCTAGGTTTATGTTTGATTCTGACCATACTTGCCACATCTGCTTACTGTAAGAGATCTTTTTCTTTACTAAAGCGTGTAAATAACTATATTATGTGTTTCGAAAGTGAAAAGCGATTGAGTAATTTGGTTTTCATTTCCATTAATAGAAGAAAATAAAGGTGGAATGCTGATACTTTTTAAAAGTGATCAATTAATTTACTAAAAAGAAACCAAGAAATGAATTGATTTACGAATAAATTTTAAGAACTCGTTATTTTTAGATTTTAATATTTTCTCTTATAACCAACTAGCTGTATAGCCCGGCGTTGGTCGGGTGTAGTAAAAGCTTATATATATATATATATATATATATATATATATATATATATATATATCATCAATTTTCTGCACTACTGTAAGAACTGCAACCTTGAAACTTCTGAATATCGTTCCTTATGTCTTTGTCTATGAGTGTATCAATCGGATACGATTATTTATCGGAGGTACCTCGACACAAAACCTAGCTAAGAACACTTGCAGACGCTTATAGTACAACTGTGTAAACTTTCAAGAAAATCAGTTCAACCGTTTTGTAGTCTATAGGTAACGGACACACACATACACACACAGAGATACAGACAAAGTTCCAGTTATAAATAAGTTTAGATAACAGTCATCATCGTCGCCAGGGTATTATTATTGGTGGGGTATGTGTGTTGTGGTACAGTGGATATCGGCTCGGAAGGAGAAACCGGGGAGCCGAGTTCGAATTCCAGTTGAATCTATTGTATTCACTCGCGCGCAAATACCCTTGAGAAAGGTATTAATTTGTCTCTTCCTTTCAGTTGTGGGTTAAATAACAGGACAGATTGGGTTCTATAGCCTTGGTCGGCAACCAGTCTACCGCAGAAAGCAATGGCAACCTACTGCGGGATAATCTTCTGCCCAGTCAGTCATGTCTCTTTCGAGACATGATCGCCCAAGCGTGTATCACGTATGGCACTTAACTGAACATCAAGTCCATTGGAGAAGGGTATGAAATCTGAAGCAGACCCTGTTGGTAGAAGGGTATTTTCTGACATTAAAATTAGTTCACATCAAAATTATGAAATAGCATGCACTGATCAACACAGTTTGTTTTTTTTCTGACGTGTGGTATTTCGGTGGATTTTATCTAATTTTTGGGAGCTGAATCCAAATCTGGTATCAATTTTTTTTCCTAACACGTCACTTGCATTTTTGAAGGATATGAAAATTGCACCTATAATTATGTTGTGGATCTCGGGAATAAAACTTAAGGATACAGACTTGAATGAATACGGTTTAGTAAAAGTATATGTACAAGTCTCTGGAATTGAATCCGTAGTATATTGAGTATATCCGCGTCGGAAGCTGACGGGTACTGTGTAATAATCTTCTCGATGAGTGGAGTACAGAGCTACTATGACTACTGGCGGTATTCTGCAGTCTCGCTTCTATAACAGTAACATAGCCGTATCTGACTACCGGTCACGGGTCCGGGCCGATCCGTGCAATCATAGTGAAAATCCGGGCAAGGAAAAATATCTTCGTTAGAAATCAAACTAAACAATTCACGAAGAAAGAAAGAAAGAAAGAAAGAAAGAAAGAAAGAAAGAAAGAAAAACGATGAAAACATCCTAATGAACGCAGTAAAAATCTGTTTATTTATTCATTTTGGGAGAAAAGACTGGTTATACTCAAAAGTCCGAACCCGATTTCCTGCATTCGTTCACGTTCTGATCCTAATTTTCATTGAGATAGCCGAAAAAATCTGCAAAAATCATAGTTTCTGGAAACGGATGACGCTGATGACATCATCACATTGTCAACTAATAAATCCGGGCAATTTTCTCTGTGACCGGTGTTTTTTTAGCAACAGCTACAGCCCTGAGCAGTCGTATAAATATACTGTGGACGAGTCCATCTTTAAGAAAAGGGAGAACCCCACAACAAATTAAAAAAGAGAAAATAATTATTAAGTTGTTACAAAAGTAACAAAATTCACACCCCAACGCTTTTACCCACCTGAATTCACTGTTGATTACCCAGATCCTTATAAACTGGAGAGCTCAACGACGTAAACTATTTGAATTCTGTGTTATGTCTTTATATTTCTGAGATGAGGTAGTATTTACAGTATTTACATTACTCGGACTATTGTCCTTACTTTGTTGCCATTTGTACGACGTTTCGGCCGTTGAACGCTCTAGCCTTCTTCAGGTGCTAGAGATTTCGAACCGAACCCTTTATTACACTCACTGGGTTATTTCATCCTCATTCCTTGTGTAAAGCTCGATTGGAAGTCATGAGTTATCTCCCTCTAACCCTGCAAGTTAATTGTTCACCACTGCTGTAGCCTTTCATTGAACAAGTAACTTGCACGGTTAGAGTAAGATAACTCATGATTTACAATCGAGCTTTACGTAAGGAATGAGGATGATATCACCCAGTGATTGTAATAAAGGTTTCGGTTCGAAATTCCTAGCACCTGAAGAAGGCCGGGGCGTACAACGGTCGAAACGTCGTACAAATGGCAACAAAGATGAGGACAATAGTCCGAATAATGTACATACTGTGAATTATGTGTTGTTAGTTTTCATTGGTCAGATAATCGCGAATTAACACCACAAGAAATAAACTACCTAATGAACATTTTTCGTTCATGTCCTTTGACATGAGTTGTCATAGGGTTCAACAGCATCCTATCTTCTGTTGGTCTGAATTACTTTTAAGCTTTTTCCGTCCATTTGACCATAAATCATTTTTTCCAGCTGCTTCTTTTGCCTTTAATAAACCCTGGGAGTGTTAAATTCTCTACGTTCTCTTTCCTCATTATTTGTCTGAGAAGTGTTTTTCTCATAATTTTTTCATGAAAGTTCCCTAGTTGCTTACATTGTCTTTACATAGCGTAATATTTATACCTTGTATGTTTGGATAATAATTAAGAGATACAAATATTAACCTGTTAAAACAAACTTTATTTAACTTCGTCTGCATTCTTCTGTGAGTCCCTCGTAGCTGGCTAAAATATCCGCTGGCGGGAGTAGCACGTGTGGCTGCTGTTAAATCTTTTGAGGAATTAAAAAAAACTGAACTGCCACTAGTTCTTGGTCAGTAGGGATGGGCCAGAGAGAGAGAAAGAGAGGGGGTGAGAGATGAAGGGATTTCTGGGATAGTAGTTCGTGACCTAGGTGGAAGCACCTGGAGAAGAGTAGGGAGAAGTTAATATGTTTAGGTAGTATTATTTTTGACCTCTAGTAAAGGGGTACTACAATAGTATTCTCTGCAAACGTCTGTAGAACAGATTCTCCGTCACTTTAAAATGGATATGCGAACGACTATTGAGCCAATAAGAAAGAAGTCAATGACACAATCTGACAGGAGTAAAAATGCTGAAATTTCAAACGTTGTTTACCGTTTGCATAAAAAAGAAAAACGTCCAGAGAGATGATTTTGATTGCATTAATTCATAAAAGTCTAGAAATTTTTGATTGCTCCCCTTTGATACATTTTTACGGCGATCTAATCCCGCATCGGAGAGCTTCAAACAAATATAACAAGAAAAATAAAAGAGAAATATTTTATTCTTATAGCATTTTATTATGATTAAGACTGCTTAACACTAATGTATATTTAACGTTCTTTTTCGTTTCTTTGTTAGAAATTTGTTTGATTTTGCCCACTTGTTCTAAGAGGTGTCTTGGGGGAAATAATGTCTTTGCGTGCCTGGCTTAATTCATTTCCGACTTTCTTGGCTCGTCCAATCTTTATCAGAACTATGTTCCCCGAAACGATACGGATTAGAGCAGCTTGAAGGAAGTTGACATCCAACCGCACTTCGACATATCATTCAGTGTTAGCCTTCTAAAATGGTTGCCAACTTCGGCTTGAGAGCTAAGGCTGACATGGAGTTGAGTGGATGGCAGAAAATGCGCCTTTTTAAATCTGCCAATAATACTAATTTTTAAATAACTTAGAAAATTTTATCTAGAGAAATGCATCTAATTGAAACCCTCTCTAATATTTTCTGTATTGTTTATTCTTTCAGTATTTGTCTATAATTCTGAGATGAGGTAGTATTTACAGTATTTACATTATTCGGACTCTTGCCCTCATCTTTGCTGCCATTTGTACGACATTTCGGCCGTTGTACGCTCCAGCCTTCTTCAGGTGTTAGGAACTTCGAACCGAGCCCTTTATTACAATCAACGGGGTATATCATTCTCATTCTATGCGTAAATCAAGGATTTACGCAAGGAATGAAAATTATATACTCCAGTGATTGTAATAAAGTTTTCGGTTCAAAATTCATAACACCTGAAGAAGGCCGGAGAGTCCTGTTGTCAGACGTATGGTCTTCCAACAACACCTTCTTTGCCCAGAGTAGCACTACCTTCTCAAGGCACTTGATGTAGGTTTTCATGTTGAGTCTGAGGCCCTGTGAGAAGATGAATGGCGCAAAGTCCTGTTGCTAGGAACCGGGTCTTTGTGCAGCCATCGACTTGTGTAGCACTCCCACCTCAAAGCATTTGGTGCAGTGTTTTGTGTTGAGTCTGAGGCTCTGTTGAATGGAGGCATAACGTCGCCATAATTAGTGATCACTCTAAACACCATGACGTTGACTGGATATATCATCCAACTCTTTCCGAATCCTCTGCACAGTCCTTTTTCCACACTCTAAAATGTATTCAAGATTCCGGTGCAAATGCCAAGCAGTACAAGTCGTTTCTAATTTTCTGGCGGAGTGAATTGCGTCATGATTCTAATTTTCTCACATACGGTATCCAACTTCCTCAACTATACTTCTTCTTCTTCGGTGTGCCTTGTCCCTTCAGGACGTTGGCGATCATGGCTTTCCACGTTTCCCTATCCCTGGTGGCTCTGAGTACGCCTTCTCCCGTTACACCATGCAATCCTCGTTCTGTCATCCACCTGATTAGGTCCTTCAAATATGTTATCCACTGCTTTCCCTTGTCTCTTTTTCCCTCTATCTGGCCTGTTAGTATCAGGTTCTCCAAACCCTCCTTCCTCATTGCGTGTCCCAGGAACTTCAGCTGTCTCTTTCTGATGCTCAGTATTAATTTCCTTTTTGTTTCCATAAACCAAACAACATGCATAATAATATAAAAAAATATTTAATAATATTTTTCGTAATTATTTAATTTTTCTTTCCTTTCAGATTTATATGAAGAACACACTGAAATTATGGCATAGAAAAATACATGACTGAACAGTGAATGCATATTGTGAAATCTTTCATAGAAAATTCATTTATAGGTTCTCAGAGATAAATTGGCCATCTCATTCTCCAGATCTGACCCTTTCGTATTTTTCAAGTATGGGGCTATCTTAAAGAAAATGTTCAAGTCAACAAGCCTCAAACAATTGCAGATTTTAAAAAAATTAGATCACTGGAGCCACAAAAATTAAATCCTGTTATACTAAACACTTTAGAAAGCACTTTATGCGAATTGAAATATAGATGCCATTTAAAAGATGTCATATTTTTCACCTGAGGGAAAGAAATCTTACACCCTTTTCCCATAATTTACTAAAATATCATAAGTTGTAAATAAAAAGTAAACGATATATTAAATATTAGAAACCTTCCTTAATTTATTTGTAAGAGAGAGAGAGAGAGAGAGAACCGAAGTTAAGCAACGTTGAGCCTGGTCAGTACTTAGATAGGTGACCGCTTGGGAATACCTGGTGCTGTAAGCGTTTATGGACGGATGTGCGTTGTGGTGCGGTGGATATCGACTCGGAAAGAGAAATCGGTGAGCCGAGTTCGAATTCCAGTTGAATACCCTGCATTCGCTTAAGCAATGGCACCCTTGGGAAAGGTATTAATCCATTCCTTCCCTCCAGTTATGGGTTAAATAACAAGGGTAGGACTTGGGGACCTTGCCCTTAAAGACAAATTCCAATGAATAAAACAAATCAAAACGATTTTCAATATTAAATGACCTAATGAAGGTTGATATGCTGGTTAAATAATCCAACCAACCAACCAACCAAACAACCAACCAACAAACCAACATCCCATATTGTCGATTTGTATGAATTTTCCTTACACTATATAATCATCCACATACAGGTCTGTTTCGTTGTATCACGGCTCATCAGTGCTGCTAGATAACCGATTGTTTCAAGCCGAGATCAAAAATTGATCAATTTGGAGATTTTGTCACTAAGCTATCGACACAGCCAAGAAAGGCAGATTTTATAGTGTATCATTTACAGAAATTATATATATAAGCGAGCCACCACCTACCGCGGTTTCACACTACGGTTCTTCAGGGTAAGAGGCTCGTACTTTCGTATCGAGCACTTTATTGTTAAGGTTTCGTCTTGGGGTTTGTTTTTTTTTCCAACGGGCACTAGACGTATTGTTCTAGTGCGCTGTTTGTTTCTTTTTTTCTCCCCCCATTATTTAACCCACGAGGTAGTTCTCGCCGGGTTACAAGACGGTTTAAATTACTGTTAAGTTAGCACTATTTTCAGAAGTTCAGTTTGTCATTATTAGTGTTGCCTTACTGTGATTAGGTTTAGTATATATATATATATAAAATATTTTTTTCTTTACAGTATACAAATATATATACACACATATATACATTTACATTTATATCATTAGTTTGATCATATTGGGGACGAAACGTTGGAATAAATATTTCTTTTTCAGAATAATATATATATATATATATATTACAATACCGGCTATAATTATTAGGCTACCCCAGTTTTAAAAAAATGGTGTATTTCATGCTATTTTTTGTGTTTATTTCCAAGTGGATAATTCAAAATGGAAATAGAATTGTTCTTTGTTAATACTGCACAATAACATGTGCATCAAATGAACTGTTCTGGTGTCCAGTTTTTGTGCTCTTTTCTCCATTCTAGTCTCCTCTTCTTATTGGATGGTCGAAGAAAAGGCTTCCTGGCTGCCTTGTAAAATTTTGCAAAGTAATTATAGCAAAAGAACCAGGAAGTTATACTTAACCACAAATAGAATCTGTGGAGACCCATGTCTGCCTAATTCCTGAAATGGCCATGCCGTTTAAAAAAGAAAAAAATCGTACCGACCTCCCGACCTAAAAGAATGCATTCGTTTTTTAACATAAACCCATAGCCCTACTTGTAAATCGTTAATTCGTTACTCTTGATAGCTACATGGATAGACATAAACATTGAAACCCCACATATTTATACAAGAGTCTTTCTGTGGATATATGTATTACTGACCAAGTGAGTATATAAATTAAAAATTGTACCTTCAAGTACACAAACGGAGACACACACAACATATATATTTGCTTGTATCTATGCGTGGGTTATGTTTGTTTATACGGCGAAGGCATCTGCTTCGTCTCCCTAACGATCCTATCATCGGGAATGTCGTGTCCGTTAAATGATTCTCAAACTCTAAGTAGTTAGCCTGTTAGATTACGGTCATTGAAGTACAATGTCTGAGAGTGGCCACTGCCAATGTAGCCACAGCTAATTCTATGGATCACTTTACATCCTCTTTTCAAAGGAATGGTTCAAAACAATAATAGAGAAATAGACAAGAATAACAAGGAATACAACTACTACTACTACTAATAATAATAATATTACGAAGAAGAAGAAGAAAAAGAAGAAGAAGAAAAAGAAGAAGAAGAAGAAGAAGAAAAAGAAGAAGACGGTTTAAAAGCTATTAAATGTATATACACTTAACATTCCAGATTCCAGTCAGTCGGTTATGTGCCGTACGTGATACACGTTTGGGTGATCATGTCTCGAAAGAAACATGGCTGACTGGGCAGAAGATTTTCCTGCAGTAAGTTGCCATTACTTTCTGCGGTAGACTGGTTGCCAACCAAAGCTATAGAACCCAATTTGTCCTGCTATTTAACCCATCGCTGGTGGTAGAAGAGACGTATTTATACCTTTCCCCAATGTATTTGCGCGTAAGTGAATGGAAAGAATTTAACTGGAATTCGAACTCGTCTCTCCGATTTCTCTTTCCGAGCCGATATCCACTGCACAGCAACGCGCATAGATATAAATATAAGGCAAAATTAGTGAAAAAAGCAGTTACTAACAATTTGAATTAAATTATTCCACTCAGTTGCGCTTTCAGAATTCTGAGAAGATAGATATAAAAGATTAAAAAGAAATGATAATTAGTAATAAGGACACACACACACACACACACACACACACACACACACACACAGAGTATATATATATATATATATACATACGGGTTTCATTGAATAATATAGACAAGTTCTGTCTATTTTGTGTAAGATCCTTTCGTATGATCTGATTAGCTTGTTAGGGTTGTCATGAAAAGACGACAAGAAATCGAAATAATTGTTGATTTTTTCATCAGGTCTGAGCTTTCGGCTTACATAAGCCATTATCAAAGGATGAACATTTAATATACAGTGAACATAGAACATTTAAATTATTAACAGAGTGGAGTTATACAGAGAAAATTAAACAGGTCCATTTTTATGCGTCGCACATGAAGGAATGGTGGTCGTGGGTTATTGGTCAAATGAGAGTATAGTGGCATGAGGGATTGGTCAGAGAACTGCTACTACTATGGGTGTAGGGGGTAAGTATAATAACTATCACTTCTCCCGTCGATTATAGGCATTGAAGTATGTTAGTGGATGTGTCGAAATTTATTTTATTTAGCCTAGGTTTAAACTGTTTGATGTAGATAACTTATAGAATTTTAAGTTTTCGTTTATTATTTTCTTGTCTAAGTATATATGTATTTTCAACAAGTGTTCTCCTAAGAAGTGTGCGTTGATAGCCGTGGTGTTTTAAATGTCGGAATATGTTAGAATTTTCATTTAAGTGCAATGTAAGTCTCCGCGAAAGCGAGTTAGTAGTATGTCCAATGTAGGTATTATTTAGTTTGTTAGAGATACATTCTCGAAAGGGGCATTTAAATTTATACACTACATTGTTTTTTTTGCAAATCGCTAACGGTGGGGGAGGAGTCGTTGCGGACGATTGAGTTGGATGTTGTGGATTTAGCGTAATATATGATAAATATAATTCTTTTGTCGGAGAGTTATTAGTGTTTATGAGTTTTTTTAGGATATTTTCGTCTAGTTGTAGTTGGAGTGCATTTGGCTACGATATAAGAGAGTGATATGTTTGGGATTGATTGGGCTATTACCATGTGTCGTTTATATATATATATATATATATATATACACTACCGGCCATAATTATTAGGCCCACCCAGTGTTTTTAAAAAATGATGTATTTCATATTATTTTTTTAGTATTTATTGCCAAGTGAATAATTGTAAACGAAAATGGAATGGTTCTTTTGTTAATATTGCACAATAACATGTGCATTAAATGAATTTATAAATATTTAATGATTACCTATATTGCAGTTTCATCAATGAAAACTTGAAGAAAATTTAGGGTGATTCGGACGAGTTTATCTTTGCTTCCTTGCCTTGTAAAATTTTGCTAAAGTAATAGTAGCAAAAGAACCATTATATTTTCATTTGGCAATAAATACTAAAAATAGTATGAAACACATAATTTTTATTTAAAAAACTGGGGTGGCCTAATAATTATGGCCGATAGTACATATATATATATATATGTGTGTATATATATATATATATATATATATATATATATATCGCTGAGAGGGAAACAACAAACGACAGCTATCAACAAGGTCTACTTTATATCTAATTTCACTAATCTCTCTCTCTCTCTCTGTTACCTTAGCAACAGATAGAATTTTACTAGTTTAGTATATCAGTCAGTTAAGTGCCAAACGTGATACACGCTTGGGTGATCATGTCTCGAAAAGAGACATGACTAACTGGGCAGAAGATTATCCCGCAGTAGGTTGCCATTACTTTCTGCTGCAGACTGGTTGCCGACCAAGGCTATAGAACCCAATCTGTCCTGTTATTTAACCCATAACTGGAAGGAATAGACGGATTAATACCTTTCCCAAGGGTATTTGCGCGTAAGTGAAGGCAATGAATTCAGCTGGAATTCGAACTCGGCTCCCCGATTTCTCGTTCCGAGTCGATATCCACTGCACCACAACGCACATCCGTTTAGTATATACGTAGATTAATTATATATTTATTTACCTCTTCCACGTTACTGATTTCCACCTCCTCAAGATGTGGTAAGCTCGACGTCTCAAGCCATAGCAGCCTCATCAGGAAATACGCGAAAACTGAAGTAAATACACGAATACAATGAGCTCACACGAAGATACATTAGAACCACCAGTTTTTCAATGATTATAATATAATGCCTCCAGCACCAAGAATTGGTTTCTCCAACTTCCGATAATTTTCGCTGCCAGAGGAATACGTTCACCAAAAAAGTAACATGTGTCGGTGTTTTCCAAGCCTTGCCTCACACGATACAATCAACGAAGGCGCCGATACTAACGCTTACAACAATCTTAAAGCTGCTGTCATTAAAATGAACAACTGCTGAGGGAACTATTCAGCAGTAAAAATATTCGTGACATAACACCCTCGTAGCTTCTCAGGCACATAAAAGTCACCGCAGAACGAATAATATATCGGAATCAATCCTATCTCACTTGTGATTGGATAAATTGCCGACCACTATAGTACAAATACCGACGCCCTTGATAGACCACACACCATTCAACAAACTGGTAGATACTACAGACAAACTTTTGCATTAGGCGACCAAAGACTAAACAAAGTAATATCAAAACAGGAAAACAATTGCAATGCAAAACACACGCATAGATAAAGAAATTGCAGACTTGCAAAAAGAAATGCAAAAAAATACAATTGTTATTAGGGCAACAACAGAGATACAGAAGTCAGTCAGTTAAATGCCATACGTGATACACGCTTGGGCGATCATGTCTCGAAAGAGACATGACTGACTGGGCAGAAGATTATCCAGCAGTAGGTTGCCATTGCTTTCTGCGGTAGACTGGTTGCCAACCAAAGCTATAGAACTCAATCTGTCCTGTTATTTAACCCATAACTGGAAGGAAGAGGCGGATTAATACCTTTCCCAAGGGTATTTCCGCGTAAGTGAATGCAACGTATTCAACTGGAATTCGAACTCGGCTCCTCGAGTTGTCGTTCCGAGCCGATATCCACTGCACCACAACGCGCATCAGAAGTACCTCACCGATAAACAATCATACTCCTCGCTGAAGAAATATTAGCTGGGAAAAAAACAGATAGAATTTGCTTGAATCACCACACATTCGATAACGAGGCAAAGAAATCAACCCACAGACGCCAGGGAAACGAACTATCCGGCGAGTGATCGCGACTATCCCGACCGGTAGAAAGAAAGTCAATTATTTTACGTAGTTGACAAAAATAATGGCTAACACTTCTTAGTGAGTAATGGAGCCGCAGTCAATGCCATTCCACTAGCGCATGGAGCCAAATCCAATCCTAGTTTCCTCAGGCTAATAGCTGCAAACGGTACAGGCGTTCATACATGCGGTATACAAGATCTGACATTAAATATTGGCACGTAACAACATTTTTCGTGGACATTCATACAAGCCTTCGACTTGTCAGTAAATATGAGACATAGACTACTTTCGGTTACCGAAACTAATACCCGTATTACAGCAAATTTTAAACAATATACAGAAAACGCACCGTGTCACGTCGATCCCAACGATGGTAAAAGTAACTGAATTGCATGTGTTATCATCTATACCTTGACCGTTAACCAACCTATTGGTGAAAAAACAAAACTCAGTTAAGTGCCATACGTGATACACGCTTGGGCGATCATGTCTCGAAAGAGATATGATTGACTGGGCAGAAGATTATCCAGCAGTAGGTTGCCATTGCTTTCTGCGGTAGACTGGTTGCCGACCAAGGCTATAGAACCCAATATGTCTTGTTATTTAACCCATAACTGGAAGGGATAGATGGATTAATACCTTTCCCAAGGGTATTTGCATGTAAGTGAATGCAATGAATTCAGTTGGAATTCGAACTCGGCTCCCCGATTTCTCGTTCTGTACCGATATCCAATACAGCACAACGCACATCCGAACATAACCCTAAAACAGGATGCTCTTTATGTCTTCAATACAACGAAACCCACCAGGGCAAACTTCACTAAACTGGCACATCAGCAGTTACAAAAACGCATATAATATCATGACAACGGATGCATCTGATAAAAGCTGCAATTGACATGGCGACAGGTACTTATGATCTCCCTTCGTTTGTTAAGGAGAATATTTTGGTCTTGAAATTTTAAAATTTTAATTTTTTCTGTCAAACATAGATTACACACATCTCTTAAGCTATTAGGGGTCCTAGCCTTGCCTAAAAGTCCCCATTTTATCTGGGGCTCTAAGTTTCTTTTGCCTAAAAGTGGTTGCTTTATTGATTAGTGCCGGGATTTATTGAGTGATGTGCTATTATCTATACCTTGACCGTTAACCAACCTATTGGTGAAAAAACCAAAACATAACCCTAAAACAGGATGCTCTCTGTGCTTTCAATACAACGAAACCCACCAAGGCAAACTTCACTAAACTGGCACATCAGTCATTAGGAAAACGCACATATCTTCCTCGCAACGGATGCATCCAACACGGCTATCTACTAAGAGCTGTAATTGAACGGTAAATCGATTCGGAAAGAAAGACTTATTTTCTTTTTTCTCAGCCAAATTAACCAATACTTTAACCAATTATAGCTCCTTTTTCCCAAGAACTTTCGGCTGTATATTTAGCAATACAACAATTTATAGATATACACGAAGGTAGAAAGTTTGTAATAGACACAGATCACAAAATTCCCATTCAGGCCATGAACTTCAGTGCCGACAAATACACACATATTTAGATTTTATCTGTCAGTACGCAACAGATATTCGTCGTATTAATTGACAACAAAATAGTGCTGATGTATTGTTACGCACATACATAACGACGATCATTGATGATATATTGTCATGGTTTAATTTCTGATGATCAGAAATCTAACTCCACCCAGACATAAATCACATCAAGTACATCTTTAAGACTGAAAGAATTCCTAGTTCCTTTCAGCAATAGAACACTTTATTGTGACACAACATTAACGATCCCTAGACCATATGTTCCCCCCACACTGAGGAACCATTACTTAATCTTTCACGCCCAAGCAAGTGATCTACTGTAAAAATTAAAAGTGAACATGGCATCAGACATTAGCAATTGGATATCAGCGTGCACAGAATGCCAGAATAAAATTCAACCTCACACCAAAACACCAATAGCTACCTTAAACACTCCAGATGCAAAAGTTAAAACATACACATAGACATTGTGAGTCCTCTACCAAACTGTCAGTTAGTTATATATCTTAACTATTGTTGCCAGATTTTCACGTTAGCCTACTGCGATTGCACTCAAATCGGTATCAACTTCAGTCGCAAAAACTAACTGAAAAGACTGGATATCTATTTTCGGAGAATCCAATACCACTGATAGTAGCATATAATTCCGATCATACCTTTTCATAAGTTCAGTAACTTGCTGTAAGCAAACCATCTTAAAATTTCAGCATACCACCTATGTGCTAATCGATTAGTGGAAATATTTCACAGACAACTTAAAACATCCTTAACCATGAATGAAAACTCAACCAATTGGATTGATAACTTACTTTTTATACTTCTCTCTATTAGAAAAACCATGAAAGAAAACACAACCAATTTTTTTTTAATCATTTCACCCCGAGCAAGGCGGACATGCCACTGACGTGCAGAGGGCTACATAACTGTAAAAAGATTAATTAGAAGAGAGTGAGGAGTACAGACCAGTTAGAAAAGAGCAATAGAAAGATGAGAATGCAGGTGTGATGACAGTTACATAGGTGGAGGGAAAGGGAAGGATATACGGGGTGGGGAGAGAGCTAGAATCCAGTGGTTAATAGATGAGTATTGACATTGCATTTAAATTCTTGGAGGTTGTAGCCATCAGAAAAGCAAGAATATGGGAGCGAGTTCCACAAGCGGGAAGTGCGAGAGAAGAAGCGGCAGGAGTAGAATTATCGTCTGCATTGTGAATGGGTGGGACCCAGTTGCCAATCTGGTTTGATGACTTACCCTTTATATTTCTCTCTATTAGAAAGTCTATTAAAAAAGATATTGGCTGTATACCAGCCAAAACAGTCTTCGGTACACCCTTGTCACTACCAGGACAATGTTTTGAAGATTGCATACCCTCTAATCCGACATTGTACTTTATCCTAGAATTACGGAATAAGATGTCGGAATTACAATTCATACTAACTCAAAATTCAACCAAACATATATATATGTATATATATATATATATATATATATATATATATATATATATATATATATACACCAACAAATCTACAGTATTTACATTATTCGGACTATTGTTGTGCCTTTTACATTTTTCTACAAAAACCGTATGTTGGCCGCACGACGACCCAAAGCAGTAAATAATTTTTCTGTGTACAGACTCCGTGCTTACACCCGTTTTAACCAAAATAAAACAAACAATTTATTGACCAGCCAGAACCACTACCGCTCCCAAATCTCAAATATTAATTTGGATCCTACTGACGGCCATATATTCTCTAGTTCAAACAAACCGAAGAGAGACCAGCTTCGGCATAAAAATCGACAAGCTGAGAGAAAGGCGTGACAAAAAACCAACCTCCCTGTCAACACCGACAACGCTGTGAGGGAAACAACAAACTGCAGTTATCAGCAATATCTATTTTATTTCTAACCTCATCATTCTCTCTCCCGGTTGCCTTAGCAACAACAACAGATGAAAGTTACTAGGTTTGTATGTACGTAAATAAATTATACCTTTTTTTTTTAGCCATAGTCAATGCGTCCTGTTTACTTGAATTTACGTCTGCCGAGGCGGAGAACGAATTCCCTAACAACTAGGTTCTCTCCTCCAAGTTACCCATTTCCGTCATCTTTGATAATGGTTGATGTAAGCCGAAAGCACAGAAAGGATTAAATAAAATCATGTATCAATATTGTGATTTTCTTTCCTCTTTCAATGATAATGCTATTAAGATTATGAGACGATATGAAAATAATTTACATAAAATAAATCGACAAAACTTGTCTATATTATTTAATGAAACATGCATCAATATATATATATATGTAAATTCAGGTAAAAGTTAGTGAGGAAATAGCCATTTTCAACATGTCATTTTAAGGCATGCATTCTTCGACCACTTATAAACAGAGAATGAGGAAAAATTCTAAGCCCAGAGGTTACCTTAGGTAAAGGAAGGGGTTGGAATGTATTAGTTTTCATTGGGTTGGGATGGGAGAAGGAATTAGTAGTAATTCCTCCTTGGTAGTGGGAGGTATGTGGCCTGACCCTTGAGCTAATAGTGGTAGGTGGTGGGGAAGTAACTGTTTGGCCAACTTAATTTTTTTTGGAACTAATTGGGGGAATAGGATAACTATTTTAATTCATACTTATTTCTATGGCGACACATATTTATGATCTCCCTTCGTTTGTTAAGGTGTATATTTTGGTCTTGAAATTTTAAAATTTTAATTTTTTCTGTCAAACATAGATTACACCTATCTCTTAACCTATTAGGTGTCCTAGCCTTGCCTATGAGCTCCCATTTTATCTTTGGTTATAAGTTACTTTCTTTTAATTCCCAGTATTTTCTAGAAAGAGCTGTTTGGTATCTTAAACTAGGGTTGGTGAAGGAGTGCTTGTGGGTATAAAGCCGTTGTTTCCAAATTCCCGCTGAAATTCCGATATAAACATTACTTAGGGTAGATGGTGGCTTGATAAAATACATTTTCAGATCTACACTTACCCACAACCGGACAGTTATTTCTAGAGCTACAGTTACAGGGGTGGGGGTTTTATTCTATTTTCTGTATTTGATTTCCTGCACTTCATGTGCGTTGTGGTCCAGTGGATATTGACTCGGAACGAGAAATCGGAGAACAGAGTTCGAATTCCAGTTGAATTCGTTGCAATCATATACGTCCAAATACCCTTGGGAAAGGTATTAATCCGTCTCTTCCCTCCAGTATGGGTCAAATAACAGGACAGATTGGGTTCTATAGCATTGATTGGCAACCAGTCTACCACAGAAAGCAATGGCAACCTACTGCAGGATAATCTTCTACCCAGTCAGTCATGTCTGTTTCAAGACATGCTCGCCCAAGCGTGTATCACGTATGGCACTTAACTGACTGACTGACACTTCTTCAAGATTTGGTTATTATGGGAGCTAATAATGTTTTAGATTGCTATTGATACACAAGGAACTAATCATGATGGTCTTTCTATTGAATAGAATCATGATGGTCTTTCTGTTGAATCTTACTCAGCGGGTTATCTCCATGAAAATGTTTATTTATTAATTTAAGGAAGATCTTCCCAACGTTAATAGTTTATAGCTTACAGAACGGGGGTGGGTTAAACCATGTAATTTTTCTTTTTCTGTTTTTACTTTTGGCCTTTAACGGTTCTGGAATCTTAGTTGGTGTTAAATACGTTAATTTATCTTTATATTCGCTATTCTGAAGGGCCTTATCATATAGTTTTTTATTATTCCTAAAGATTTCTCGGTTAGAGGATAATCGGTTAATTCTCATATTCACGTTCATTGGTATTTGCTTTATAATGGCGCTAGGGTGGTTAGAGCTAATATTGATGTAGCTAGGGATTTCATTGTCTTTATTGTATGATTTAAAGGAATTATTGTCCAGGTTGTGGGTAATGTCTGGGTAATTCATTATCTTTAAGTTGGATGCGACTTCTATTTTGAATCCTAGCATACTGAAATGATTTTCTTCTGGATTTTTTTGGATAGTCAAGGGTCCATTACTATTAGAGATGAACATAAGTCTATCATCCCCATATAGGCCTACCAATTTAGGATTTACAACCTTACCCAGGGTGTCTAGGATATAGATGCATATTAAATCGGTAGGTTGGACTGAATCATGTGCCCCCATGGGAACGTCAAACTTACTTTTTGCCCAGGTAGAATCATTCAGGGTTAAGAGGGATTTTTTCGCTGGTGGAATAATATTAGTTTCCTCTTCTGTGATCTCTACATAGTTACTAGCGAAATTGAGACATTTTACTAGGAGACCTCTCGATATAGAGGGATAAAAATCAATAATGTCAAATTTAAGAAAGGTGGTTCTAGTTTTATATACAATATTGTTAAACCAATAAATAGTGTCAGCTGAATCCTTCCACAAGTTGGTATGAAGTGTTTATATATATATATATATATATATATATATATATATATATATAAGCTATTACCAATAATAAAGGTGCATTTTCGTCGTCCCAACAGTTTGATATACGACCCTCTGCAGGTGGTTCTGAATTCAGAATTGTCTTTCTCCCAGACTGGTTGCCACCCAAAGCTATAAGATCCACCATAGCTCAAGGAGAAAAGAGATGGATTTGTAACTTTCCGAATGAAGTGAAACTCGACTGACATTCGAACTCGGCTCTTCGCTTCCATAAGCTGAGCATCTACCCATTATTCCACTCAATGCGTCCGTTGATTTAGAGCGCTGTCAGCTGCGAGTACTGTTGCAAATTACAGGAGTCAGTGAACATCGGCACCACGAGGTCCCTTGACTCAGGGCCCCATCCTGTCGAGAGGCGGAATATGTAATCAGTATAGTGGGTTTTTTATTTATACGTCGTTTTTATACCAAAATTCGATTAGTGAATGCATAAAACCCGATTACTGCAATAAAAATTCGGTTAAACTATAGTAATTGAAAATTGATTTTTTATAGTTGCCGATTAATTAAAAAAATTTTAAAATTTAAAAATAAAAAATAGTAACCCTTTTTAATAAATGTTGTACATATTCAGTTTATTTATTTTCGATTGGTGCATATTTTTTAATGTATTCATTGCACTAATGGGAAAATTTCTGTACTATATATATATATATATATATATATATATATATATATATATATATATATTCAAATAAAACTCCGAAAATTACATATGTCGTATAGCCATTTCAGCGAAGAAAAACTTCGTTTCTGCAGCGGCAAAATTCTTTATTATGCAAATACAGTACAAAATTCATATACCGGAAGTTTACTCAAAAAGAAATTCATACACCAGAAGTATACATGAAAGAAAGAATAAGAATAATGGGACGGGTATTAAAAGGGAGAGTAGATCATGCTTGAAGGTTGTCGTCTTGATACGGAGAGTAGGGAAGAAGGGAAACAGAAAAGAGAGACAGCAAAAAGGATTCCAAACTCCATTATTTGAAAAGGACATTTAGATTACATCTGTGTTAAGAAATAAAAAAAAGCGTGTTACAGGAATGTAAGTGGAGGAAAAGGGAAAACCAAATGAATGGAAAAAAGAAAACAACGGGGTAGATAGAGAAAGAGTTCCAGGAGAGATAGGGGTGAAAGAAAGAAGAAAAAATCACGCCGGACAGCCATCGGAAGAAATGCCAGTTACAGGAGAGTGGAAAGAATGAGATATGTATACTAGAAATGAAAAATAAAATGCAAAGGAAAAACAAAGAAAAACGAAAAAGGGAAATAGAGAAAAAAAGATAACATGATGTAATATTCAGCTCTGCCAAAAGGTTTTAAAAAATTCCGTTTAAAATAATATTGTCTCACAATTGTAGAGTTAAAGTTACTTTAAATTCTGCTACTGGAATAAAAGGGGAGGAGAAAAAAAAGAAATATAATATTCAACGGGGTTTAAAACAGAGAATTTTGGTAAATAGTACGTAAACATTTTATATATATATATATATATATATATATATATATATATATAGTACTGTGCAAGAGTATTAGGATAAGAGATATTTTATCTTTTATGGGGCATATTGACAGAAAATAAACAGTTTAATTAAAGTAATTTTATTTGATTTACTCAGCAAATGCTTTAACAAGAAAAAATACTTGTTACAAAATAAATTTAATATTTAGTATAATAGCCTTTTGTTTTGATCACAGCCTTCATTCTGTCAAGCATTGACATCACAAGCTTCTTCAATGTATCTAATGGTATCTCCTGCCAAGCAGCTTGTATTTGTTCCCAAAGTGTGTCTTGGGAAGTAACATTAAACTTTATCAATTTTTTTATCCAAAATATCCCATAGATGTTCAATAGGATTGAAATTAGGGTTTTGTGGGGGCCAATTCAAATTCTGAAGTCCTCCTTCCTCTTCCTTTTTAGTTAAATAATTCTTACAAAGGTTCGGTCTTTCACCCTGTAGTTGAATTTCCGTGAGGTTTATGCGAAAATCATCCCTGTCCTAATACTTTTTCACACTACCGGTAGTGTGCAAATGTGTTAGGACAGGCGTAATTTTAAATTTTATTTTGATGCCTCATAAAAGATAAAATAGTTCTTGTCCTAATATGTTAGCATAGTACTGTATATATATACATACAAGATTATTTCACAGCTCATCAGTTTGGCTGAACATTCAGATGCTTCCAGCAGGGATTGAAACTGTACCGATTTGGAGTTAGTCGGAGGGCGTACTCACTAAGCCAGAATGAAAGAGAGGTGAAGATTATAGCGTCTTATATATATTCGGTGTATACACACACTAGCCGCAGGGAGAACTCAAATTCATACTGAAGAGTAACGCTTAAATGTTATGGGTTAAATAGCAGTGGTAGCTGTTTTTAAAATTTTCCTTTCAAAAATCAAAAAATCTTAAAGCAAGAGCAATATACAAAAACAATCAAGAAAATAGATGTAATCACATACAAAATAAGTTTAATTTTATTTTTCCTTTGAAATTGTAGGAACCTAGGTTCCGGTTAGGGGTAGTTATCGGCTATCTGACACCCTGCCTTTTCTCTCTCTCTCTCTCTCCCTCTCTCTCTCTCTCCCATTCCTTCCCTTCTTACTCTCTTTCTCTTGTATATTTTGGATATAATGTGTCATGGTCAATGAAGCTATTCGCAGACTGAATTAATGACAACTGATTTCCATTGTATTCACTTACGCACAAATACCCTTGGGAAAGGTATTAATCCGTCTCTTCCTTCCAGTTATGGGTTAAATAACAGGACAGAGTGGGTTCTATAGCCTTGGTCGGCAACCAGTCTACCGCAGAAAGCATTGGCAACCTACTGCTGGATAATCTTCTGCCCAGTCATTCATGTCTCTTTCGAGACATGATCACCCAAGCGTGTATCACGTATGGCACTTTAACTGACTGATTATAAATTGAAACGGAATTCACCATGATGAATTTGAAGTTTCACTCAATTCGGTTAATATTCTGATGGCAGTTGACGTCGTCTCTGGTAAGTTTGATCCACTCTTTTTCTGAAACGTTTAATTTTTAAAAACATTTTTTTTCTGAAGAAAGCGTTTGATAAATTTTAAAATATATTTGGGTCAGTTATGATTTCAATTATCTCTTTAATCGTTCTGGCAGCAAAGGATGATTTTATTTTCCTTTCAAGTTGTAGGAACCTGAATTCCGGTTAAGAGAAATGTTCAGCTTTCTGACACTCCACTCCCTCTCACTCCCTCCTTCCTCTCTCTCTCCTTCTCTCTCTTTTGTATATTTTGGATTTAATGTGTTATGGTCAATGAAGCTACCCGCCGACTAAATTAATAACAACTGATTAAAACGTGAAATGGAATTCACCATGAGGAATTTTAATTTTCACTCAACTCGCTTAATCTCTGATGGCATCAAGGATTTAATTTCCGTTAATCTTGATTGACTCTTTTTCTGAACGTTTAATTTTCAAAGATTATTTTTTTCTTGCATAAAGCTTTTGATAAATTTTAAGATATATTTGTGTCAGTTAATATTCCAGTTGGCTCTTTTAGTCGTTCTAGCAGCAAAGACTGAGTTTATTTTTTTGTTTTGCTTTGAATTTTTAAGAAAAGTTATCTTGCAATTCTATTGTATTTATTATTAAGGGATCTCCTGATTTTAAGTTAAAACTTAGTATTTTCTTTATTAGAGCAGGCAGACCCTACAATCGCCCGGTTTATAATCGTATCTTTTCTTTTAAACAGGTGTCGAGGCTCATTCCTTGTGTTTTGTTTAGGAATGCTAGTTTCCTTCCTACACATGTTGCATTTGACGACCGACTGATACTACTACTCCTGGTCTTTCCTTACCAAAAAACAAAAATACTCTAGTTATGACATCGCACATAGTAAGAATTAAAACAAAACCAGCTAAACAAATATTACATAAACCCGTTAACATCTCTTTCTCGAACATTTGTGGTATCCGTACTAACTTTTGAAGCGTTGAATCCTTCCTCCATGTAAGTTCACCTGAAATCTTCGCTCTTTGTCAACAAAACCTTGACCCTTTTATTTTTTTCTCTCATTTCTATATTTCTGGTTACCTACCACTTATTAGGAAGGACTCCAATGTCCATATGTATGGAATTGGCTTTTATGTCAGCGAAAATCTCCCGCAAGTTAGGGTGATTTTTCTTGAATCTTCTGATCATTCCTACATATGTTTCCGTATCTCTCTACTCACCTTGGTTAGTTATCTTATCTTTCTACTACTACTCTTCTTCATCTTCTGACTGTTCCGTAATGGACAGTATCCCGAACAATATAAATAAAGCTATTGCTTCTCATCCGTTCGCTCATATATTTATGCCTGTAAACTTTAATATTGTTGCAGAGGAACATCCTATCCTACTCCGTAATGGATTCGGTCTAGTCTCTAAAAAACTGTGACTAGAGCGAACTGCGGGCATACGTCAGCATACGTCACTAGACGGAAGCATACGCCAACTACTTGATCGTTATTCCTGTTACTATTCGTTGATTGTTCTTGTACGTCTCTTGGTTTATTGTACTGTTGTTTAATAAATCTCTTCTAATCTATCTTCAGTGTTAAGTATTATTCTTACACTATTCTTTTCCCTGATATTCCTTCCCGGGATATATCAAATACCCAGCACGCCAAGTGGCTGGAAAACTCTGTTACAAATCATGCATGTATCCATAACATGAAATTTTCAATCACTCAGTCCCTTACGCAAGTGGTGGATTTCCCCACGCGTTTCTCTAATAACCCTGATGAATCAGACTTGCTAGATCTCTGCTTCTATCCCTGATCCTTGCCATGTCATGCAGCTTGGTCTTTTGGCAATTCTTTTCGTGCTGTTGTTTCCGTTAATATCGCCTTCCACTCCCCGCCCCCAGGAAACTCTGACCAGCAGAATATCTTACTGCTACCTAAGAGCAGACTGGGAGTCGATCCGCGATTTTCTCTGTGACGTCCCTTGGAAGATAGTTTTTAGTCTTTCCGTTGAAGACTGTGCATCTGATGTCGCCTTTTGGTTTAATCCCAGCCAGGGAGTTATGACTTAAACCCCATTTCTCCCTCGCTTGCTCCTCCTCTATTGTCAAAAGGAATCACTTCTTCTGGCTTCATCGGAACCACATTCTAAATGATGATAAGCTATAGTTTGCTGACAGAATGAAGAAGCGTATAGCATTCCGCAAGTTTGGTTTCAACAGTTACTGGCGGGTCTGTAAAAATGTGTTTAACAGCAAGCCCTCAACCCACACTTTAATCAATAAATTTGAGGTCCTCGTATCTTCAGCAGACAAAGCCGAGTGCTTTGCTCGCAGGTTATCCACCAACTCAACATTTGATTCCCACTTAGAACTGAGGCTCAACTGAGTGACGTTCATTTTTCCTCCTCGCTGGTCTGTAACATTATTTCAAATCCTAATCCCCATATGGCGAGCGGAGGTGACGGAATTCCAATCATTGTCCTGAAGAAATGTGCCCCTGATCTCTCCTCTGTCCACTTCAAACTCTTCTCTGCTTCTTGCTTTCCTACCTGCTGGAAGTCCTCCTCTGTGGTTCCTGTATTTAAAAAATCTAGTGAACCCACAGACCGCTCTAATTATCGCCCTATCAGCCTACTATCGATTTTTGAAAAGTGTTCGAGGCTTTTATCAATGCTGTTGTGGTTTAACATCTCAGAGCCCACAGTCTCATCTCCGATAATCAGTATAGTTTCCGCTTCACCAGATCTACTGCTGATAGGCTAACGACCATCACAGGGTATATATACTAGGTTCTCTATAAGAACTGCAAAGTTCGAGGTGTTGCCCTAGAGTCTGGCACGTTGGCCTTCTATCTAACTGTTTGAGGAAGAGTGGTTCACTGTGTCTGGCCAAGAAGTTTTTCTAATTTGAATCCATTCGGCACATATATAAATCGATCATCCGCCCGTGTACTGAATACTGCTGTCACATCTAGTCGGATGCTCCTGCTATATATCTTGGGCCTCTTGACAAAATACAACGGAGAATCTGCAATGTAATTGATTCCGACCTGGCAGCTCAACTCCAGTCAATTTCTCACCTACATAATGTGGCTTCATTCTGTCTTTTCTACAAATATTTTCACGGGTTCTACTCCGATGAGCTTAGCTCAATGGTGCCCCTCTACATGAATTTACTGGAGCTACTAGACTAGCAACTAAGTTCTAAAATTTTACAGTGAAACCAATCAAATGTAACCCCAACTTCTACTCTAACATCTTCTTTTCTCGCACTTCCCGACTGTCGAATTCTCTTCCGTATATCTGCTTCCCTGAAAGCTACAATTTCCAAGAATTTAAATGCAATGTCAATTGCTATCTTTTATCTTCTTGGCTCGCATCCATTCCATGACAACCCTTTGCTTCACATTCTTCTCCCTTTCTACTCTTATGCAGCTCTAATATCTGTAACTTGTTCCTCTTTCTTATCACTATCCTCTTATGTAACTCTCTGCGCCTCAGTGGCAGTACTGCCTTGCTTGGGGTGAAATGATTATAAAAAACGCACGCAAACACACAGCTATGAGAGACTTTATATGCACACAATAATATACACACAATATGCACAAAACTAAAAATAACTAAAATGAAGAAGAAATAAAAAATAAAACTGAAAAAAGAATTAAAAAGGGGCTCATAAGAAAATTACACCCACAGATAATCAACAATCACAACAAATTTTAAGAGTTAAAATTAATAATTTAAAGATTATACAAGAAAACATTTTACAAAAAAATCTAAAAAAAGGTTCACAAAGAAAAAGATACACACAAATAATTCACAAAAAAACCCCAAAAAAAACCAAAATTACAAGACGAAAAAGAAAAAATATAAAAATATATAAACATAAAGAAAAAACTTGTATATATGTATCGTTCATTCAGTAATGAATTAGAACACTCTCAGCTATTGGGCGTGTATAATGATAATATACAAGCTAAAAAGTCTGCCTCCTTCCACCGAGCACCCATAGTTCAGAGGTAGAGACGTCGACTGACGCCAATTCGGTGGGGTTTCAATCCTGGGTAAAAAGCAGTCGGATGTCTAACCGTACCGATGAGCTGTGATACAGCGAAACAGATCTGTCTGCGGATGGCTATATATATATATATATATATATATATATATATATATAATTGTACTTTAATTCATATATATTATTGTAATTCAATTTATTTAACATTTCTGCAACTCAGAATTTCCCATGTTTCAGAATTAAATTTTTGGGGTGACTAACGAAAAATTCTTTACTCCCCAAAAAATTTTCTGTGAGTCACCAAAGAAAATGTGTGTCGTGAAAAAATCTGTGTCGTGAAAATAGTAAAATTGTATTACAATAATATTGAGCTCTACTTCTGTATTGAGCTCTATAAAATTAAAAATAATTGTTAAGAAACAGTTAATTTACTTATTGTTCTTTCTTCACATTATTATATTACATACACACAAACACACACACACACACACACACACATATATATATATATATATTTAATGTATCGAGGCACTAAAAAACTTAAAAAAACTTTTTAAAACTTTTTAAAACCTTTTTAAGCAGTAAAACTCGGCTTTTTATTTTTTACACAGTAAAAAGAACCTTCAGATATTGGAGGCCATGTACATTAACTCCAAACAACCCACACTTAATAAAATCACCCTTAAATCTGGTCATAAGACACTACATTGCATTTGAATACATTGTTCTGTTGTCCTTTCGCGGTATCACGCGGTGTGACGTCATAGAACCGCATTGCAAATTTGCGAACTGCGTTGTTATTTTTGGTAACTATTGCCGTTGCCTAGCGGAGTTTTATGTCAACACAAAATAAAATCGTCGCTGATGGTGGATGTTATTGTGTTACCGTCTTAATAACCTCTCTGAACATGGCTCAGGTGAGCCGAAAGCTTAGAAACAAATTAAATAAAAATTATCCAAATGCTGGAGAATTTTTGTGTTTATTTTCAACTGAAATTAAAGCCAAAATACGACGTTTAGACCGGCATGATTAAACATAATAGACATTCATTGTCTCTTATATTTAACAGTATATATATATATATATATATATATATATATATATATATATATATATATATGTGTGTGTGTGTGTGTGTGTGTGTGTGTGTGTGTGTGTGTATGAGTTGAATATATGCATTGAAATACGACAAGATCAATAGAATAAGTAATGATCCGGTTAAAGAAAGGTTTTTAATCTCTCAAGAATCTTGTTAAAGATAAACAGGTCATATTAAAAACACTTTTTCCCTTCCTGTTCTTTACTTATTCCATTTCTTTATATACAGGATGTCCATAAAGTTTGTGTGCACTTTAAAAATATTATAAATTTATTTGTGTTTGTAATAGAAGTATTTTGCGAAAAAGAATTACAAAGAAGTAACTCTGTATTTTTTTAAAGTTTTATTGAAATTTTATTTAAGTTTCCACAAGTCCGCCATCATTAGCAATACAAAGGGTAATATCATTTTGCAGTTCAGAGAAAACACTTGCCAACTAATTTACAGTAATGCCTGAAATTACATTAGCTTTCAAATTTTCTAATGAACTATTTTTTCACATGTCCCTATAAAAAAACTATTTTTTCACATGTCCCTATAAAAAAAACTATTTTTTCACATGTCCCTATAAAAAAACTATTTTTTCACATGTCCCTATAAAAAAACTATTTTTTCACATGTCCCTATAAAAAATCTAATGGAGTCAAAGCTGGCGAACGTGGAGGCCAATAAAATAGTCCATCTCTTCCGATCCATGTTTACTTATCTAAAAATTGTTTCAAATTTTGTGGTATAGAATTATTCAATAACTATACTTAAAACTAGGTACATTAAACTTTATAACATTTTTACAGATTATTTCTATCACAAATACAAATAAAGTAATGTTTTTTTTTTCAATTTTAAAGTGCATACGGACTTTATGGACACCTTGTATATATATATATATATATATATATATATATATATATATATATATATATTGTCATCCGCAGACAGATCTGTTTCGCCGTATCACAGCTCATCAGTACGGTTAGACTCCGATTGCTTTATTAGCCAGGATTGAAACCCGACCGAAACGGCGTCAGTCGGCGACTCTACCCCTGGGCTATGGGCGTTCGGTGGAAGTAGGCAGACTTTTTAGCGCATATCATTATACGTGCCCGATAGCTAGAAACGCTCTAATTCATTTCACTGAATGAGCGATAGGATAAGAATATAGTTTTAAAGTATGGTATATTTATGGCTGAAAGTGCTCAATATAAGTGATACAGCGTATGTAAATATAAAGTCAACATTGAAGTCGACACCAAGTCATGACAGTCTGTTTCATGCTTAAAGGCAATATTCAAGCCTGAAGATTACGCTTAAATATGAAAGAGACCCTTGCATCGAGGTGAACTCTCGCGTCGATTTCGGTGAATGTGAGTCTATGCGTTTATATTCAGAACTAACTGAAAAGCTAGCATACCCACACAGAATCTTTGATTTTAGTGGTGAAGACTTGTACAGAACCAGCCATATTAATCTTAAGAACTGGTAAAAGATAACTGGTGCACAGAGCGCAAGGAAGTTTTCAAACTGCCTTCTACTAGACTTGGCTCCGTTTCGCTCTGTTATTTAACCTATAACTAGGGGAATGTGGATTCATTCAAGTATACCAAACAGAATAGACCGGAATTTGAACTCGGATCGTTGATTCCGCTTTTTGTGTTGATAAACGTTATGCAAACCGAACATCCGACTCACCCTCATATGCACAACGCACCCATACGTATGTGTGTTTATGTGAAGAAATTATGACAATTTCTGAGTGGGTGTAGAGACAAGCGAAAGATTTAACCGATTTCACGTAAAGGGGCACATTACATTTATCACGATGGCATAATTGCCATTTTGAAAGCTGTCTTTTCAATAATCTGACGCCGACAAGCACAGTTTGCCTGGAATTGGTCTATTCAGCTCGCCAACGCAGTAATAATGAGTGGAAAAAATCATTTAAATACAGAAACAAAAGAGAAATCATTGGCGAATCTCAGAACTGAATCACAGTATATGCGCGACTCGTTTATAAAAACGTGTAGGTTTGTAGACTTTTATATAAATGCAAATACATAAGACGCCCTTCATCATTACTGCCACTGCTCGTCTCTCTGCTCGAAAGTAAGGAAAGAGAAAAATGATTGTCTCCTAATGTACCCTTCCCTAAGAAATCCTTTGACCCAAAGCTGTACGGTAGGGTTTTTTTTAATAATCATTTCACCCTAAGCAAGTCAGTACTGACATTGGTACTCAGGTGAGGGGAGGATAAGACGAGAGTGATGAGAAAGAGGAACAAGTTACAGGGGCGTCAAAAAATGGGTAAGAGAAGGATGAGAAACCTGGTTTGAAGAGAGCTGCATGAGAGTAGAGTGGACAGGGAAAAAATATGACACAAGGGTTGAAGATAGCAATTGACATTACATTTAGATTCTAGGAGATTGTAGCTGTCAGGGAAGCAAGTATAGGGAATGAAATTCAACAGGCAGGAAGTGCGAGTAAAGAAGCTGGCAGAGTAGAAGTTTCGGTTGACTTTGATCGGTTTCACTGTAAAAGCGTTGGACCTAGTTGCTAATCTAGTAGCTCGAGTAAATTATTGTAGAGGGGGCACAAAGGAGCAGAAGCCGCCGTGAAAATATTTGCAGAAGACACAGAGAGAAGCCACATTACATCGTTGAGAAAGTGGTCAGAGCTGAGCTACTAGGTCGGGATCGATTACAGATTCTTTGTTGGAATTTGTCAAAAACCTCGAAATGAATAGCATGAGCACCCAACAAGATGTATTCAATGCACGGGCGGATGATCGATTTATATATGTGCAGGATGGATTCAACTTGGAAGAGATAGCTAACCAAGGTGAGTAGAGAGATACGGAAACATATGTAAGAATGATCTGGTGATTCAAGAGAAATCACCCTAACTTGCGGGAGATTTTCGCTGTCAGCAAACAATAGCTTATCATCATTTAGAATGTTGTTCCGATGAAGCCAGAAGAAGTGATTCCTTTTGACAGAGACCGAAGAAAGAGGAACGGGTTACAGAAGGTGTCAGAGAAGGACGGGAATACTGATGTGAAGAGAGCTGCGTGAGAGTAGAGTGAAAAGGGGGAAAGAACAAGATACAAGAGGTGTTGGGGAAAGACTAAGAGAATGATGGGAGTCAAGGGGATAAGAGATAGCAATTGAGGTTGCATCTAAACTCTTGAAGATTGTAGCTATCAGAGAAGTTTTTTGTCAGGTCACAAGATACAGACACTTGGAAAAACTTCTTGGCCAGACACAGTGAACCGAACTTCCTAACAGCAGATTTAGCTATGGATTCAATGTAGTCATTCTACCTGAAGTCGGCTGATAGAGTTAGGCCTAGGAAGCTCAGCGTTTTGTTTTCAGGGAATCTAACCTGATCCATGATCATTTTCAGGGAGTCTATCCTGATCCATGCTGTAGGAGTGATGTTCGGAAGCATTAAAATTTACGAGCCATTTCTTACCCCAGTTCTCAACAGATCTTTTTTAAGATCAGCACCGAGTTTTGCTTTGGCAGCCTCGGCCGAATTCTTATCGAGGCGGGAAGTAAATGTTAATGTCGTCATCATAGATGCCTACTTAGGATCTTTTTACATCAAGAAGATCGCAGAATAGAGCCTAGAGGCACACCCGCGTTCGTATGATAGTATCTGGAAGCATGTCCGTTCAATATTAAATTCATTACGCTATTTGAAAGAACCACTGGATTAGATCACACAATCGTCCACCATAACCCTGTAGCTTATATTTAAGATAAGCGTGCCAGATCCCAATTCTTTGGCGATATCTAGGAAAACAACTCGAGCTTCACAGTTCTTATCGAGAGCCTGGTATATATACTCAGTGATGGTCTTTAACATATCAGCAGTAGACCTGGTGAAGCGGAAACCACACTGTTTGTCAGAGAAGAGTATGGACTGTGAGATGTTGAATTACTTCAGCTTTGATAATAGCCTCGAATACTTTGCCAAAAACCGGTAGTAGACTGAAAGGGCTATAATTAGAGAAGTCCGAGGGTTGTCCAGAATTTTTAAATACAGGAACTAGCAAGAAAGATTTCTGCGCAAGCAGGAAAGCAACAAGCAGAGAGACAGTACTTGTAGAATTTGGAGAGGACAGAGGAGATTTAAGGGGCACATTTCTTTAGAACAATGCTTGAGATTCCGTCGCCTCCGCTCGCTTTATGGGGTCAAGCTTTGAAATTATCTTAGAGACCAGCGAAATGGTAATGCCAACGTCACTCAGTTGAGCCTCAGTTCTAGATGGGAAGTCGGAAACGGATACCCCAGACGAATCAAATGCCGAGTGAAAACATTCTGCTATTCTTAGCGTTGATATATTGTTTAAGTATCAGTTCCGTCCCATAATCATCAATTTAGACTAGTAGGCCAATTACAAATGAGTCCGATACTCACTACATGTTCTGTATTTATAACCTTGTACCAATGTTAAGCTAAGCTTATTAAATAACAAAAGTATCTTTGCTTAGGGTAATACTTATGGGCACATCACGTTGAAATCCGGTTCCTGTATGATAATTGAAGTTAAGTAACGTTGAAGCTGGTCAGTACTAAGATGGGTGACCTCTTGGGTATAGTCGGGTATACCCACGAGATCATTCTAAGCTTAGATGTGCGCGTGGTGCAATGGATAATGGCTCGGAATTTTAATTCCCGTTAGGTTCGTTATATTCAATTACGGGAAAATACCGTTGAGAAAATTATCAATTCACCTCTTCTCCCTCCATCAATGCGTTAATTATTAAGACTTGTATCACTAAACTATTATTATTTTCCCAAAAAGGGCCTACAATCTGAAAATATTTTCTGGTTTTGAATAACCCGCAAAGAGTTGATGAGCAGTAAGAAACGAATTTATCAACTGGTGTTGAGTAAAGGTAAACGTGCAAGGATGGCCATTATTATTGATTTGTAAGTTCAATGCTTAGCGGGTGTCCATAATTAGCTTTCTGCTCGAACAGAAACGCCTGATAAGTTGCAACTTAATTACAGCAATCTAAACGTAAATCATTGATGAATCAGTCGGTGTATGCAAAAGTTTCCAGCGTTTTTAATGACATAAACAATTTTCTTCTGTATATTTAGATTATCGTTTTCAAAAAGTCGGTGCTGGGAAATTTTATACACGTCATTATTGTGAAAAGCTCTTAAGTACATCTGATTAAAGCAGCACACATTCTCTCTCTCTTTCTATGTATCTATGTATCTCTCTCTCTCTCTCTCTCTCTCTCTATATATATATATATATATATATATATATATATATATATATATATATATACAGGTTATCCATAAAGTTCGTGTGCACTTTAAAAAATTTATAACTTTATTTGTATTTGCGATAGAAATAATTTGTAAAAAAAATTACAAAGAAGTAAATCTATATCTTTTAAGATTTTATTGAAGTTTTCTTTAAGTTTCCACATGTCCTCCATCATTAGCAATACAAATAGTAATACGATTTTGCAGTTCACAGAAAACACTTGCCAACTGATTTACAGTAATGCCTGAAATCCCATTAGTTATTTTAGCCTTCAAATCTTTTCATGAACTAGGTTTGGTTGCATACACAATTGTTTTCACATGTCCCCATCAAAAAATCTAATGGAGCAAAATTCTGGCAAACATGGAGGCCAGTAAAATGGTCCACCCCTTCCGATCCATCTATTAAGAAATTCCTGGGTTAGAAACTGTCTAAAGCACAGAGAAAAGTGACAAGGAGCTCCATCTTATTGAAACACTGTATTATCTTTTAAGTTTAATTGTTCAAGCTCATTTTTTACAGATTATTTATATCTCAAATACAAATAAAATTAATTTTTTTTAAGTGCACACAGACTTTATGGACAGCTCGTATATATATATATATATATATATATATATATATATATATATATATATATGCGTGCGTGCGTGCGTGGGTCAGTGGGCTCATGTGCGTATGTGCCTATATTCATTTGTAAATGCCTCAACATGTTCGTAATTCATCCTATACTATCATAAAATAAGTTTATAAATCTGTCTGGCTTTATCTCAATGCACACGAATCTATCGATGATTTTGGTTGCAATTTTCTTAAAGCTGTTAAAAAAAAGGTTTATAACTAAAATCGTAAAGGAAATGAGAGAAGAGAAATAGAGAAAATAAACTCTCAAACTAATAATATATGTTTAAGATGTGGTAGTTAGAATCAGCTCTCAAAAGAATACTAGGATCTAAAGAAAGGAATCCTAACTACCACACATGCACCAAACTGATTCCTGAAAACGACTGAGAGCGTTACAAAATTATTCGCTTAGTTTTTTCTGTGTCCACTCATTTTCTAAAACCAAAAACAGAAAGAAAATATTTTATATTTTTGATCTGAATTAAAGGAACCTTTGAGTGTAATTATACAATTTTTATTTCGATTCAGAATGCATTTTATAAAACGCTTTATTTAGAATATATATATATATATATATATATATATATATATATTGGCGTATGATTCACTCATTTTGTAAAACAAAAAAGAAAGAAAATATTTTATATTTTTGATCTGACTTAAAGGAACCTTTGGGTGTAATTATACAATTTTTATTTCGATTCAGAATGCATTTTATAAAACGCTTTATTTAGAATATATATATATATATATATATATATATATATATATATATATATATATATTGGCGTATGATGCATCATACGCTAAAAGTCTGCCTCCTTCTACCGAGCGCTCATAGCTCAGAGGTAGAATCACCGACTGATGCCAATTCGGTCGGATTTCAATCCTGGGTTAAAAGCAATCGGATGTCTAACCGTACTGATGAGCTGTGATACAGCGAAACAGATCTGTCTGCGGATGACTATATATCCAAAAGAAGTGGCTTCATGGTAAAATACCATAGAGGATCATATTAATACTAATTATTGAAAATTAAATATTAACACTGATTCAGGCAGAGGGTTCAATGTAATTAAATTTATTTATTTACAGAGCCAATATATATATATATATATAAAAAAAAGAAACAAAGAAAGCATAAGTCGTGTTTGAAAGAAAAAAAAAGCCCAAGACGAAAACCTTAACAAGAAAGAGCTCAATACGAAAGTACGAAAGTAGAGCAGAAACACAAACTAAATCTAAAAGTGAGCCAAAAGTCCACCGCGGTTTCACTCGCCGGAACGTCAGATTTGGCCAAGTCCTGACGATCCGGCGAGTGAAACCGCGGTCGAC
Source organism: Ascarosepion bandense (assembly GCA_037127315.1). NCBI lineage: Eukaryota > Metazoa > Mollusca > Cephalopoda > Sepiida > Sepiidae > Ascarosepion > Ascarosepion bandense. The sequence continues at coordinate 249,665 of JBBBDQ010000115.1, forward strand.
TTTTGGCTCACTTTTAGATTTAGTTCGTATATATATATATATATATATAGATAGATAGATAGATAGATAGATAGATAGATAGATAGATAGATAGATAGATAGATAAAATATTTAAGATCGCAAATGAAGCTAATTTCTGTGGTTGAAATGGCCATACGATCTTATAAAATTTGAATGATATATATATAGTTTTAAGATATGCCATATTTATAAGTGAAAGCTGGTCAGTATTGCATTATGGTTAGGTTTATTATATAATTCTAACAGTTATTGGGAGGGCAGTAACGGTTATATATTAAATTATTCTGGGTGCTAAAATTATGGCATCCTCGTTGAAGGAACATCCGTTTATCAGGACTGATAAAAAATCTGGGTCCCATCGGTAATGGTGGAAGGTCACTAAATTAGTATTTGCCCAACTGAGATGCTAGAACTAGGTCAGGTCACAAGATACAGACACTTGAAATTTCTAAACAGAGTATAAAGAAACAGAAAACAAAGAAAGAAACAAAGAAAAGTGTACTGTGCAGTTGTGTAATATGAGTCTTCATAAATGGCAGTGAATGCCGGACAATCTCCTCACAGATGAAGAAGTAACCTTAGGCAACGGAAATTTGACTATACAGAAGGATATTGCAAATACCATGAACCAAGTTTGTTTTTTTTTATAATCGTTTCACCCCAAGCAAGGTAGTAGCAAGGGGCTACATAAGAGGAGAGTGAAAGGTTACATAATAGGAGACCGAAGAAAGAGGAACGGGTTACAGAAGGTGTCAGAGAAGGATGGGAATACTGATGTGAAGAGAGCTGCGTGAGAGTAGAGTGAAAAGGGGGAAAGAACAAGATACAAGAGGTGTTGGGGAAAGACTAAGAGAATGATGGGAGTCAAGGGGATAAGAGATAGCAATTGAGGTTGCATCTAAACTCTTGAAGATTGGAGCTATCAGAGAAGCAAGTACATGGAATGTTGTTCCACACACAACAAGTGTGAGAAAAGAATCAGTTAGAGTAAATAAATGTAGAGGAGGCAACAGGGAGCTAAGCTTGTTGGAGCAGAAACCGTGAAAATATTTGTAGAAGGAATATAGGGAAGCCACATCCCGTCGTTTAGAAAATGATTGGGGTTGAGCAGCCAGATCGGATCGATTACATTGCAGTTTGTTCTCTGGATCCTGTGGAGAAACCCCGAGATGAATAGCAGGGGTGCCCGACCGGATATGACAACAGTATTCAATGCATGGGTAAATGATTGATTTGTATATGTGTAAGATGGATTCAGGCGAGAAAAGCTTCCTGGATCGACACAGTGACCCAAACTTCCAGCAGCAAACTAGCAAACTAGCAGCAGATTTAACTATTGGTTCAATATAGTCATTCCACTTGAGGCCGGCTGAGAGGGTGGGGCACAGTATATTGCTTCCGGGGAGACCAACTTCATCCTTGTTGATGTGGCATAGGAGCGCAGATTGAGGGTTATTTTCAAGATCAGCAGCAAGCTTATCTTTGTGCGCCTTGGTAGATTTCTTACTGAGGCGGGAGTTAATAGTGGTGCCGTCTGTGTAAATGTCTGCTTAGGATTTGATCTTTGATGAAGATCAGAAAGAGCGTCGGATCTAGGATAGAGCCCTGGTGGGGATATATGTGATAGGATCTGGGGGCATGCCCGTTCAAAGCGTCCTTCATTGCGCGGTTTGATAAGAACAATTAGATCAAATCAAATAAGCGTCTAGTGATACCCTAGCGCCTATTATGGTCAGACGCGTGGTTCCGATATAGCCGGAAGAAGTGATTGCTCCGGGCAATGGCGGCCGAGCAGACAGAAATGAACCATTTAGGACGATTTAGGTTTAAGACGGAACTTCCTGGTCGGGATGAAATCATTGATGTCAACCTTCATCCAGGAGGAGACCTCAGAAGTACGGGAAGGCTAAACAATTCACCCTAGCGAGATGGAGTTGTTTGCTGACCTCAGGGTTGCCCACCGGAAGCGCTTGCAGGGACACCTATACATGCGCGTCATATCACAGCAAGAACTCCGATATTATGCAACTGTTGATCAGAGTTATGATTCCTAAGTACCAGTCGGAAGTAGCAACTAGAAAACTGCTAACTCCGTAGCCTCGCAATGAAGAAGCGTTGCCACCGATCGCACACAACACAGAAAAATTGTAGGAGCACCAATATTGAGTCTTGAGGAGAGGAGAATCAAGAACATCTTCCTAAACTGAGAACAAAGGATGAAACTCTACCCTTGTTCAGAAGAGGTGGGAAGAGTGTGAACCGGGTTATAACAGGGTCTATCTACTCAAATTAAAAAAAAAATTAAAGTAAAAAGAAATTTGCTAAGTTTTAAATTAGTTGAAGTCAGGAGTTCAGTTGCTGGTTTGTTAGAGGAAAAACAAGATGGTAATAAATACAAGACCATATCAAATTTTAGTAAACAGGCAAGTTCAGATCAGAAGCTTATCTTGTTCAAGTGAAAGAAAAAATATATATTTTTTTAAATCGTAAAAAAATCCCTTAATTTTTTCCTTTTTTTTTTCGGCGACTATGGCAGGCGGCATCATTTAAAAACATGAACCTTATGCTTTAATATTCAAAACTATCTGCTATCAACTCAACATTTCTATGGTGGTGGTGAGGGGAGGGGGAAGTGATGCATGATATAGTTGAAGAGAAGCAAAAAAAATAACGTTTTGGGGGGGGATGGGAGATATCAGTGGCCAAACAACAGAGAATGTAAATATGAAAGACAACTTAAAAATTAAAAATTAAGCTTAAGTTCTTTGACGAAACTCAGCTGAAAATAGAATACCATATCAAATATTTGCAAACAGGCAAGTTCAGATCAGAAGCTTATCTCGTCCGAGTGAAAGAAAGTAATTTTTACGAGAAATGTACTTAAAACCCCAAAACAGACCCTATTAATTATTTATCTTAATATTAAAAATGATTCAGGTAGAGGGTTCGATGTAAATAGTGTTATCTATTTACAGAGCCAAATATATATTTTTTTAAATAAAACTCCGAAAATAACATGTCGTATGTTCATTTCAGCGAGGAAACCTCGCTTTTTCATCGGCAAATTCTTTATTATGCAAATACAGGACAAAATTCCTATACCAGAATATTCATTTTTTCATCGTACTCTCCTCAAAAAATTTTAGATTTTTTCTGCGAGGTAGATGATGAAAGCTTGAAGGTTTGGGTATCGTATATTTTTCAACAAATATTCCGGAGTGAATGTATCCATAATTAATTATAGGTTTTCGAAATTATATATATATATATATACATATATATAGGAAAGAATATTAATAAAAAGTTTTGAATTTAAAAATGTACTTTTTTTTGGACAGTATTTGTTTATTTTTATTATTGTATTTTATATTTCAGACCGCCCTCGGTCCTTCATCAGAAACGAGTGATTTTTAAATTTGAATTAGAAACGTTCCTAATTCAAATTTAAAAATCACTCGTTTCTGATTAAGGACCGAGGGCGGTCTGAAATATAAAATACAATAATAAAAATAAATAAATACTGTCCAAAAAAAGTACATTTTTAAATTCAAAACTTTTTATTAATATTCTTTCCTATACATATTAAGACAGTATACGTGGATCATCACTATATATATATATATATATATATATATATATATATATATATATATGAGACAGAAGAAAACAACGCATAACTAAACAGCAAGTTTGTCTAACTGGATTAAGAAGCTGAGTTAAGGAGAGATAGCAAAATGACATAATTAAACGCTACAAAAGACAAGAGGTTGTGGAGAGCCATGATCACTAACGTTCTGAAGTGACGCAGCACATAGAAGATGTAATTTTAGTTAAATGATTCGACATAAAAGAAAAATATGAAAGACTATGCAGGGAATGTGAAAAGAAGGGCAAAAAGGGAGTTTGGAAAGAAAGACAAATAAATAAATAAAGAAAGAAAAGACACAAATAAATAAATAAATAAAGAAAGAAAGAAAGAAAGAAAGAAAGAACTTATTTACCAAAAAATTAAAGAAAGAAAAATCTAGAAAGAAGGACAGTATGATAAATAACATTAGCACCACTCAGAGTCTGATTTCAATAAACATTGGTTAAAATTTCAGCCGCCATCTTGGAAACAGTCTTTGTAATACTTACGATTAATGACGCAATAAGAATATTTTCATTGGCTGGAAAGCAAGTTAGACCGAAGGCGCATATGTTTGCTTGGTAATATCTAAGTGATATATTCGGATAATCTTTCCTCCTTGTTTGTCTTAACCAATTTAAATGTGTGCAAAGAGATGTATGTGTGTGCATACGTCTGTATACCCATGAGTCCCAAAGGGTTGCTCTATTTATGTATGCATATGACGTTTACGTAAATGAAAAAAATGTGTGGTTACAGAAAAAAAAGGTGTGTTATGGGTATATATCACCGTGTAATCATAGGCAATGACTTCATAACCATTTTAACAGTAACACTCAATCATGAGTGACTCTCAGACATGGTTCTAGGTAAAATTTAGACCTAAATTGTTTTAAGGAGAATGAATGTGTTTCGATACGGATAAAAAATATTTTATAAATAAAATTAATTTAACTGTTCAATTTTTTTCTTTTAGTGATTTTTTATTCAGTGCAAGACCTGAAGGAAGAACTGAGTTTGAGTTTTGTTTAACAGAATATCACCCTCTGTGACTTATTTAATGTCAAAAAGGTGGGGTTTTAAGACATTTTTTAATGTTCGGTTATAGTGAGAAGATTGATTTAGTCAGATTTTAATGAAAATACTTTTTTTATTTTAGAAAACTGAAAATGTCTTCTAGTTTTGTATTCAAAAATGTTTTGCTAAGAATATTTTTTTCCTTAAAAAATGTGTTATGGTAATAATTTTTTCTTAAAAAATGTATCGTTGGTAATATTTTTCGTTCAAAAATGTGTATTTTTTTTTTATAAAAGTCTATTTTTATGTATATATTTTTTTATAAAAGTGTATTTTATAATACTCTCATAGTGTTTTGATCCTACTTTGGGGTTAACTATTTGCCCATAGCTGGGACTCTAACAGGTGCTACCACTCCGGGTCAGATTGGACCTGAGAACAACAGCAATTAAGAGGTGATTTTATGCTCCTCGGAAACTCCCAATGAGAGGCCTTCTGGCCGGATATAGTTTACCGTCATGCCCAGGACCAGCCTGAAGGTAGAAGTGAATTTTATTAGGGTCAGTCAGTTAAGTGCCATGCGTGATACACGCTTAGGCGATCATGTCTCGAAAGAGACATGAATGACTGGGCTGAAGATTATCCAGCAGTAGGTTGCCATTGCTTTCTGTGGTAGACTGGTTGCCGACCAAGGCTATAGAACCCACTCTGTCCTGCTATTTAGCCCATAACTGGAAGGAAGAGACGGATTAATACCTTTCCCAAGGGTGTTTGCGCGTAAGTGAATACAATGGATTCAACTGGAATTCGAACTCGGCTCCCCATTGTACCACAACGCACATCCTATGTGGAAAAAATAATGGTTAACAATAGACGTAAGGTTAAAGTTGTATGTTAAAGTTGTATTGATTTGGAAAGCGTCCTCTCGAATAGCTGTTCTTGGAAAGAAGCTGCCCGAATGAAACATCTCTTTTACTAATACGAAAAGAATGATGAAGGTTAGTCTTAGTGTACATGGTAGGGGAGTCCTTGCTGCGAAGGTCAGAACGGGTGCAACTAAGCAATTTAGCTTAACAGAACATTTGCCATCGAAATAGCGACAGAGTAGCAAGAGGATATCGAAAAGGAGCTGCAGGTTGGGAAATAGTTCATCGCCCGCAAGTCCATGTAGACACTTTGGAACTTTACCAAAACTGGAAAGAGAAGACTAGGCAGTTCCAAACTCTAAGCGTAGCAGCAGTATTTCATATTTGGTCAGATCTGACTCTTATAAAAATAACGCATGCAGATTCATTAAATGATTTGCTTACTTGAGTGGTACAAGAAACCCAACATATTTAGCGACGTATCGAATAGATATATGTTCCATTTGAGATCTGAGGCCCTATAGTCGGCAACTATCCCCAGAAAACCGTTACTTTTTAATACGCCTTATTCTCTCAGAACGTAGACGACCATTGCTCGCCACAATTTTCTGACCCTTGTAACTTCTAGTAAACTTTGTCATACTGTTATTTTTCCGGTAAATTTTCGTTTTAGCTCCCGACGGTTTTCCCCGCTTCAAATTTATCCAAAATAGCATTTTCTCTGTGCAAATGTATATGCTGAACTCAAATCAACTGTTAGTTATTGAAGAAACTTTTTTTAATCTAAATGTCCATAAAAAAACGAACTATATCTCGCACTTTTCTCTCCCTTAACTCTCATGAAGTCATGTAATTAAGTGCAGAATAACGTACTGCGTAGGCAACAAATTTCGGCCTAAAACGAAAAACGAAAATTTACCATTTTTTCTAAGTCCTGTTCCGCCATACATTTACTCAAGCTCACTAAGTATGTTATACTTTGTTTTTTTTTTTTTACGACTCGGTCTTTCTGTCTTTCTTGTAAGTATTAGTTTTTCCGAGCCCTCTTTCCTCATTATGTGCCCCAGAAACATCTACTGTCTCTTCCTGGTGTTAAGTATACTTTATCTTTTTGTTTTCATCGTTGAGCAGGTTAGGCGAAAATTAAGGGCCTGCTATGTGATATTGGAACGTTACTAGTTGATTTTGATGATACTGAATATTACAAGCTAGTTATTTCTCATGAGAGTAAGTATTTATCTGGTCATCTATACATTGCAGATGAAACACTGTTGATTTAAGCGACAAAATCGTTATATATTCTCTCCATTATTATAAAGACTGTTATACATATATATATATATATATATATATATATTAGTCATCTACATATCAGCTTGTTTCGCTGTATCACAGCTCATCCGTGTGGCTCAACGCATCCACTTGCTTTTGGCTGGGATCGAAACTCGACCGATTTGGTGTCAGTCGGTGTCGCTACTCCCTAAGCCATAGGCGCAGTAAATCAGAGAAGGGTAATTTCAACGTGTTGTATAAAGAATACACTAACAGTGTGAGAAAGAAATATGAAGAGCAAATTAGAAAAGAGCACGCAAAATGGGACTCACTAAAGGAAGCGATATTGACATCAGCAAACAATATTGCCCCAAAGGAAATCAGAGGTAGAAGAAAAAACGAGTGGATGACTGAAGAGATTCTCCACATGATGCAAAGGAGACAAAAAATAACGCCAAGACATGGAGGAGAGTACAATAAACTACACAAGGAGATAATGAACAAATGCAGACAGGCTAAAGAGGAATGCCTCAACAACAAATGCGCAGAAGTAGAGAGACTGAGCAGGACCAATAAAGCAGATGCATAAAGAGATAAGAGAACTGACAGAACAAAAAACCTGCTCCTCAACAGGATGCATAAAATCCAAAGAAGGAACGATAATATTGGAGAAAGAGGAAATACTCCAGCGATGGGAAGAGTATATAAAGGATCTTTTCCGCGACAGGAGAAAGCAACCGAGAATACACAAGGATGAGGACCGACCGGAGATATTAAAGTCCGAAGTGGAAGCTGCAATGGCCAAACTGAACAGAAACAAAGCAGCTGGTCCAAACGGCATCGTAATAGAGCTGCTGATAGCCCTGGAAGAATTCGGCATGGAGAAAATTACCGAAATAATAAACGAAATTTATAATAGTGGAATAATACAAGACGACCTAAGTAAGTTGATTTTTATAGCACTGCCAAAGAAGCCAGGTGCAAACGAGTGCGAAATATACAGAACTAACAGCTTAATAAGTCAAGTTAAAAAACTTATTGTCAGAATCCTGATGAATAGAGTGAAAGGCAGAATCAGACCAGAGAAAGGACAGGAACAGTGCGGCTTCGTCAGAGACACTGGAACAAGGAACGCCATATTTATGATTAGGATGCTCTCCGAAAGGGCAATACAAATGAAGAAGGACTTTTACCTATGTTTTATTGATTATGCGAAGGCATTTGACAAAATACGACAAAGACTTGATGGAGATGCTCAGCAGCCTCGACATTTTTGGGAAAGACATTAGAGTAATCAAGAATCTCTAATGGCAGCAAACTCCCTGCATACGTACAGGTAACGATTTCAGCAGATTTACAAAGATAGAAAGAGGCGTAAGACAAGATGTGTCTTTTCACCAGATCTGTTCAACTTGCACAGCGAGAATATTTTGAGGACCGTAGATGACACGTCAGGATTTGTTATTGGAGGCCACAATTTGAATAACATAAGGAATGTAGATAATACAGTGCTGATTGCAGACACGGAAAGAAAACTACAGGACCTCCTACAGAAGGTAGCTGAAGGGAGTGATAAAAAAGGACTACAAATAATCTGTAAGAAAACTGAATGCATGGTCATCAGCAAAAAAGAGCAAACCAAAATGCCAAATACAGGTAAGGGATACTAAAATCAAGCAAGTACAAAAATTTAAATACCTAGGAAGTGTTCTAACAGGAGATGGAAAGTGCGACACATAGATCTGAAGGCGAATTGGCATGGCGAAAGACGCGTTCCAGAAGCTGAGTAAAGTACTAAGACACAGGAAAATTCCACTAGAAACAAAGAAAAGAGTACTGGATTGCTATGTGATGTCAGTTCCTCAATACGGCAGTGAATGCTGGACAGTATCATCGAAGATGAGGAAATAAATAGAAGCAGCGGAAACGTGGTTCTACAGAAGGATGCAGCGGATATCATGGACCGAGCATGCGAGCAACGATGAGGTGTTGAAAAGAATAGCAACGAAACGAAAATTATTTGTGAGCATCAGGAAGAGACAAGTAAAGTTCCTGGAACATGCGATGAGGAAGGAGGGTTTGAAGAACCTGACACTGACAGGCCAGATATCAGGCAAAAGAGACAGAGGAAAGCAGCGGATAACATATTTGAAGGGCCTGATCAGGGAGCTGACGGAACGGTTGGTTGCGTAGTGTAACAGGAGAAAACATATTGAGAGCCACCAGGGATAGGGAAACGTGGAAAACCATGATCGCCTACGTCCTGAAAGGACAGGGTACATAGAAGAAGAAGAGAGAAGAAGAAGAAGAAGAAGAAGAAGAAGAAGAAGAAGAAGAAGAAGTGTATACGCACGCCAGTCATCGAAAGAACTCGATTCATTTCTAAAGATTAATGCTCTTCATATATATATATATATATATATATATATATATATATATGTGTGTGTGTGTGTGTGTGTGTGTGTATTGTGTATTGAGTTTTGCGGTTATTTTTTGTAACCACAACACACACCACTGAAGATGATCTCAGAAAGAGATGGAAAATACTTGAAAACACTAGGAAATGAATAATAAAATCATCTGTCAACATTACAGCTCATTTCTTCCAGGTTTCAATTATAATACGCGAAAGATTATCCGTGAGTATGAACGGATTTTATTAAAAATAAGTAAACACAATGTTTGCAATTAATTTTATCACGCACACACACACACACACACACACACACACATATATATATATATATATACATCCCTCCTGTCACGCTCATCGAGTGTAACTCTCTTTGAAAATACATCCTTACGTCCCCGTGAAAGGTATATGATTTTAAGTTTCGTTAAGACACCGTTATATATATATATATTTACTCATACACACACACTTATATATATATATACATGTTTCTGTGTGCGTTGTATGCATATATATATATATATAACCATTTATCGCATCTTGCTGCGTTTCAATGACCCATTTTTTTTCGATGTACAATGAATTTTCATTTTTTTTTAATTAGCTTATGTACTGCCAACAGTCAGTCAGTTAGTTAAGTGCCATACGTGATACACGCTTTGGGCGATCATGTCTCGAAAGAGACATAACTGACTGGGCAGAAGATTATCCCACAGTAGGTTGCCATTGCTTTCTGCGTTAGACTGGTTGCCAGCCAAGGCTGTAGAACCTAATCTGTCCTATTATTTAACCCATAACTGAAGGGAAGAGACGGATTAATAGCTTTCCCAAGGGTATTTGTGCGTAAGTTAATGCAAAGAATTCAACTGGAATGCGAACTCGGCTCCCCGATTTGTCGTTCCGAGTCGATATCCACTGCACCACAACGTCCACTGCCATACGCTAATTTTACTTCTCAAGTATGAGGCAACCCCCTTAAAATTAGCTTCAAAATTAAGTCTTCAAATGATACGCGAGTATATACGGCAATTAATCTTGAAAGCGGCTAATATGCTTCAAATAAAATTATAGAAAAGTGTATTTTATTTTTGAAGGATTTTCCGAATAAAGATAATTATGTAAATTGTGAATGTGCGTTGTGGTGCTGTGGATATCGACTCGGAACGAGAAATCGGGGAGCCGAGTTCAAATTCCAGTTGAATTCATGGTATTCGCTTACGCACAAATACCCTTGGAAAAGTTATTAATCCGTCTCTTCCCTCCAGTTATGGGTTAAATAACAGGACAGATTGGGTTCTATAGCCTTGGCTGGCAACCAGTCTACCACAGAAAACAATGGCAACCTACTGTGGGATAATCTTCTTCCCAGTCAGTCATGCCGCTTTCGAGACATGATCGCTCAAAGCGTGTATCACCTAAGGCACTTAACTGACTGATATATTTACATTGCTCGGACTGTTCTCCTCATCGTTGTTGCTATATTTACGACGTTTTGGTCGATGTATGCTCCGACCTTCTTCATGTGACTGGAATTTTCAGCTGAACCTCTTATTTTGATTACTGAAATAAATTCTTCCGTAACATCGTAAATATGGCAACAAAGATGAAGACAACAGTCCAAACAATGTAAATGATGCAAATATTTACAATATCTCATCTCAGAAATATTGATAAATAAAGAGAATTACATTGTACTGAGAGTAGGTTTAAAATAGTTCAAAATCAGCGATTTAGGGATAAAAAAAAGGACGCCTTTCAATCAATTTAAATTCGTTTTGAGATACAACAGTGTATTTTGCTTATTGAAAGTATTAATTTCAATTCATTAGCTTGAAATTAAAACTAAAATAAAAACTACAAGAAAGATCTTTCATTTTTAAAAAATTCATTTTAAAACTTAGTTATCACTTTTCTCTTGAAATATCTTGTTTGAATGTGCTAATCAGGGAAAAGCTGTTTATGTTATTTGAGAGCTTTGGAAATTTATTAAGCTTTGCAGAAAATAACCTATTACAGATCAGAGTTCAGTTTTAATAATCAGAAAGAGTAATAATCAGTAACCTCTTCACCATGGTGAGGCGCTCAGTATGCATTTATAGACAGAGTTTGTGTAATGAGATGCATAAATACGCCGGATTTAAAGTGTTTATGCAGGCCAGTGTTTATCTCTAAACTACTAGACGATGGTTTAAGGTTTCATCCCTACCAACTCGCTGAGAGTTATGACCCCACGCAAACCGGATCCGCTCCCCACTAATTCTTGAAAAAAAAAAAAAAAGCAACGTCCCATATTTTTACACGACAGGACCAGCAATTGGCCTGACTGAAATTGTAGACGTTAAAAAAAAAAAGAAATGAGTAGAGAATAATAAATACGTTAACAAATATAATCATTGAGTATTTATTTGCAGATATACACACGAGCAAATATATATATTAATTGTATATAAACTATATATGCATATATAGAATATACATAAGGAATATGCATATAGAATATGCACATTGAATATGCATATAAAATATGCATACTGATGTTGTTTCAGTGCCGGCTTGGTGACATTTATTATCGTTTAACTGTTTAAGGCCACATATGTGCGTTGTGGTGCCGAAGATAAATCGACTCGGAAGGAGAAATCGGGGAGCCGAGTTCAAACTCCAGTGGAATTCCTTGCATTCACTTACGCGCAATTACTCTTAGGAAAAGTATTTATCCGACTCTTCCCTCCAGTTATGGGTTAAATAACAGGACAGATTGGGTTCTATAGTCTTGTTGGCAACCAGTCTACCGCAGAAAGCAATGGCCACCTACTGCGGAATAATCTTCTGCCCAGTCAGTTATGTCTTTTTTCTAGACATGATCGCCCAAGTGTGTATCACGTATGGCACTTAACTCAGTGACTGACTGTAGTGTGACAAAGATCAGTTACTATTCGGTTACGCCATTCCCCTCTGAATTACGAATGAATCCCGCTTTTTGATTCTGTCTGCCGGTTGGATACAGCGGCCATTCTCATTTGTTGTGGGTTGGACTAATCCTAACTAACACGGATTTAACTTCTTTTAAATATTTAGTTTATCTTTGATTTAAATTAAATGAGTTTACTCTTCTCTTTTTCAATGCATATATATATATATATATTGCTATATTTACGACGGAATGCAAGGAATTCAACTGGAGTTTGAACTCGGCTCCTCGATTTCTCGTTCCGAGCCGATTTATCTTCGGCACCACAACGCACATATCTGGCCTTAAACAGTTAAACGATAATGAATGTCACCAAGCCGGCACTGAAACAACATCAGTGTGCATATTTTATATGCATATTTTATATGCATATTCAATGTGCATATTCTATATGCATATTCCTTATGTATATTCTATATATGCATATATAGTTTATATGCAATTAATATATATATTTGCTCGTGTGTGTATATCTGCAAATAAATACTCAATGATTATATTTGTTAACGGATTTATTATTTTCTACTCATTTTCCTTTTTTTTTAACGTCTACAATTTCAGTCAGGCCAATTGCTGGTCCTGTCGTGTAAAAATATGGGACGTTGCTTTTTTTTTTTTTTTTTTTTTTCCAAGAATTACTGGGGAGCGGATCCGGGTTGCGTGGGGTCATAACTCTCAGCGAGTTGGTAGGGATGAACCCTTAAACCATCGTCTAGTAGTTTAGAGATAAACACTGGCGTGCACAAACACTTTAAATCCGGCGTATTTATGCATCTCATTACAAAAAAAATATATATATATATATATATATATATATATATATATATATATATATATATATACCGAGCGACCATAGCTCAAAGGTAGAATCGCCGTCTGGCGCCAATTCGGTCGGGTTTCAATCCTGCATAAAAAGTAATCGGATGTCTTACCGTACTGATGAGCTGTGATACAGCGAAACAGATCTGTCTACGGATGACTACGCTCTCACACCCTGATTGAGCACTCTGGAAGAATGGTAAACTTTGAAAAACAGTAGCTACTCTAGCATCTACGTATCGTTCATGCAGCAGTGAATTAGAACACTCTCAGCTACGGGTGTTGTATAATGATATTATAGGCGCTAAAAAGTCTGCCTCCTTCTATCGAGTGCCCATAGCTCAGATGTAGAATCGCCGACTGACGCCAATTCGGTCAGGTTTCAATCCTGGGTAAAAAGCAATCGGATGTTCAACCGTACTGATGAACTGTGATACAGCGAAACAAATTCTGTCTTCAGATGACTATATATATATATATATATATATATATATATATATTAATCATCTCACCCCAAGCAAGGCATTCCACTGCCACTATTGCGCATGGGGCTACATAGGGGAAGGTAAAGAGAAGGAGTGGTTAGACATAGGGAATGTCAGGAGGAATGAATGTTAGACATAGGGAAGGTCAGGAGGAATGGGAGCAGGTTAGTGTGTTAGGAGGTGTCTATTGACCTTACATTTAAACTCCAGGAGATTGTATCCGTCGAGGAAGCAATCGTGTGGAAGGGAATTCCACAGTCGGGAAGTGCGAGGAAAGAAACTGTTGGAGTAGAAGTTGCGGTTGCATAATGGTATAGTCTTACACTTCATTTGCCATATACAAGTTCTCTTTCGTAGCATCTAAAAACATATTCGCGTCTATCTTTACATTACCGGTAAATACTTATTTCCAGCACCAATATACTACCCCACAAAAATAACAAACAAAACTTCAAATTCTTTAGGCTCTATATCAAAATCAACCAACCAACACTCAACAAAATTGATTACGAATATAGCGACAATATATTAATGTGGATATAACATGAAATTCCATTTTAAATTTCTACCAATTTCCAGTCTGCTTCCATATATTGAAACGTTGGTTTTGCATCGAATTCCTTAACTACAACGGTTAAATTAAAAAGTTCTAAAATAACTATAACAGAGTGAGTTTGCGCGTTTGTATTTTTTAAAATCACAGTGGAATGTATAATTTATCGCGGATGTGCGTTGTGGCGCAGTGGATATCGGCTCGGAACGAGAAATCGGGAAACCGAGTTCGAATTCCAGTTGAATTCCTTGCATTCACTTACGCGCAAATACCCTTGGGAAAGGTATTAATCCGTCTCTTCCCTCCAGTTATGGGTTAAATAATAAGACAGATTGGGTTCTATAGCCTTGGTCGGCAACCAGTCTACCGCAGAAAGCAATGGCAACCTACTGCGGGATAATCTTCTGCCCAGTCAGTCATGTCTCTTTCGAGACATGATCGCCCAAGCGTGTATCGCGCATGGCACTTAACTGACTGACAATAACTTTGTCTTTGTGAATTTACCCAAGAAGATGAGATAAATGTTTGATTTGTTCCCCGAAGGTCTTTACCCCGTCAAATATTTCTTAAACTTCCTTAAGTTCAAATGTATATGCTAAACTCAAATCGATAATTGTTTATTGAAGAAACCTACCTTTTTTCATTTTGTTAACCAGAAAAAAATCGGACTATATCTCACTCCTTTCCACCATTCTCATATCTGATTCACCGCTGAATGACTTGAGGCGTAGGATACTTATTTCTGCCTGTTTACTTCCTTTGAGCAATTACTTTACGATTTGTTTGGTTTCGGAACTCATTTTCCGCGTAGTAATTGCAAAAAGAAAGTAAATTGGTTGAAAAATCGGCAAACTACGCGTGAAGTCATTCAGCAGTGAATAACATGTTTTGAAGCGTGGTTACGGGTTGAGATAAACAGCGAAAAGAAGTTCGATATTTTTCTGGTTGTAAAATTTCAAGAAAGGTAGGTTTCGTCAATAACAATTATCGATTTGAGTTCAGCATTTACATTTGCACGGAAATAAGGATGTTTTGGAAAGTTTTGAAGGAGTAAAGGCCTTCGGGGACCAAATCAAAAATTTACTGAAGATGATCATAGAAACGATCAAAAGTATATATATCCAGAATTTTTTTTTAACATGGGTGTATTATTAGATCCCTGGGGAAAATGCGATATTTTGATACTTGGTCTTGCCGAATGTTAGAATAAATGAGTCGTGAATCGTATTAGTTAGGAGTAGGATAGGTAGTAATGACCATCTTTTTCCACCCTCTCCCTTCGGCCATATGTCACATACAATGTATGCATTGTTAAGTAAAGACTTATGAATGAATGTAGAATCCGAATTTAAAATCAAACATTACAGTCAGTCAATTAAGTGCCACACCGGATACACGATTTGGGCGATCATGACTCGAAAGAGACATGACTGACTGGGCAGAAGTTTATTTCGCAGTAGGTTGCCCTTACTTTCTGCGGTAGACTGGTTGCCAGCCAAGGCTATAGAACCCAATTTGTCCAGTTATTTAACCCATAACTGGCGGAAAGAGACGGATTAATGCCTTTCTCAAGGGTATTTATACTTAAGTTAATGCAAGGAATTCAACTGGAATTCGAACTCGGCTCTCCGATTTGTCGTTCAGCGTCGATATCCACTGCACCACAACGCACATCCAAACCTTACAGAGATACGAATAAAGATGTATGCTCAACTTAATCTTGAATAATACCAAATATAATAAGTTACCTCCATTCAACTCAACTTTCTAAGTTTTTCATTCACTACTGCTGGAGCCAGGTATTGAAATCACAACTTTTTGAGTCAAGTCACTGGATTCTGACACATGGCCCAGATAAAAGCGTGGGTTGAATCCAGTGAGCTAAGATGTCCGTAATTGGCATGACTCATGGAACGAAAACAATTTACCCCAGTAATAGAAATGACACCTGAAGAAGGTCGGAGCGTACAACATCTGAAACGTCGTGAATATACAAAAAAAAAACAAACAAAAAAACAACAATAAGATGAACACAACAGTCCGAACAATTCAAATAATTACAATACCACATCTCAAAATATAGGCAATAGACTTCCGGTAGGTTGTCTCCCCAATCACGACAATCTTGACCTCTTTCAGTCTAGGGTTAACCGTTAATTCATTTCTTGCTCTTTCTTACGCTCATATAACACAAAACACTGTCTTGAGTGGCTATTGGGCCGTGTATTGCGAACATTTTAGCATAAAAAGTCATAATTTCCGTGAAGTCTTTCTGTGCCCACATCGTGTATCAGGATGTGCGTTGTAGTGCATTGGATATCGGCTAGGAACGAGAAATCGGGGAGCCGAGTTTGAATTCCAGTTGAATTCATTGCATTCACTTACGCGCAAATACCTTTGGGAAAGGTATTAATCCGTCTCTTCCTTCCAGTTATGGGTTAAATAGCAGGACAGATTGGGTTCTATAGCCTTGGCTGTCAACCAGTCTACCACAGAAACCAATGGCAACCTACTGTGGGATAATCTTTTGCCCAGTCAGTCATGTCTCTTTCGAGACATGATCGTCCAAGCATGTTTTACGTATGGCACTTAACTGACTGACTGACTGACTGACTTGTGGGATATCTGATGTTACTAGTAATTAAAATGGATTTTTTTTTTATATGAAATATGTCACAATACCTAGCACTCAAAAATAAAAAGAGTTTAGATTGAATTGATAACCTGTATAAATATATTAACTTGTGAAAAAACTAGATTATTTTTTTTTTACTTTTGTCTCATGCTCGCTCAGAAAAAAGGACGTTGTCCCCCATTTTACAATTAGGAGTTCTTGAATATCTTAAATAGCAAAGCAGAGAGAGAGAGAGAGAGAGAGAGAGAAAGAGAGAAATAAATTTTTGTTAAGAAAATATACATGTCTTTAGCACACGGTTAAACGGCATCAAATTATTGAAGATTATTTGTGAACAATCTTGTCCTTGCTACTACTACTACTTTTTAATTAAAACATTGATTCTGTTGTATTTTATTTCATTCCATTTTATTTTATTTAATAAAGTATTATATCAATCGTTAAAAAATAATTTCGAAATATTCTATAAATTGTCAAGTTGAAGCATAAAAACTAAAAAAACAAAATTCTTCTCACATTAATTTTGTGATCTGCATTCGCTTCCACCCCCACACACCCATACACACACACACACACACACTCTACACACGTTAATCTTGGTTCCTTACTGCCCCCCACCGCTTTCTGATTCTTTGAAATCTCACTGTTTACGAAGATTAGTGCGTTAGACAAAAAACTGAAAGAACTGAAGGTACGTTGATTTTATAGCGCATATATCCATAGGGAAGTGTTTGCTCTTTGTATTAAAATAATAATAATAATAAAAAACAAACAGCATTTGAAGCCTGGGACAACGTCCACTGGCGCAGATGCCAGGTATGCAATCGAAGCTTTTCAAACTGGTGCATTGCGACTATTTACCCATATTTTTTTTCGAGCACGCATCTCTGACAGTCTCGTGGTCTGACGCCGTCTATGCAAAAATTTGGCTGATAATGAGTACAGAATCTTAATACAATAACTTCCTTCATATGACTCGATTTTTATCGCAAATTCTTTTAATTTACAATTTAATTTCAAGTCTTTATATCATGGAGTTAGATATTATTCTAGATAAGTATACCTAGTTAAGCTAGTTATTATTGCTGTTGTAAATACGTTGGGAGCCTATCTGCATATGTATGCATATGTATGCATATGAGCAAAGCACAAAAGTTTCTTAGTCCAGGCGACCATTGTCATGCTGGCGTCGATATTACACCAACTCCGCTTCCCTTAATGATATGAGAAAGGTGCTGTTTCAGGGTTGAGATCCTCAGGGCCGGGTGCCTTCTCCCATTTGAAATCTGAAAACTTTTTTTCCAAGTAGACTGGTTAAGCATCGAGCAGCAAGGCTTCTTGTCGGGGGATTGGAGAATGAACGTGTTTCGGTTCTTTTTGCTGGCTGCAAATTTTAATTTGATTTTTCTTACGAAGAAACATTGCTTTTGAGATTAATGTTTTGTACATTTTTGTTTTTCCTTACGTGTTATTTAATTTTTTTTATCTTCTCACCCCAAGCAAGGCATTCTACTGCCACTGTTGCGCAGGGGGTTACATAGAGGAAAGTGATGAGAAAGAGGAGTTAGTTATAGAAAATATCAAGAGGAAGGTAATAGACGGATGAAGATACCGAGGATGGGGGTGGAGTAGATGGAAAAAGAACTTGTGAGAATGGATGCAAGTTAGTGTGATAGGAGATGTCTATTGACCTTACATTTAAATTCTTGGAGATTGTAGCTGTCGGGGAAGCAAGTATACGGGAGGGAATTCCACAGGTGGGAAGTGCGTAAAAAAAGCTGTTAGAGTATAAATTGCAGTTACATTTTATTGTTTTCACTATAAAAAGGTGTATTAGGATCACCTTTAAAAAATCTAATAGTTATCTCCACTGGACCATTCAAGGGAGTCCATTTCCCAGCTAATGGATGCATGCTGGGAGACAAGAGGAAGGGACTTCCAGTAGAAACCAGCAAACATGGCGTGCAGAACTCTTTCAGGCTCTCTATAACAAATCTTTATTCAACATCCACTACTGTTCGCTGTACTCATGTGTCTACAATAAGAAATTCCCTAGTTATTTTCAATATCATTTTTCCATAACCGCTTTTTTTGTGACATGTTAAAAGCATAACAGGGTAGGACCTAGTTGCTAATTTACTAGCTCGTGTAAATTCATACCTAGCGGGCACCGGTGATCTAAGTTCATTGGAGCAGAAGCCGTGAAAGTATTTATAGAAAAGGCACAGGGAAGCCACGTCACGCCTGTGAGAGAGCGTCTGCAGCCGAGCTGCCAAGTCGGTATCGATCACATTACAGATTCTTCGTTGGATTTTGTCAAGAACCCCGAGGAGAATAGCAGGGGCACCCGACCAGATGTGGCAGCAGTATTCAATGCACAGGAGTATGGTAGATTTATATATGTGCAGGATGAACTCAGACGGGAAAAACTTCCTGGCCCTGCACATTGAACCGACCTTCTTAGCAGCGGATTTAGCAATGGATTCGATATAATCATTCCACTTGAGGTCCGCTGAGAGTGTGAGTCCAAGGAGGCGTAGTGCTTTACTCTCAGGGAGGCTAGCCTGTTCCATGCTAATGGTGGGAGGAGTGATTGTCTATGATGGTTAATAGGTAGCTTCTTCATTTTGGAAGCATTAAAATCTACGAGGCATTTCTTACCCCAGTCCACCACGGATTGGAGGTCCTTCTCAAGCTCGGCAGCGAGGTTCGCTTTGTCAACCTCAGCAGATTTTATAATGCTGAAATGTAATTTTCTTGCGATCAGAAGTATTTTTTTTAATAAAAACAGACTGCTGGTAATATTCGTTTCTTCTTTACAGAGGACATTTATATTACCAAGCCAGATAAAGTTTCTGGTGTTATTATTTTAAATAGACAGGATTACCTAACCAACATGCATAACATTCTGGATGATCCTTCTAAGTTTACAGTGATCGGTCCTGCCGATAAATTTGATAGCACCAGTAAAATAGAAGCCAAAATTCAACGTTGGTTGTTGTCTTTGTATAAAGACAATCTGATTTCCAAAGACATCTATAGCAGAATCAGACCCGTAAGTTCGCAACGTCCTAGGATGTACGGTCTTCCAAAGGTTCATAAAGAAGGTGTCCCACTTAGACCAGTTTTGTCTATGGTGGGCTCCGTCCAACATGAGTTAGCTAAGTGGTTGGCCGAAGTTCTTCAACCTGTGTCCGATGCGTTGTCCACGTATAATATTTCTGACTCCTTCAGGGTTTCGTGAGAAACTTAGAATTTTCCTCTCGAGACAAATTTATGTTCTCGTACGACATTGTTAGTTTGTACACAAATGTACCGTTAATTGATACTATAAACATTTGTGCAGGTATGTTGCACAGAGGAAACTTAGGCTCTGAAGTCATTCCCGAGATTTTATTGTTGGAATGTATGCGGTTAGCAGCTGAGTGGGATCGAATTTAGTTTTGATGGAACGATGTTTGCTGAGACCGACGGAGTTGCGATGGGCAGTCCTTTGGTTCCTGTTCTTGCAAATATTTTTGTGGGATATTATGAGCGTTTATTGTTCGAGAAGGTTGATAAGCCCTTGATATATTTATGTTATGTTGACGATACTTTCTCCTTATTCAATAAAGCTGCAGATGCTGAATGTTTTCTTGTTCAGTTAAATTCTTTACATCCTTCCCTTCAGTTTACTCTGGAGATAGAGAAGGATGGATGTCTCCCATTTTTGGATGTCTGTGTTCAGCGCCTCGACGGGGTTTTCGTTACTTTGGTATTTCGCAAACCCACTTTTACTGGTTTGTATATCAGTTGGAACTCGTTTGTTCCTATGTCCCGTAAAATAGGTCTAACTGAAACTTTGGTTCACCGTGCCCTTACACTGTTCTCCGGAGTGTTTAAGCAGTGAATAACTTTGCTTGCAAAATATTTTCGAGGGTAACGGATACCCTACCAACGTAGTGAAGCGTGTGATCGAGCGTAAGATTAAACGTTTCAAGGAACCAACAATTGAAGGACCTCGTCACTGTCCATTGTATTTGAAAATGCCATGGCTTGGATAAAAATGTCAAACTGTAACTGATAAAATTTCTGCATGTTTTTCGTCCGAGTATTATTCGGTTTAGTTACGTGTTGTTTTTCAGATAAGACCTGTGTTTCCATCCTTCAGTAAAGATAGGTTGTTCTATTTTCGAAGAAGTTTTGCTGTTTATAGATTTAAATGCTGATGCGATGCAGTATATATAGAACGCACCAATCTGAGGTTGGAGACGCGGGTTGCACAACACGTCCCCGCTAATATACGTTCGGGTAGCCCTCTCAGACCAATAAGAACAACCCAAGCTGTTCTGGATTCAGCAATCGGCCAACATCTGCTGGACAGTCAGGCATGGGCCTCTTCGTATCAGGACAATTGGTTCACTGTCTTGCACAGTGCTCGAACGACATATCATCTTCGTGTTTTAGAGGCTATTTGCTTTAAACTCCAGCAGCCGAGCCTGTGCAGACAGAAAGAGCGTTTCCGACGCTACTTACAATTACTGGAGGGATTGTGAGTGTAACAATTTTTCTTTTTTATTTCACTCTTGTGGAATTGTATGTTTACACCCCCCTTACATTTTAATATTTATTGATTAAAGTTTATTTTTAAACGAGTTTTATCTTCCCCCAGTATTGTAAGTAATCCATTGTTTTTTTACCTCTGTTTGACCCTTTGTAATAAATCCAACGTAACCCTTGACAAGTGTTGGCCGAAAGGTTCCTCGGGTTGGGATAATTATGACGTCTACTTTGTTTAAAGCTATTAATCTTTTCTGCGGGTACAAATCTTTGTTTATATATATATATATATATATATATATATATATATGTGTGTGTGTGTGTGTGTGTGTGTGTGTGTGTGTGTGTGTGTGTGCATATATGTGTGTATTTATATTCATATATTTATATATTCTTGTTTTTAACGTATATATGTGTGCGTATGCTTCTGTGTGAGTGTTCTTGTGTTTATAAAAAAAGATTTTGTAGATAAAATTTCATTTTTATTGTAAAGTGAAACTAATTGTAGATCAGTAACACCGATTTCTACTTTAATCAAATATTAACATTAATACTCCAATAAATTTGTCCGTCCTTATTTTCCTAAAATTAGAAATTACTTGTATTTTGATTAGACACCACTAACTATGTAACAATGTCTTCCTAATTGAGGGCGTTTGACTAGTTTTGAACCTTTTAAACTCTTCTTTCTTTCTTTCTTTCTTTCTTTCTTTCTTTCTATCTATCTATCTATCTATCTATCTATCTGTGCTATTTTATGCTATGCTATTCTGATTATCTATCTATCTATCTATCTATCTATCTATCTATCTATCTATCTATCTATCGTTAATAATTTACAACCTAAAGACAGTAACATTGTTTTGTTTTGTCAGAACATTTGCAAACATATATCGCATGTAAAGCAAACCATACTTTCTGTTCATATAAGTGAACAAGTGATGACGATATCTGTACAGTTATTCATGGCATTGCCGATTATCATGTTACCAAACATCTATGACGTCATAGCATAGGCAAAATCAGGTCAAAATCAATGTTTCTAATGCCCTGTGGAGGGCCCGAATCCCGAAGGAGCCCGAGCCCCACTCCCTGCTCCAACGTTGCCATACACGCGTTCTTTTGGCTAGACAGGTTTCTCTGCTTCACACACACACACACACACATACACACACACACACACACACACACACACACACACACACACACACACACACACACACACACCTTCTCTTTCTGTCTTATATTTTCAATCTCTCGGATATTTCTTTCTCACACATACACTCACACACTTTTTTTCACACACACACTTCCCTCTCACGTACATGTGCTTGTAAACATACACTTTATTTTCTCCAACAAATACAAAAATAGGTACAGGCGAACAAAAACCTAAATACAAAACTCATAAATCCAGTGATTTAAGCTAGCGAAATCTATATTTAATCTTCTCAGCTCAAGCAAGGCAATAAAGTAACTAAGACGAAAGAGGTTTACTGAGTGTTAGAGAAAATAAATTTGTAGAGAAAATAAACAATAATAAGGAGACTGAAAATGATGATTAATATTAGAGTTAAATTTTTGAAGATCAAAGTTGACTTGGAAGCAAGAAGCCAGAAGAGAATTCCACAAGTCAGAAGTGCGAGAGAAGAATTTGTTAACATAGAACTTGCGGTTACATGAAGGCATTTCAACTGTACAATGGTGAGACCTTGCTGCGAATCTAGCACCACACTTAAAATTCATAAAATCGAGGTAGCATAGAGGAAAGCTCATCAGAACAATTACCATGAAATTATTTATAGGAAAGGTACAGGGAAAGTCACATATATAAACAAAAACAAAAACTTAATTTTTTCGAGCACTCGCCTACATTTAATTGTAGCAACAAACAGACGCCTGTTTTGATGACAGCTGTCACACAGATACAGCCGAAAATTGTGGTTCTTGTGTGCTATAGTGGCCTAGCATATTAATGTGAACCATGGAGAGGATTGAGGTTTCATCTGGTGTTTCAGAGAAGGGGTGAAAGCGTCCATGCCGGCTTTGATTCAAGAAGAAACCCCAGACGCATACTTTTCAATAGGGAGGTTAAAAATGTCGCTTCAAGAGGTGTCACGAAGAAAATCATGGAGTGAGTCCCAATCAGCATTGATGGTTAGGGAAAGCGGTCTTATAGAAATGAAGTCGTTGTTTAATAGATGATTGGAATGAAATCAAAGTGACCTGAGTTACCAACAGGTCAGTGTTGGGAAGCCCAGCAAAAGCTACGAGAAGAGGTAAGAAATAAATAAAATCGAGAAGCCTGTTGCTTGATTTTGGAAACGTGTAGGGAAAAATGGATACAAAAAATTAAGGTCCGAATACTGGGAACAACAATATCTTTAGAATATTTAAGCTACGTGTCGTGGTGAGCAGGGCCGTAGCTGATGCTAAAAAACCCACCGGGCACAGAAAAAATTGCCCGGATTTATTAGTTGACAATATGATAACGTCATCAGTGTCATCCGTTTCCAGAAACTATGATTTTTGCGGATTTTTTCGGCTATTTCAATGGAAATTAGGCACAGAACGTGAACCAAAGCAGGAAATCGGGTTCGGACTTACTGAGTATAACCAGTCTTTTCTCCCAAAATTAATAAATAAACAAACAGATTTTTACTGCGTTCATTCGAATGTTTTCTTCGTTTTTCTTTCTTTCTTTCTTTCTTTCTTTCTTTCTTTCTTTCTTCGTGAATTGTTTAGTTTGATTTCTGACGAAGAAATTTTTCCTTGCCCGGATTTTGACTATGATTGCACGTATCGGCCCGGACCTGTGCTCGGTGTACCCACTGTGCCCGGTAGTCAGATACAGCCATGCTGGCAACCTTTAGAATATTTCAGCTACGTGTCGTGGTGAGCATTAAAATCACTGCAGACAAAGATGTTCACAGATGGATGGAAAGAAAGTACCTTTTTACACTGTCAGCTATTATGTCTAATATACTGTAGTCCTGAGAAAAGGGGAGCGACAAATGACAACAAAAAATGGATAATAAAGTTTAGTAACGAAAGACAGAAGCGTATGAAAGAGTAGTCTGGTGAAAAATAGGCAGTTGACCGACCCTGCCTTGTGCAACGTCTACGGGTAATTTCAGCCCGGGTTTAAGGGCTCGGAGTTTCCACTATAAAATGGTCTTGTGCCGCATCCAACTTCAGTTGGGAGGCGGGTAGATAACCAGTGTTCCATACGGAACGCTACTTGATGCCCTCTCTACCTTCAAGCGGAGTGGAACCCAGACGCAGCTATGCCGAAAGACAGAGTCTAGTCTTAGGAAAAAGTAGATTAGTAAAGAAAGATTGTTCATGTATGCTTCTTATAATATGTAGATATAGTAGGCGGATTAAAGAAATTCGAAGGATAAAAAGGCAACCAAAATAATAATATGGATACTAAAATTAACAACTTTATCGTATACTAGTCGACCATTTAACCAGATAGAATCATGAAATAAGTTGTTAAAAATTTACAAACACTCTGCAACATTAATTATGTTAAACAACTGTTTACCCTTAGTAATATAACATTGGAAAAATACTGCTAAAAAGAGTCTTACTTCATTTTTTTATTTCTCGTTAAAAAAGACACAAATATTCTCGTCATACTTCCATTTGGTTAAAAGACCTACTAATATATATTATTAGTTTTATGATTAACATCATTATTTTTTTCACTCCAATTTTTTGTCTATTCTATCTCTCTCTTTCTCCCTCTGTCTCTGTTTTTGTCTCTGTCTGTCTCTCTGTCTGTCTGTCTGTCTCTCTCTCTTTCTCTGTATATATACAAGGTGTCCATAAAGTTCGTGTGCACTTTACAAAATTTATAACTTTATTTGTATTAAAAAAATTTAAAGCGCACATAGAATTTATGGACAATATATATATATATATATATATATATATATATATATATATATATATATATGAGATTATTTGTTTGAACATCATTTTTGATCGATATTTGTATTTGAGGAGATATTCTGTTTTTAATCAAACAGTATATTTGTATGTTTATTTCTACCGGCATGATTATTTACGATAAATTTTGTACGGAAATCCTGCAAAATCACGCAAATTTTCGTTCATTTGGTTCTTTTGTTAATATTGCACAATAAAATGTGCATTAAATGGATTTATAAATATTTAATTACTATATTACAGTTTCATCAATGAAAGAATGAAGAAAATTTAGGGTTATTTGGACGACTCCATGTTTACTTCGTTGCCTTGTAAAGTTTTGCAAAGTAATAATAACAAAAGGACCGTTTTCATTTAGAATTTTCCACTTGGCAGTAAATACTAAAAATAGTATGAAATACATCATTTCTTTTAAAAAAAAACTGTGGTGGCCTTATAATTATGGCCGGTAGTGTATATATACACGCGTAAAATATTATATATATATATATATATATATATATATACAAACTTATTTATAAATTAAACTTTGTGTGTGTGTGTGTGTGTGTGTGTGTGTGTCCGTCCGTTACCTATAGACTCCGAAACGGCTGAACCGATTTTCTTGAAAATTTACACAGTTGTACTATAAGCTTCTGCGAGTGTTCATAGCTAGGTTTTGTGTTGCGGTACCTCCGATAAATATCGAAAATGGATAATCGAAAAAATCGGGTTATAGTAGGAATGGTCCGATTTTAATCAAATTTGATACACTCAAAGACATAAGAAATTTGATACACTTACAAAGACATAAGAAACGATATTCAGAAGTTTCAAGGTTGCAGTTTTTACAATAGTGCAGAAAATCGATCATATATATATATATAAAAGGCAAGATATTTGTGTCTGTGTCTGTCTATCTGCCTGTATGTCTGTATTTTTTAAGCCCTTTTATTTTAGTTTTTGCTTCGGGTTTGGCTCTAAGTAGGTATAATTGTAGTTCTTAGTCTCAGCCATGATACCATTTACTCAGAGAACTTATTTAGCCTTCAAAATTCAGTTTACGACGAAAAAACTTATTTGATATCGATACCAGGAAATCAAAATTTGACTTACATCCATTGATTTTTCTTTCAGTCTACGGTTTCGCTTTAACTGGAAACAACTATTGCTTTTTAGTCTTTTGTGCCAACGTCCAACGAGTTTGAGCTGCAGGACCATGGATTAGTTTTAAAGCTTTCATTACACCCGAGCAACTCCGGGGTATACTGCTAGTATATATATATATCTGGATATTGTTGGTACGCTTAGCCTAAATAGGCCCAGGGCCAAATGCAAGGTGTAGAAAGCTGTGTCAATAATTCCCGTTTAATTTTATAATCCCTATTCACATTTTCTATTTCTTTTAACACAACCACTTCTTTTTGCACCTACCTGTCTGCTCAAACACTTGCAGACACACGGTGTCGTCATATCTGTAGACTAGATTTCGGTTATTAGTTTGAAAATATGTATATTTGGAATTAACAACGAAAAACTAAATCGAAATACAATAAAAAAAAAAGAAAAATTTGTTGCGTAATTGAAAAATAATATAAACATTTCGTCATCTAAATTTATCTCATCGAACTAAAAGAATTTTCTTATTGACGGAATGATATATATATATATATATATAAAATTATAAATATATATATAGATATATATATTTATTAAAATATATATATATAATTAAATTTGTTTTTTTTTCTTTAAAATTAATATAGTTTACATTGCTACACGAAATTTTTATGTTTCCACATTTTACCTCATCATCAGGCAATGTTAGTTTAGTATTGTGAAAATCATTTTCATGAAAATCATTTTCACAACACTAAACTAACTTTCCCTGATGATGAGGTAAAATGTCGAAACATAGAAATTTTCGTGTAACAGTGTAAACTATAATAAGTTTAAATAAAAACAAAACAAATTTAATTATTTAATTATGCTTTACAATATTTGTTGTATTGAGCAGTTATTAAAGAAAGTAAATGCCGGAGAACTCAGAGTTCTAAAACCGTTGGTTCTCTTCACCTGAATTTTTAATATATATATATATATATATATATATATATATATATATATGAATTTTTATTTGTTTAACATAATTATTTTTAATGGATACTCGTATTTGAGTGATTATTATATATATATGAAGAGGGGACAAGGATGATTTGTAAACGCTGGTTATAATAATGGACAAGACGAAAGGCTAATGATGTGACAATGCTAAATTAAAAAAAAAGTTTCTGGCTTCCGATGTGTCTAGACTCACATCTCAGCGGATCTGAATCGGTTTCCCAACATTTATATTTTTGTTTTAAATATCCCACAATGTGATTTGTTAAAAGTGGAAAGTCTTTTTTATCCGTTTTACATGGGATTTTTTCCACTTTATCGTTCAATTCCATAACATTCTTAAATTTATTTTCTCCACAAATGCATTGCCTTACAGATTTTAATTCGTTCGTCAAACACGTGTTGCCGATATAGTCCTGAGAAAAAACAAAATTAGATTTCTCAGTCAGAATGACATTTCCGAGTAAATTAAATGTAAGACCTTCCATTAAAACACCGTTTTCATAAATTTTAAACGTAAAATCTCTAATCAGATGACCGTTTTGGAGCAAGTTCAATGTAAGAC
This sequence comes from Ascarosepion bandense, assembly GCA_037127315.1. Classification (NCBI taxonomy): domain Eukaryota; kingdom Metazoa; phylum Mollusca; class Cephalopoda; order Sepiida; family Sepiidae; genus Ascarosepion; species Ascarosepion bandense. The sequence goes on from JBBBDQ010000115.1 coordinate 277,503, forward strand.
CTTCAAACAAAACCATTTTCGTAAAAGTTAAGCGTAAAACCTCTAAACATAAAACCGTTTCTGAGCAAGTTCAATGTAAGACCTTCAAACATAAAACCATTTTCGTAAAAGTTAAGCGTAAAACCTCTAAACATAAAACCGTTTCTGAGCAAGTTCAATGTAAGACCTTCAAACATAAAACCATTTTCGTAAAAGTTAAGCGTAAAACCTCTAAACATAAAACCGTTTCTGAGCAAGTTCAATGTAAGACCTTCAAACATAAAACCATTTTCGTAAAAGTTAAGCGTAAAACCTCTAAACATAAAACCGTTTCTGAGCAAGTTCAATGTAAGACCTTCAAACATAAAACCATTTTCGTAAAAGTTAAGCGTAAAACCTCTAAACATAAAACCGTTTCTGAGCAAGTTCAATGTAAGACCTTCAAACATAAAACCATTTTCGTAAAAGTTAAGCGTAAAACCTCTAAACATAAAACCGTTTCTGAGCAAGTTCAATGTAAGACCTTCAAACATAAAACCATTTTCGTAAAAGTTAAGCGTAAAACCTCGAAACATAAAACCGTTTCTGAGCAAGTTCAATGTAAGACCTTCAAACATAAAACCATTTTCGTAAAAGTTAAGCGCAAAACCTCTAAACATAAAACCGTTTCTGAGCAAGTTCAATGTAAGACCTTCAAACATAAAACCATTTTCGTAAAAGTTAAGCGTAAAACCTCTAAACATAAAACCGTTTCTGAGCAAGTTCAATGTAAGACCTTCAAACATAAAACTCTTTTCGGGCAAGTTATACGAAAGACATTTAAATGTAAGACGATTTCCAAAAGAGTTATACGTAAGAAATTTAAACATACGTAAGGCCTGAAATATGCACTGTATAATATATAAATTATTTCAGTATTTCATACATTTTTATTTTGTTTTTCACACAATGTTTCTAGATTTGAAAGACCACACAGGAAGGTAAAACAACAAATCCTATCAATACGCTAAGGCATTAAATGTATTATAGAATTATATTCATTTTAATTCTCATAAAACGGCAGGCGGGTCGGTGGAAACGGGTTAAAATACAATAAAACTTATCCCGCCTACCAATCCAAGTTAATTAGTACCCAAGGACAATGACAAATTTGACTGCAACATTATTCATATGTGTGCACGCAAAAACCTATGTACAAAATACCCACACACATGCATATATGTGTGCACGCAAAAACCTATGTACAAAATACCCACACACATGCATATATGTGTGTACGCAAAAACCTATGTACAAAATACCCACACACATGCATATATGTGTGCACGCAAAAACCTATGCACAAAATACCCACACACATGCATATATGTGTGCACGCAAAAACCTATGCACAAAATACCCACACACATGCATATATGTGTGCACGCAAAAACCTATGCACAAAATACCCACACACATGCATATATATGTGAGAATGCGTTCGAGTGTAAAAATTCCGATATAAATAAAAATATACCTGTAAAAAATATACGAAAAAATATAAATGAAAAACTATTCTTTACCAATGTGTTTCGTCCTCTGATAGACTTTATATTCGCCTTGGTAAAATCATCAGAAGATAATAGGCGTAGATAACGAATGGTTTTCCTTTCGTTCTTGTATATATCTTCTTCTTCGATGTACCCTGTCTTTACAGGACGTAGGCGATCATGGCTTTCCACGTCTCCCTATAGCTCTGGCCATGGTATCCGCAGCTTCCTTCTGCAGAACCACATTTCTGCTTCAAGTTTTCCCTTCATCTTTGATGATATTGTCCAGCATTCATTGAATAACTGATATCACGTAACAATCCAGTACTCTCTTCTTTGTTTCTAGCGAAATTGTCCTGCTTCTTAATACTTTACTCAACTTCTGGAATGCTTCGTTCGCCATGCCAATTCGCCTTCGGATCTCTGTATCGCACTTTCTGTTTTCTGTTAGAACACTTCCCAGGTATTTATATTTTTGTACCCGCTTGATTTTAGTATCCCCGACGCATTTGGCATATTCGGCTGCCCTTTTTACTGATGACCATTATTCAAAAACGACACAATACAAATTACTACGGTACAGTCAAAACACGAGGATAAAATAACAACAGCGGAGACATCATAACCTTGAAAATGGCCTGAGAAGTATCCGAAAGTGCTTGAGATAATATGGAAAATTTTTACATTCGTTATCTCCAGAAAAACGGGAAAATGTGAGAATGGTAGAAAAAATGAATACAATCTTCTCTATCGATCATATGCAATCAAAGATTCTTATAAGAAAGGATTCTGTCCAAGTATATATTATTCTATACATGGAGGCATTACTAATAAAAATAATATCATTTAAGACTAAACTATCGCCCGGTTCATAGTCCACCCACGTCTATTGAACAGGTGAAGAGGCTCAACCCTTGTTCCCTGTTTAGGATATGGTTTCCGGCTTTCTCTTTTCCAATCTTTTCACTCTTTTCTTTTTTCTTTTTTTTTCAATTGGGGTAGATAGACTAAACTATAGCCCGGTTCACACTCCACCCACATCAATTGAACAGGTGAAGAGGCTCATACCTTGTTCCCTGTTTAGGATGTGGTTTCCAGTCTTCTCTTTTCCAATCTTTTTACTCATTTCTTTTTCTTTTTTCTTTTTTCAATTAGAGTAGATACACTAAACTATCACCCGGTTCACACTCCACCCACATCTATTGAACAGGTGAAGAGGCTCATCCCTTGTTCCCTGTTTAGGATGTGGTTTCCGGATTTCTCTTTTCCAATCTTTTCACTCTTTTCTTTTTTATTTTTTTTTCAATTGGAGTAGATAGTCTAAACTATCGCCCGGTTCACACTCCACCCACGTCTATTGAACAGTTGAAGAGGCTCATCCCTTGTTCCCTGTTTAGAATGTGGTTTCCGGCTTTCTCTTTTCCAATCTTTTCACTCTTTTCTTTTTTCTTTTTTTTTCAATTGGAGTAGATAGTCTAAACTATCGCCCGGTTCACACTCCACCCACGTCTATTGAACAGGTGAAGAGGCTCATCCCTTGTTCCCTGTTTAGGATGTGGTTTCCGGCTTTCTCTTTTCCAATCTTTTCACTCTTACGTTACCGCCATGCTCGGGGTGATATGATTTAAAAAAAAAAAAAAGAACACTATAACAATGTGCTTACCGTGTTCAGAATATAACATACACATGACTCAATATACATAAACTTTAAACATAATCAGATATACGTAAAACAAAATTCACCCTTGATGATGGCTTAGAGTATAGCCGAAAGCACTCGAAAAAACAAAACATTAGGATAATTACTATATCATTTGAGTTCTGAAAAGAAATTATTATAAGAACACTCAAAAGATTTTATAAAATTGATAATGATAATACGTTGTTTGTCATTTTCAATGAAACATGCATAATATATCTACTAATAACAATATAACTTAGAAGTAGTACAAACTAATTGGTTATCTCTCCACTGTCTGTAGTGATTAAAGTTTATTAGAGTGCTCGTTACTTTGTAGATATATAGTTATATTTTTATACTTACCTGATGTAAATCGGGTAGGGACCGAAATCGTCTCTCAGTTGCGTCTCTGTCCTCGAAGACAGAGTGTGGCTCAGTTGTAGCTCTCTCCGCGAACACAGGGTTGCAGCTGAGAAAAATTACACTGAACAGATGCCCGGTTGCGGGGAACAGTGTCCGTGGCCGCGCCACCCCATTGCAGCAGAGGGGTGGACCAGGTGCTCGTCACCGGGGCCAGCTTAACCGGCGGTTGAGGGGACTGCGGAATTGTTGTCCCTGTGCCCGTCCGTACGCGGTCGGGTCCCCACCTTAAAAAAGACACATCTCGTTCCAGTGGAGGAGTAGGGTAAATATCTATAACAATATTTTTATTATAAGTGCTTATAATAAAAATAGAGTTAATTCAGTACAAGAACTGATGTGTTTCTGTGCATAACTGATCACATACGGTTTGAAATTCAGAGTTATCCGTGTACATAAATTACCTACACATAAAGAATATTGGCAATTACTCATCTCTGAAATAAAATATTGATTTGTTTCGTAATACTTCCCAGATAAGTTTTATAGTTGTTTTCGAAATACTTGTAATATTTGTAATATTTTCGTAATATTCTGTATTTGTCTGTTGTAATTCTTTTAATATTTTCGTAATATTTTCGTAATATTCTGTATTTGTCTGTTGTAATTCTTTTAATATTTTCGTAATATTTTCGTAATATTCTGTATTTGTCTGTTGTAATTCTTTTAATATTTTCGTAATATTTTCGTAATATTCTGTATTTGTCTGTTGTAATTCTTTTAATATTTTCGTAATATTTTCGTAATATTCTGTATTTGTCTGTTGTAATTCTTTTAATATTTTCGTAATATTTTCGTAATATTCTGTATTTGTCTGTTGTAATTCTTTTAATATTTTCGTAATATTTTCGTAATATTCTGTATTTGTCTGTTGTAATTCTTTTAATATTTTCGTAATATTTTCGTAATATTCTATACTTTTTTATTGGAATACTTCCCAGATAATATTCTGTAGATGCTTTTCGGTACTTGTAATATTCGTAATGTGCGCTGTAATATTCGGATGTGCGTTGTGGTGCAGTGAATATCGGCTCGGAACGAGAAATCGGGGAGCCGAGTTCGAATTCCAGTTGAACTCATTGCATTCACTTACGCGCAAATACTCTTGGGGAAGGTATTAATCCGTCTCTTCCTTCCACATGGGTTAAATAACAGGACAGATTGGGTTCTATAACTTTGAGCTGGCTAACCAGTTTACCGCAGAAGGCAATGGCAACCTACTGCAGGATAATCTTCTGTCCAGTCAGTCATGTCTCTTTCGAGACATGATCGCCTAAGGGTGGAACTTAACTGACTGAATATTCGTAATATTCTGTATTTGTTTTTCTTCATACTTTCCAGATAAAAGTTCTGTACTTGTTTTTGTCGTTGACCTGGTTAAGAGTCCAGCAGGAAATAATATAACAACCGCCAAAATAGGAAATAACGATGTATATATTAAACACTACAAAATACAAATACGTGGAACTCTGTTAGTAGAACGAATAAATACGGGTTAGGAAAACGGTAGCAGCCTTGGCTATCTTTGCCTATCGCACTGTGTTATGCTGACCTCCTGCAGATCTGTCACTCTTTGAGCTCTGATATCTCTGCTTATCCTCTCTACTCTTGTGAGGGAAAGTATATGTAATTGTAGGAAGAGTTCAATCTGTTGTATGGGTGATACCACCATGACAGTTTTTCGTTATAGTTTTAATATTTATAATATTTTAGATATATTTTGTTCTTGTTTTTTGCAATACTTACCTGATAAAGTACTGTACTTGTTTTTCGTAATACTAGTAATATTCGTAATATTTTTGTAATATTCTGTATTTGTTTTTCTTCATAATTTCCAGATAAAGTTCTGTATTTGTTTTTCGTTATACTTGTAATATTTTAGTCATATTTTGTACTTGTTTTTTGTAATACTTACCTGATAAAGTACTATTCTTGTTTTTCGTAATATTCGTAATACTCACGTAATATTCTATACTTGTTTTTCGCAATATTCTATACTTGTTTTTCGTAATACTCCCCAGATAACGTTCTGTGTTTATTTGTCGTAATACTTGTAATATTCGTAATGTTTTAGTAATATTCTGTTCTTGTTTTTCGTAATACTTCTCCGATAATGTACTGTTAATGTTTTTGTAATACTTGTAATATTCGTAATATTTCTTTATATTTTGTACTTATTTTCGTAATCCTTCCGAGATACGGGTTCTGTACTTATTTTTTGTAATAATTTTGATATTCGTAACATTTTTTAATATTCTGTACTTGTTTTTCATAATAATTTCAATATTCGTAATATTTTCGCAATATTATGTACTTGCATTTTCTAATACTTCCCAGATAATGTTCTATAGTTGTTTTTCATAATTCTTGTAATGTTCGTAATATATTCGTAATATTCTGTACTTTTATTTTGATGTCTTTTATTTCTATTTCGCATTGCAGACTGTCTCTCCGGAAGTTTTACATAAACTAATTTGAGAAATCAAAAACATTCTTTTATTTTTGAAATAATGTTGAAAATCGATGCACATTATGATAACCTGAAAAACAAATTCTGAAATCGAGCCTAATATACAGGGTGTCCATAAAATCCGTGTGCACTTTATAAAATTTATATTTTTATTTGTATTTGCGATAGAAATAATTTGTAAAAAGAATTAGAAAGAAGTAAATCTATATATTTTTTATATTTTTTCTCTCGTCGCTAATGGCTTATCATGGACAGAGCCTGTCTCTTCAATTATTTTTATCCGTTTAGCAATAGTGTTCCTATGAGGTAGTTCTTTATTGTATTCAATTCTAAACTTGACATAATTACTAGCGGTAGTGATATGTCTGCTTTATGTTGTAGTTGAAGTTGTATTTTAGAATACAGCTTGATTTGTTAAAGAAATTGTAGGATATCATATAGATTAATGTCATGAAAAGTTCTTTCATGTTGGTTGTTTGATTGATTTAGTTTCAGCGGCAAATCAACACCTCTATGAGTTATTTAATGCTGAAATCTAAATATTTGAATGCAATTGCATTCTTTTAAATACAGATAAAATATATTTTTGGTCAATTTTCTATAAAATGTATTTTTGATAATTGGACGATTACTTTTTTTATGTAAATTAAGTTTATTTAAAAAAACAAACAAACAAGTAATCTCCATTTATGCTTAGTATGAGGAATTAATAATCACAACGCAATATATATATATATATTTATTTACATATATGTATAAATACCGTCATAAATACCATATGCGGTTTCCGGTTTTTCTCTTTTCTAATCTTCTCACTGTTTTTTTTTTTTTTTTCAATTGGAGTAGATAGACTAAACTATCGCCCGGTTCACACTCCACCCACGTCTATTGAACGGGTGAAGAGGCTCATCCCTTGTTTCCTGTTTAGGATGTGGTTTCCGGTTTTTCTCTTTTCTAATCTTCTCACTGTTTTTTTTTTTTTTCAATTGGAGTAGATAGACTAAACTATCGCCCGGTTCACACTCCACCCACGTCTATTGAACAGGTGAAGAGACTCATCCCTTGTTTCCTGTTTAGGATGTGGTTTCCGGTTTTCTCTTTTCTAATCTTCTCACTCTTATGTAGCCCCCTGCACATCAGTGGCGTTACCGCCTTGCTTGGGGTGATATGATTAAAAAAAAAAAAAGAAGATATATATATATATATATATATATATATATATATATAAGAAAAATTAAGGCAGACACGTTATTTCATGGTGAATCGGAAGTGTAAGCCATCATCAGCTTCCCTCTTTATTTTACAAAGAAGTTTACACGAATACTCCTTTGGATTCTTCTATACTCAGACTGCATGATTATATATATATATATATATATATATATTAAAAACTTTAATCACAGCATAAAATATAAATGTGCCAACATTGCGATAACCAGATATTTCTAAATTATGTAACAATCAGTCTATACTAAGCACCTAAGGATTGTGTTGTGCATGAAATTCCGAGTTGTGCTATCGGTGAGGGATAATATGAATATTTATTAATGAGTGAAAATTCATGACAATGTGTAAAAATCATTAATGTGATGTGTTTTATTCATTAGGACTTCATCAGATTAAATGATATATACGTTGATGCGACCGCACATGCAAACAAAAAGGGGGGATGCTGAGAATATTTAAGTAATTTTTTTAAAATATATGTTTTTATTATGTAGCTTAGCCGATTTAAAGTAGTTTCTTTTTTTTTTTTTTTATCAAATCTCCCACATTATGGTTATAGAAAATCTGCAAAGAAAAGTAAAATATTATAAGAAGCCGGACACAAATTCACCGTAGAATCTAGCGATCAAAGCACTTTCTATATATTTTCGTCTTAATAAACTAATTTTTATTCTAATTAGAGTTTTCTTTTTAAAACTATGATAAGTCTCATTACAGGATGCAAGTAATGCATTTCATGTGTTGTTTTTTTAAATATCCCGTTTCTGTTTATATAATCTTTTATTTAAATTCCTGGTGATAGAGTAAATTCCTTTCTTTAAGTTTTAGCTTATTATTTTGTTTTGTATTAATTGGGTCTTTTATTGTTGTAAATGTAGTCGAGACAAATCTTGTGATAAGCTTAGATAAATGGAGTTGAGACAAATCTTATGATAAGCTTAGATAAATGGAGTTGAGACAAATCTTGTGATAAGCTTAGATAAATGTAGTTGAGACAAATCTTGTGATAAGCTTAGATAAATGGAGTTGAGACAAATCTTATGATAAGCTTAGATAAATGGAGTTGAGACAAATCTTGTGATAAGCTTAGATAAATGGAGTTGAGACAAATCTTGTGATAAGCTTAGATAAATTTAGTTGAGACAAATCTTGTGATAAGCTTAGATAAATGGAATTGAGACAAATCTTGTGATAAGCTTAGATAAATGTCGTCGAGACAAATCTTGTGATAAGCTTAAATAAATGTAGTTGAAACAAATCTTATGATAAGCTTAGATAAATGGAGTTGTGACAAATCTTGTGATAAGCTTAGATAAATGGAGTTGAGACAAATCTTGTGATAAGCTTAGATAAATGGGGTTGAGACAAATCTTATGATAAGCTTAGATAAATGGAGTTGAGACAAATCTTGTGATAAGCTTAGATAAATGTAGTTGAGAAAAATCTTATGATAAGCTTAATTAAATGTAGTCGAGACATATCTTATGATAAGCTTAGATAAATGTAGTTGAGACAAATCTTATGATAAGCTTAGATAAATGGAGTTGAGACAAATCTTGTGATAAGCTTAGATAAATGGAGTTGAGACAAATCTTATGATAAGCGTAGTTAAATGTAGTTGTGGCAATTTTTAAGAAAAGGTTAAATAAATTTAGTTGTGAAAAATCTTATGATAAATTTAGATAAATGTAATCGAGAGAAATCGTACGATAAGCTTAGATACATTTGTGATAAATACTATGTTAAGCTTAGATAAATGTAATGATTTGTTAATTTCATCCCAAACACGGCAAACAAGGCATTTTACTGCCACTGTTGTGCAGGGAGTTACACCGGGGAAAGTAATGAGAAATAGGGGTTAATGATAGGAAATGTCAGAAGGAGAGTAAAAGGAGAGTAATAGATGGATGAGAATAATGGGGGTGGAGTGGATGAAGAAAAGAGCTTGAGAAAACGGATGCGCGTTAGTGAAATAGGAGATGTCCATTGACCATACATTTATAGTGCTGGGGATTGTAGCTGTCGGGGAAGCAATTATATGAAAGGGAATTCCGCAGGCGGGAAGTGCGAGAAAAGAAACTGTTAGAGTAGAAATTGCGGTTACATTTTATCGGTTTTACTGTAAAAGAGTTGAACCTAACTGCTAACTCGTGTAAATTCATACATAGGGGGCACCAGTGAGCTAAGTTTATTGCAGTAGAAGTCGTGAAAGTATTTGTAGAAGAGGCACAGGGAAACCACGTTACACCGGTGAGAGAGCAACTGCAGCTGATCTGCCGATCGGTATCGGTCACATTACGTTGGATTTTGCCAAGAACCTCGAGGTGAACAGCAGGTGCACCCGACCAGATGCGGCAGCAGTATTCAATACATGGGTAGATTTATATATGTGCAGGATGGACACAGAGGGGAAAGACTATGACAAGCTTAGATACTAGCAGTTGTGATAAATATTATGAGAAGCTTGGATAAATGTAGCTGTGACAAATCTTATGTTAATCTTAGATAAATCTCTTTCAATTGTAGTTGTGATAGAGTTGGTGGGTAGATCAACATATTTTGATTCTTTGGGGTGTTAGGAAGGTACTTTGATCAGCTAATTTGATCAGCGTTTAAATGTAGTTGTGACAAATCTTATGATAAGCTTAGATAATTTTTTTTTCAGTTGTAGTTGTGATAGAGTCGTTGGTTAAATTAATATATTTTCATTCGTTGGGTTTGTCAGAAAGGTCCTTTGACCAGGCCATTTCGAAACGAGAATGATAAATGCATAGCATTTGCGATTTATCAATAAACTGGATTAAAAAAAAAAAATTACAAATCTTTGTGAGGGGGTCACCTGTAGCCTTTGGTTGATTTTAGATCGAATGGCACATATATATGTTATGTGATCTCAGAAATGTGCGTTAGAATGTGCGTCGTGGTGCAGTGAATATCGACTCGGTACAAGAGATTGGGGTACCGAGTTCGAATTCCAGTTGACTTCTTTGCATTTACTTACGCACAAATAACATTGGGAAAGGTATTAATCCTTCAGTTATGGGTTAAATAACAGACTGGGTTCTATTGCCTTGGTCGGCAACCAATCTACTGCAGAAAGCAATGGCAATCTTCTGCGGTATAGTCTTCTACCCATTCAGTCATGCCTCTTTCGATCACCCAAAGCGTGTATCACATATGGCACTTGACTAACTGACTGATTGGAGCTTCCGGTGCGAATGCCAAGCAGTACAACATCAAATTTCTGGCAAAGTGAATTGCATCACAGTGCTTTTTTTCTTACAGACTGTGCCCAACTGACCCTAATATACTGTGCAGTCAACAAAATCAAAAAACAGCAAAGCGCATGCGCAAAGTTAAAATTATAAAATGGCGACTATTCAGCCATAGCTCTCTTCACATACACAGTAAATTAAAGTGCTCAATTCCTAGACTATGCAGACAGATCAAAAAGTTCTGCGTGTGCATGTATGTTTATGTGTGCGTGTTATTTCTCCGTTCATCAAAAGTACAACAAGTATATGTTTACTTCTTCGATAGATTAATGCATTAATTACACTTTTTCCCGGAGGGTTCACTCTCTAACCACGGCTTAAAGTTTATGAGCAAAACTCGCTGACTTAACCCTGCACCAGGTTCCTAAGTGGCGCGAGTCCTGACTGGATAATTCAGGACGTTGTTGGTTGCTAAGCTAAAAGCCTCCTTTAGCCTTAATCTCGCTTGAACCGCGCTCAGCCTTCAAGATAATCTACGCTCACTGACAGACTCATTGGATTGGAGAACTCCATTCTTTATTTTATTTAATTAATTTTTAGGTCCAACCCCCAGGCACTAAACAATGATAGATTTAGAAAAAAAAATGTATTTTAAGGATTATTATAAATTCCTCTTGACGACTGCTTGTCTATGAACGGATGTCATGAAATCAGTGGTAAGCATCATATTCTATTTTTTTTTGTTTTGTTTTGTTTTTTTTTTTTTATATCATTTACTCTAATCAAGACAATAACAGCTAATAACATGCAAGGGGTTACTGAGAGTGAAAGAAACAGAGAAGACAATAAAAGAATAAGATTCAAAGAGACAGCAGATGAAGAGCGTTATTGCATTTACACTTTTGAGGGTTGTAGTTGGAGCGGATGTACGGATGTGCAGTGGATATCGACTCGAAACGACAAATCGGGGAGCCGAGTTCGAACTCCAGTTGAATTCCTTGCATTCACTTACGCAAAAATACTCTTGGGAAAGGTATTAATCCGTCTCTCCCCTCCAGTTATGAGTTAAATAATAAGACAAATTGGGTCCTACGGCCTTTGCCGCTGAAAGGAATGGCAACCTAGTAATTTTCTGCGCAGTCAGTCATGTCTCTTTCAAGACATGATCACCAAAGGCACTTAACTGACTGATTGAGTTGACAGGAAAGCAAAAAACCGAAAGTGGTAGGAAATAAACTATTAGCGTAGAAGTTACGGTGTATGTCTTGCCATTTCAACAGTGAATTTGTGCGGCCTAACTGCCAGTGTAGTCAGTGATTTAGTTTTATTGCCATACGTGATACACTCTTGGGCGATCATGTTTGTTTCGACCCATGACTAACTAGGTAGACGACTTCCCCATAGTAGGTTACCATTTCTTTCTACGGTAGACTGGTTGCCAACCAAGGCTACATAATCTGATATGCCTTGTTATTTAACCCATAGCTTGAGGGGTGAGTGACGGATTAAAACTTTTCCCAAGGGTATTTGTGCGTAAGTGAATGCAAGGAATTCAACTGGAATTTGGACTCAGCTCTTCGATTTTTCACTCTGAACCGATATTCGTTGCACTACACTTAATTTCATGAAGTTGAGATACACAAGAGGAGTGTTCAGTAGAATAATTACCATAATTACCATGAAAGTATTTATTTTAAAAAAAGTCATAAGGAAACTACGTTATTCTGATAGAAAAGCTTATAAAACCGAGATACCGAGTTCAGGACTGATAACGCTGAAGAATATTCTATTGATTTTATCAAGTATCTCTAAAGAGATAACAGAAGCTCAAGAACTGATATGGCAACAATATTCATGTTCAAGATAGATTGGAGGCACGGTGGATAAATGGATAGCAGCTCGGATTGAAGAATCGGAGAGCCAGTCGAATTCATGACGTGCTAAGTACACCGAGAAAGATATAAATCCATCTATTCTCCCACTATCTATGGGCGAATGGGACAGATTGGGTTCCATGGCCTTGGCAACCAGTCTAGCGCAGCAAAAGTTTTCAACCTACTACAGGAAAATGTTCACATCACATAAGGTCGGGAACCGCTTGTGGAGCCCAATATGTCCCATGAAATTTATTCTTGGAAAGAAACTAGCCCAATCGGTCCAGAGTCAATGTCACTTCAAGTAGAAATAAGTACAAGTTTAAGATATCTTCTGGAGAGTAAAATTGTTATGGTTAGATTTTCCTAGCAGACTTAGCAATTGGTAATTGTTCCACTACGTGTAAAAATAATTAAAAAAAAAAATAAATGAATAAAAAAAAAATATATATATATATAAATAAAAATATAAAAAATATAAAAATATATAAATATATAAAATATATAAAAATATATAAATATATAAATATAAAAAATAAAAATATAATTGTTCTACTGCGTGTAAAAAACATGAAACCAAGCCTTAGTCATGCAGATAGAAGGCAAAAAAAAAATCCACATTTTTCTTTCACGTGTCGTGTCCCTTCATGACGAAGACAATTGTGGTCCTCCACAACTTCCTATCCTTTGAAGCTCTAAGCAGTGTTTGTCCGTTTACTACTTTTCCCAGTCTCGGTCTAGTCCCCGGCGTGGCATCCATTTACACATGTGTGTGACGTAGGTTACTCATTATCCTTCTTTTAACTTTCCTATATCCTGTAAGTGTCAAAGCTGCAACACTTTTTTTTTTAACGGCTTTGAGCCTACCGGTACAAATATAAGGAAAGCGGTCATAGTGGGTAGTCAGGAGATATCTTCTTTAACACCTCAAGTTAGCTTCTGTTATTTGAAAAGAGGAAGCATGATTCCGTGATACCTTGTAGTCAACCAAATACCCCGCGCAACGCACGAAGACTTAATACAGACAATTTTGAACATGTGAAATAAACCCACCAAGTTTCTCGCGATTATGCTGGAAAACTCACTCGCTGCTACCATGATTCTTCCTGGCTGTACCAACAGCTACAAGGTTACCGCAAACAACATTCGTTCGGCAACTCACTTCACAACAGACGCTTCCACTACGACGTTGATCTATTGACCCCGGACAGCTCAGAACATTTATAACACCTCGTAACGTTTATTGGTTCTCTCTATCGAGGATATTATTACTTTAGTTTAATTTTTATTAGTCACTCAAAAGAATAATTTGGGAGGGCCTCCACATTTTTTTCACATAAATTAATGAAAATAAACAAATATTTTATGTTTCAATTTCATACTGAGTGAGGATCTTTTACATATTGTGGGCCTAAAGGAATCACGAGTTGATATTACAATTTTGTGAAGGAAATCACAAGAACTCCTACAGAAAGCATTGAATGAAAGCGAGAAAAAAGGACTAATTATCAATGTCAAGAAGACAGAATACACAGTTGTTGATAAACAGAACAACCCAATATGCAATTAAAATGGTGATGCCAAAATCAAACTAATGTTTTAGCAGAAGACGGAAAGTGCGACACTGAAATCAGAAGACACATTGAGACAGCGAAAAATGCCTTCCAAAAATAAGCAAATTAATAAAAAACAGAAAAGTCATCAGAAACAAAATAACAGTACTGAACAGTAACTTCTCATTAAGACAGAAATAACAAGGTTATCTTTGTCTTAATGGGAAGTTAGAAATCATCAGATTTAAGGATAAGGTTAACTTGTTAAACAAGAGAAATGAACCTATTGTTAACTGTAAACATCGTTACCTTTTTACTTTAGCATATGTATAGTAATATTTTATACATATATATACAATTTTTGCTTATTTGCTGGGTATTTCATCTGACATGGATTGTCAAATTAATATTTGCTAGGCATTTAATTTGGCATATATCATAATTTTAATATTTGCTAAGTATTTAATCTAACAGACTGTCAAGATATATAATTTTGAGGTATTTAATATAATATAGATTATCATGTTAACATTTGATAGTTTTTAATCTAGCATTTATCATCTAGTTGATATTAAATAAGATTTTATTATAGCAAAGATTGTCAAATTGATACTTAATAATTATGGTTCTTTAGGCATCAATTTCTCATGGTGTCTCAATTTCTTATTAGTACCTTGGTTTCTGAATTTTCTTATTAGTCCCTGGGTTAAACCCGTGCATTGTACTGCTGCCATATCTGGTCGGGTGCTCCTGCTATCCACCTAGGTGTCCTTGACAAAATCCTACGGAGAATCTGTAATGTGATCGACCCCGGCTTGGCAACTAGGATACAGTCGTTTTCTCACCGACGCAGTGTGGCTTCCCTGTGTCTCTTCTACAGACACTGTCACTGCTTCTGCTCCGATGAACTTAGCTCACTGGTACCTCCTATATATGAATTACAAGATTACAAGATTAGCAACTCGGTTCAACCCTTTTACTGTGAAACCGATAAATTTTAAACGCAAATTCTACTCCAGCAACTTCTTTTCTTGCACTTCCCGCCTGTGGAATTCCCTTCCGCTTACTTGCTTTCCCGACAGCTACAATCCCAAGAATTTAAATGTAAAGTCAATAGTCATCTCCTATCTCACTAACCTGCATCTTCTCTCTCATGCTCTTTTCTCCGTCCACCCCACTCTCATCAGTATTGTCATCCTTCTCATACCCTCTTCCTGACACCTCCTTTAACCTGTCACTCTTTCTCATAACATTCCTCTTATGTAATCCCCTGCACAACAGTGGCAGTATAATGCCTTCTTGGGGCGACACGATTATTTAAAAAAATATGTTTCTATATATGTGTTTTCTGTTTATTTTCTGTTTATTTTTATGTGTGTTTATATTTGAATATATACACTTGGGCGCATGGGTCTGTCTACGTATAAATGCATGTATGTAGGTATATATTTAATTATATCTTTTGTTTATGCAGTGGAATATGACTGTGTTTGTCTTGGCCTTATTTAAACTTCTCGGGCCCATGTCCTCTTGGTTTCACATCAATCTAATAGGTAGCGTTTACAGAAGTTTTCCAAACCTGGCTCTAAATTTAACGGATACATTGACACGTCACTAAATACAAGAGTTAAAAAAATTGTATATGTATTTTAATCAAATATTAACATTAATTCCACAAAAGAGTCTATTCTTATGATCCTAAAATTAGAAATTACTTGTATTTTGATTAGTCACCATAGACTATGTAACAATGTCTTTCTGATTGAGAGCGTTTGGTTCGCTTTGAAACTTCGAAACTCTTTAACTTGAAATCAGCACCATCACTTGATTAGAAACATGTAGTGTCAAAATAAAATATCTATTTCTGTAGTGATATTATAACATATTTATGTTCTAAATTCTATATAAATATTATTCGCTCTACTTTGTATTGACCACTTTTTTAAGATTAGTGTTTTTTTGGATACGGAATTTTATATTATTCTATCCATAACTACCTTATATATATATATATATATAGGAAAAACTACTAAAAAGTTGCAAGTTTAAAAATGTATTTTTTGACAGTATTTATTTATTTCTATTAATATATATATATATTTGATATTTCAGACCGGCCTCGGCTTTTCATCAGAAACAAATTTGTATAGACAGTATACATGGATCATCATTATGCTATATATATATATATATATATATATATATATATATATATATATATATATAACGCATCGTTCATACAATAATGAATTAGAACACTCTCACCTATTGGCGTGTGTATACACGATATATCACTTGCTAAATGTCTGCCTCATAGCTCAGAGGTAGAATCGCCGACTGACGCCAATTTGGTCAGGTTTCAATCCTGGGTAAAAAGCAATCGGATGTCTAACCGTACTGATGTGCTCTGATACAGCGAAACAGATCTCATTGCGGATGACTATATATATATATATAAATGAGAAACAGCAAAATGTAGAAACAACAAAACTTGTATTATTATATCTGGTTGCTATGTGGTGTTGTGGAAACGAGAGGCGGTCAGTCAGTTAGTTAAGTGCCATTCGTGATACACGCTTGGGCGATCATGTCTCGAAAGAGACATGACTGACTGGGCAGAAGATTATCCCGCAGTAGGTTGCCATTGCTTTCTGCGGTAGACTGGTTGCCGACCAAGGCTATAGAACCCAATCTGTCCTGCTATTTAACCCATAACTGGAAGGAAGAGACGGATTAATACCTTTCCTAAGGGTATTTGCGCGTAAGTGAATACAATGGATTCAACTGGATTCAACTCGGCTTCTCGTTCCGAGCCGATATTCACTGTACCACAACGCACAGCCTGAGAGACGGTAATACTGAGTAAAATTGTCGGTCAGGGTTCAAATGTAGATCAAATATATATCGGAATCCAACACAATAATAAAATAAACAATAATTAAAGTCTACACTGTCTTTTCCGTATGTTTCTTTCATCTTTATTTTTTGCATAGATGTGCGCAATGAATGTCTAGATAATTAAAGAGAAAAAAATGCATGAAGTGTCTGGGGTTTTCTTATTTCAAATTTTTCTTGAGTGTTAAAATATAAATGTTACAATTATGGACGAAAAAAGGAAAAGATGATTAAATTTTCGTTGACGCACGCGTTAACGACCTCTCTGTGTGAACGGCTTCTCCGATAAAGAAAATGGCACATGTTTGTATGTGTAGATGAGAAAATTGATGTCCATTCTCACTGGTTTAGAATGAATGAGTTAATGATAATTATAATTATTATAATTATTTTATTATAATTATGTTTGACACTATTTTACAATTAACTTTTACTTATTTCCTCTTTTTGGACACAACAAAATAACAATACAATATCTTTTTATTTATTTATTTTTTTATGGATACGACAATTTCAATAGCGGCCACATCGACAGAATATATATATTTTTTTATTTATATCTTTCGTTTTCCGATTAGTTAGTTAAATAGAAATATTAAGTTTCTCAGCAAAATACTACTTTATTTAAAAAAAATAAATCGGTATCACTCTATGTAAGGCAGAAAAGCCACTGATACACAAAGAATTACAGAGTGTCAAAAGATTAGGAACGTGAACATTAATAATGAGCGGAAAGAGAAAAGAGTAATCAGGAGAACAAGAGTTAGCGATTGACATTACATTTAAATTTTTGCAAAATAAAGTTGGCTAAAAATCATTGAGCCGGAAGGGAATTCCACAAGCGTGAAGTGCAAGAAAATGTTAGCATAGAGGTTACGGCTACATCTAGCTAGCTCAACAGTAAATTGGTGAGATCTTGACGATAATCTAGTACTGTGCTTACATTTTTAAAAAAATCTAGGTACCTTAGCGAAGTGGAGCTTATCTGAACAATTACTAAGAAATTATTATTAAAAAACACAGAGAGAAGCAACCTTACGGCAGTGGGAAAATAACTGAAGCCAAGCTGCCAGATCAGGGCCAATAATATTGCGGATAGATTTAAATTTCTGCCGGTTTTGTTCAAAATCATTTATTCTTCTTCGATTTCAGCTTTATTCGTGAATGTCTTTTTCGTAATCTTAACACTTGATTGAAATAAAAATAGAAATTCATTCAATTGACAATATGTAATAAAATATTCATCTTTACTTAAATAAACTAATTTTTATGAATCCAGTTGTTAAAGTTTTCGAGCTGCTTAAATAGACTGGTTCACTCATTAAAAAATAGAAAACATTTTTTTTGCGAAGTATCTTTTTGAATTTGCATTATTATCATCTTTTTAGGGTCCTTGGTATGACGGTAAACTGCATCCGGAATCAAGGCCTCTGATTGAGAGGTTGTGAGGAGCATGGAAGCACCTCTTAATTGCTGTTTTTCCCAGGTTCACTCTGACCCGGAGTGGTAGCACCTGTTAGGGTCCTAATTATGGGCAAAAAGTTAACCCCTAAACTGGGGTCAAAACACTATGAAAGTATAAATAATACACTTTTATAGAAATATATACATTTTTGAAAGAAAAATATTACCAATAATACATTTCTGAAGAAAAAATTGTCAGCAAAACATTTTTAATACAAAACTCGAGGACATTTTCAGTTTTCTAAAATTAAAAAGAATTAAAACAAAACATTTTCATTAAAGTCTGACTAAATCAACCTTTTCACTATAACCGAACACTGTAAAATTAAAATAGCTTAAACCCCCACCTTTTTGGCATTAAATAACCCACAGAGGTGTTGATATGCCGTTAAACAAAACTCAATCACTCACCCTAACATCTTTTTAGGCCGGGACACTCGTCAGAATAAAAGAGTATCAATTTTTTTATTGATTTAAACGGTTTTACCTACTTCTTTGAGCCAATTAAAAAAAATACCAGGGTTTTCCTTAAGCTTTTGAACTGTAGTGTATATTTAAAGTAAAAAACAAAAACTATTTTTCCGTTTGGTGGAAGTGAGCGAGTACAAAAATTGTCCAAAAGTTGTAAATAATTATATATATATATTCGTCATCCACATACAATCCTGTTTCGCTGTATCAGAGCTCATCAGTGTGGCTCGACATCCACTTGCCCCCGACCGGGATCAAACTCGACCGATTTGGTCTCAGTCGAAGTCGGTAACCCCTAAGCCATAGGCACATGGAATCAGAGAAGGGAATTTTAGTGGAATATATATAAGCGGCGTATACACACGCCAGTCACAGAAAGAACTCATGACTGAAGAGTCATGCATATATCGCAGAAGTGGTGATTGATTTTTTGGGGTTTTTTTTTTCAAATTTTCCTCTCTAGAGTGCTCAATCTTAACGAGAGTATAATATTCGTCATCCACATGCAAGGCTGTTTCGCGGTATCACAGCTCATCGGTGTGGCTAGACATCCACTTAGTTTGGGTAGACATCCACAGCGACTCGTTGTTACTATTTCTGCGAGGAAGCAAATAATCGGGTGTGATGAGTAATTGAACTCGGCCAGTGCGCTCAAAGTTTTGGTCATAATGACTTATGACTTCCTGCTGGTTTAACTATCGATAGCTCCCGAAAAGTTCCATCTGCCCATTTTTACTTAAAAGTATTGAACCAAATCTTGCATTTTTTTTTGTCAGATACTTTCCAACCGTGCCGTGCACTGGAATCGTCTATTACAAATAAATAAATAAATAAATAAATAAATAAGAAGCAATTGCAAGGAAGTGGCTACCCTATCCATTGTCGACAATATGGGTTTTTTTTTGCATTCAGTTAACCAATCAAATCTAGATACCTTCAAAAAATCGCTGGAAAAACAGCATAGTATGAAAGAAAAGGCCCCAAACTAAATAAAACCAAATTTTTATCGGCAAAATGTTTATGTTATCATTAAGAAGATAAATCAAAGTATTTTTAATTATTTTTTAATATTTTTTAATTTTTTCTAACACGTTCGAAATTTTGGTAGCAAATCTTGTTTTTCTTTCGTCAGTGCGAGACCTAAATTTTCCAAGGGTTTATAACAGCAATTTTTTGACAGCTTTTTTGACTGTGAACGACACATTAATTTGGAAATTCTTGCAAATATCAAATAATGGTGGGATTTTGATGAAAATTTCAGGACTTATTCATAATTGACTGAAATCATTTTTAGAAAATATTGGTAAAAGAAGTTTTATATGTTACCCCCCCCCCCACCAATTAATTTCCAGAAATGTCTAAAATTTCGCCATCGATCGCCCGTAAACCTAATATTAATTAAATTCGGGAGTCATTGGGCAATGCTAATCAACTGTCTTTGTTTCTTCAATATTAGCTACTTTTAAGAAAATCTGCTCCGAATTGCAAAAGCGAAAATGCAATAAAACTGCTATTTTTTTTTTGATAAACTTTGAATTGCTTTATAAACAAAATAAATTAATGATATTACAGTTTGAATAGGAAAAAAATTCCATGAGTAATTAATTTTTACAAGAATTGTTTTCATTTTTATTATTTATTATTATTTTTTTATAGTACTTTATAAAGTTTCAAAATCTTTTAAAAATTTCATCCTCCATCGATTACAGTAGGGTGTGAAGTTAATGCAATGAAGATTACATTCACTAACCGAAAATCTAAAAGTTTAACACAAATAATTTAGCCCATGGGTTTTTTAAATAATTAAAACATTTTAATTGTGTGCATGCTGATTACTCGTATTGTCTTGTTACGGGTGGTCGGAGATGACATATACCATTAAAAGGTCACGTGTTTCAAAGAAAAAAAACTATATAAACATTTTCGGCAGGGTACAATTCTTTCATCTCATTCCAGTGTTTCCTATACCGTCATTTCAACATTTGCTTTGTAAATCATACCTTTAGAATTTAAAGCAACTTTTATATTGTAATTCCTAATGTCCTAATTTTGTTAAGAAAAAAAAAATTGTAAAATTCACAATTTGTGGAGGTACCTAAAAAGAATATGAAAAATAGATGTTAAAAATAAAAATTAATAAATGCCATAGCATTTCATAAATTATTGAGTTACCTATGCCCTTATATATATTTTTTACCATTCCGTTATTAAATTGTAAAATTTTTTAAAAGAAAGTTTTATATTATTTTAATTTTTATTTTTCATTAAATTTTAAAATTTAACATATAGTTAAAAATTAAAAAAAAACGATTTGTACGAACAAAATTTATACCAAATTCGTCATACTTTCATTTTTCTGACGGCTACTATATATCATGTCATTTATCGCCTCTGATAAGGCGATGACAGGTGCGATAGCAAGGTATACCGTAATTAAGAAACGCTTTTATAGTACATTTCAGGCAGTAAGCAAATAATTCTTGTTTCAAGTCAGCTTAAGGTAAGTTTAAATTCTGAAATTTGAATAAAAATGTCAGCGAAGTTTATTTTACTTTTTCAAGATTTTTTAAAACCGGGAATTGGCTTCTGTTTACAATCGATGAAAAAATGGCCGAAAAATTGAAATCTTTTTTTTTAAACAAAAAAAAAAAAATTAGATTCCGATCAATATAATTTCGGTTTGAAATAAACCAGGGTATTTTGCTTTCTGGAATTAGTAAATTTAATATTTTTTGCTTACTGGAAGTAGTAAATTTAATGTCTTGGCTTTCAATTAAAGCTAAAATTAAAGCTTCAAGAATTTTTTTTATTTTTAAAAATTCAATATAAATTTAGTTATCGAATACAAGTGGCGCTACCTGATCAAATCTTTTACTTGTTATTGCTTCAACAGGTTAATCAGTTTTGTAACCAATCATCCCCAACGCCCAAGAAACCTGGACCAACACTCCCTACAATTTTCAGACCCACACTCCTATTCTCAGACATTCCTATTTTTGAGGGTTTAGCAGAAGTGGGTGACATGTATCCAGCTCTCATTTGCTTATCCATCTCCGAGTCTTCTTGAGTTTCTTACTTCGGTGTAGAGACCGGACCCGAGATGTGAATGACGAATGGCTGAGAGAAAGCCCCCCTCCCTTACAAGCTCCACCCCACTTCCACCTCCGTTATAAATCGCACATGTTTCACTTTGAGGTTTTGTTTCGTCCCATTCCCACTCACCCAGGATTCGAAACTGGGATTGCTCGGTGCGATGACCCAAAATCTGTTGTTGTTGTTGTTGTTGTTGATGATGATGATGATGACGGTTAGTAGTTGAGTGGGTGGGCAATGCCTGATGTGTTCCTAACCGCTCTCAACACCTCACTGCTACGGCATTAACATCTACCACTGGTAATCGCAACTATTCTTCTTTCTTCCTTCCAAGAATCTTGGCTTTTGTTGGTTTGGCTTTTCGTCGGGACACGTTGAAATCTATTGAGGGGCAGTATAAGAAGCGGCATTTTGTAAACATGTGACACATTAATTCAAATCCAAAACAAAACAGTTGATGTAAATGATACTTCGGCACTATTTCTTCTTGTGCGTATCTATCTATCTATCTATCTATCTATCTATCTATCTATCTATCTATCTATCTATCTATCTATCTATCTATCTATCTATTCAAGGTGCTCATATCTATCTATCTATCTATCTATCTATCTATCTATCTATCTATCTATCTATCTATCACAGGCTGCTCATATCTATCTATCTATCTATCTATCTATCTATCTATCTATCTATCTATCTCAGGCTGGCTTATATATCTATATCTATCTATCTATCTATCTATCTATCTATCTATCTATCTATCTCAGGCTGTTATATCTATCTATCTATCTATCTATCTATCTATCTATCTATCTATCTATCTATCTATCTATCACAGGCTGCTCATATCTATCTATCTATCTATCTATCTATCTATCTATCTATCTATCTATCTATCTATCTATCTATCTCAGGCTGCTATATCTATCTATCTATCTATCTATCTATCTATCTATCTATCTATCTATCTCAGGCTGTTCATATCTATCTATCTATCTATCTATCTATCTATCTATCTATCTATCTATCTATCTATCTATCTCAGGCTGCTTATATCTATCTATCTATCTATCTATCTATCTATCTATCTATCTAAGGCTGTTCATATCTATCTATCTATCTATCTATCTATCTATCTATCTAGGCTCTCTATCTATCTAGGCTGATCGTATCTATCTATCTATCTATCTATCTATCTATCTATCTATCTATCTATCTATCTATCATATCTATCTAGGCTGTCATATCTATCTATCTATCTATCTATCTATCTATCTATCTATCGTGCTAACAAGCAATAACACAGTTATATGGCCTTTTCTTTCTTCCGAAACTATATTCTCACACATATACAGTATGCAGATGTCAGTGATTTAATTTAGAAATAAAATAGGTGAACGAACATCTATAAAAGTGCACTCTGTTATTAATCTTTTTTTTTTTTGTCGGTTTTTCTCTCCCCCTCTCTCTCTCTCCCTCCCTCTCTCTCCCTCTCTTTCTCTCTCTCTTTCTCTCTCTTGTCATGATTTGTTGCAGAGTCCTTTTGTCTTTTAATAGCGTGCACTATTTGTTGATATACCCTTTCACTGGGCCGGCCTCATAAGTGAAATAGTTGTACGTTTTCTATTCGAACCAATGATCTTCTTTCAACGTAGGAACAAAACAAATTAAAAAAAAAAATCTTTTCGAATACTGATTCTCCAGGCAAGTAGATCTGTAGGGGCCTCGGCGATGCTTGGTAAACTGGCCTTGTGCCGAACACGTTCTAAGTCCCACAATTTAAATATATCAGAAGGTTGAAGGTTGAATGTTGAAATGTGGAAGGTTAAAATAATCGTTTGTACATTAAAGTAAAGATTTATTAACGGAATAACAAAACTGTAAAAAGAAAATATAAGTGAGATTTTGTCAACTGAACACTATAACATATTCGTGAGAAAAAAATGTTCATGCATGCAGTTTTGTAGTTAAAATTGCTCAAAGAAAAATGTAAATATTTAAAATGTCCCACAGAAGTTTAGAGTTCATGGTTTGATAGTCGCAGAATGTAAAGTCTTATGCTCACTTTTTCTTTTTGGTAGGTTAGCGACAGGTTGAGAAAGAAGGTGAAACAAATAAAGAAATTGTACTTAGAGGGTCCTGTTGTCGTTATTGTTTTCTTTGCCGGTGTGGAGTAAAAAAGAAAAAAAGAAAATTGGAAGTAAAGGCGAGACGTGACCGAGTCAGCTTGAAGTGTCTCCTTTACATCGTAAAATGCTCTCAGATACCGCTCTTATTCTGAATGTTTTTGACCGGTTAAGAGAAGTCGTTTAATTAGTGGATTTGTTATGTGACCGGCTCCAGCGGCCATTTTCATTCTTTAGGTGTAAAAAAAATTTGACTCACGTCATATATCGATTTTCGATTTCCTATCCAATCAGGATTCAGAACTTCACTATTCATACTGGCTTGTGAAATTTGCCTAGATCTGGGTTTTTCCAAAATGTTTTAGTCGTTTGAATCCGATTTTGCGGGTGTCCAATTTTACTTTGTGTGTTTTCGTTAACTGTTGGATGATATAGGATTTGTATCCTATAGAACCTTGCAGTTAAGAGTGCTGATGCAACACAATCTTACTAGCCGTATCTAACACCCAGCACTGTGAGTTAATCGATTAATATTCTTACTTAATCTTTTCCTATAATTTGAATCCCATAGTACAACAATCGCTCTTACCAGTTCTTTATTTTTTATATTACACGTTATTTGGTTTTGTGTCACATTATGCCAAGTTAAATATCAACAAAGAAAGAAGACTAGCCACCGGTAGCTCGGTTCCCCTTGAGTGTAGCGGGAATAGGTTTTCTAGCCTAATATTGGTTTTCTGTAATCGCTACTGATTCAACGCCCTAGGAATAATAACCTCGGGATCAGATAAAAGATATATATATATATATATATATATATATATATATATATACTAGCAGTATAGCTCGGTGTTGCTCGAGTATAATGAAAGCTTTAAAATTAATCCATACTCCCGGAGCTCAGATTCTTTGGACGTTGGCACGAAAGACTAAAAAGCAATAGTTGTTTCCAGTTAAAGCGAAACCGTAGACTGAAAGAAAAATGAATGGATGTAAGTTAAATTTTGATTTCTTGGTATCGATATCAAATAAGTTTTTTTCGTCGTAAACTGAATTTTGAAGGCTAAATAAGTTCTCTGAGTAAATGGTATCATGGTTGAGACTAAGAACTACAATTATACCTACTTAGAGCTAAACCCGAAGCAAAAACTAAAATAAAAGGGCTGAAAAAATACAGGCATACAGGCAGATAAACAGACACACACACAAGCATCTTGCCTTTTATATATGTATATTATTGATTTTCTGCACTATTGTAAGAACTGCAACCTTGAAACTTCTGAATATCCTTTCTTATGTATTTGTCTCTGAGTGTATCACATTTTATTAAAATCGGACCACCCCTTCTATAACCCGATTTTTTCGATTATCGATGTTCGATATTTATCGGGGTACCTCGACACAAAATCTAGCTAAGGACACTCGCAAACGCTTATAGTACAACTATGTAAATTTTCAAGAAAATCGGTTCAGCCGTTTCGGAGTCTATAGGTAACAGACACACATACACAGACATACACAGAGACAAAGTTTCATTTATTATATAAGTTTAGATATATATTTTTAAAAAAATTAATAACAATAAGCAAAGCTCAAATGTTAAAGTCTCGTAGATTTTTTGCCATGCCCTTTATCAGATCAAAGGTTTCGAGCGAATTAAGCCTGTAGGTATTAGCGAAGACTATACTTCTTCTCACCTTGTAGACTGTCGGCAAAGAATCACAAAGAACTTTACCGGATAATAAATATCCAGAGCTTTTAACAGCAGCAACAATTAAAATGTATATCACATATATATGTCGAAGAAGAGAAAACAATGTCTGTCATTTAAGCGCCATACGTGAAACACGCTTGGGCGATCATGTCTCGAAAGAGACATGACTGACTGGGCAGAAGATTGTCCCGCAGTAGGTTGCCATTGCTTTCTGCGGTAGACTGGTTGCCAACCAAAGCTATAGAACCCAATCTGTTCTGTCATTTAACCCATAACTGGAAGGAAGAGATGGATTAATACTTTTCCCAAGGGTATTTGCGCGTAAGTGAATGCAATGAATTCAACTGGAATTCGAACTCGGCTCCCCGATTTCTCGTTCCGAGCCGATATCCACTGCACCACAACGCACATGAGAGAATCAAAATGTTGACATTTCGCAGTAACGTAAACAAAAAGTTAGGAAAGAATCCCCTAGTAATACTGGAAAGAGCAATCACTGTAGGAATGAGAAACCTATTCATCTGAGAAGAGGACTTAGTATGTAGCGAACATGAAATTAAAAGCAACTCTCTTTTCTTCCTCACTTTTACAAAAATTCACAATGACGCGTGAAATCCTGATTTTGCGGAATAGAAAAAAGGATTGACCTCGTACTGAAAGAAAAAGATGAAACCGGATTTCGCGATCAGATGTTAAATTAATTTTCTAACCAATGGAAGAAAGTGATTTGCAAAATTGAGAGTAAAGTTAACAAGTCTATGTTAAAAGGTCTTTCGGTATAAAAAGAAAGAAAGCCGAATCAGTCAGTGAGAGACGACACGCTAAAATGTAACAAAAGAAACTTCAAGTTTGATCAGGAAAGTAAGGTTCCGTCACGCATTCGTCCTCTTTTTTTCACTCGTGCTAATTTCCTTTACCTCCTATTCTCCATCATCAACATCCCCGCGGTCAACAAAGAATAAGACGACAACAACAACAACAACAACAACAACGGCAACAAGATACTTCAACTGACTCCTAAAAATTAAAGTCCGATAAGTACAATTTTTCTTTAGTGTTTCACCCTCCTTTTCACTTTCTCACCTGCCATAAAAAAGAAATGGAACACAGACTTTATAAGTAAACTGTTAACTTTACCTACATACACACATTTTGCTACTTACTACTATTTCTCCTTGAACATTTAACTCCCACAATTTCATTTTATTCTGTTCCATTTTAAAAAATTACATTAACATTCCAACCTTCTGATAACTCGAATAAACCCTGAAATTGTCGGAAGTGACGGCCATGTTTAGGAATTGCCCTTGTACCAGACATGGCTAACTATCCCTACTACAAGTAGAAAGATTTTTTATTTTTCAACCAACTGTAGCTGTGCTTGGTCAATGGATGCCGAATGTTTCCCTATAAAGAAACAGTCAAAATTCACATTAACTTTTGCATTGTCGTTCAGTACTTGGTTGATTCCAGTTGTTGATAAAATCCTTTTCTGTATTATAAGCGAGATGGCGGATTTGAATCCCGTTGACTTGTCCAGGTTTTTTTTTTTTTAATCATATCACCCCGAGCAAGGCGGTAACGCCACTGATGCGCTGGGGGCTACATAAGAGTGAAAAGATTGGAAAAGAGAAAGCCGGAAACCACATCCTAAACAGGAAACAAGGGATGAGCCTCTTCACCTGTTCAATAGAGGTGGGCGGAGTGTGAACCGGGCGACAGTTTAGTCTATCTACTCCAATTGAAAAAAAAGAAAGGAAAAAGAAGTGAAAAGATTGGAAAAGAGAAAGCCGGAAACTACAACCTAAACCTAGACGTTGGTGGAGTGTGAACCGGGCGATAGTTTAGTCTATAACTTAGAAAGAGGTAATAATCATTTGATTCAAGACCAAATGATTATAGCTGCTGGAGTAGAATAAACCAATCGAATTTCAGCATTTTCTGTTCTCATGGAGAGAACAATATTTCCTTGTTGACGAGATATATACATATGTATATACTTAAATAAAAAAATACTTTGAGTTTAAATTTAAAAAAAAAAATCTTTTTTGAAGTCTTAATTTTATAGTTAATTCCGTGATAATATATTAATTTTAATATTCCTATAAAGCATTTTTTCTTATGACAATAGCGTCCATAATATTTTTAATTTATAAAAACAATTAACAGTTTTTCTAATTAAATTATTCTTTAGTTTTACGACCAAATTTTTAATGACAAGTTGCAGTGTTGGATGCATGACTGTTTATTTAGTTTCTTATTGAGATTTAAAAACACTAAATAAAATTATATCCGAAGATACCACCACACGCACAGCATTGCTTTTCTTCCATGGACCTCAGCTTCTGTGGTCGGTTGTTGAAATTTATCTTATGCATTTGTTATTCCGTTAAATGTTATTATATGCTAGTGGTCTCCTAAGTTATTCTTAACGGCCACGTAGGGTTAGTAGTTAAGATCATCCGTTCGTCATGACAGATGGTTTCTGAAAGAGAAGAAAACTTATGATTTAACCTAGTACAGGCTTCGATGGGTAAATTGTCGCCTTTATAGATCTTAAATTTATTGCATGCGCGTTGTTTGTTTGTTTTTATTTTGTTGACTGCTCAGTATAGTAGGGTCAGTTGAGCACCGTCTGTGGAAAAAGTGCATTATGACGAAAATCGCTCCGCTAGAAATTTGAAAAAGGCACCGGAAGCTCTAATACAAAAATTTCGGAGTGTCAATTTGAGGATAATGCAGAAAATTCGGAAAGAGCTGTATGAGTTTAATGGCGATTACGATGGCGAC
This sequence comes from Ascarosepion bandense, assembly GCA_037127315.1. NCBI lineage: Eukaryota > Metazoa > Mollusca > Cephalopoda > Sepiida > Sepiidae > Ascarosepion > Ascarosepion bandense. Next base: position 306,007 of record JBBBDQ010000115.1, read on the forward strand.
ATTGTGATTCTATTCATGTTCCCACAGAGTCTCAGACTAAACACGGAAGCCTGCATCAAGGTGTCTTGAGAAGATAGTGCTGACCTGTGCCAAAGTGTGGGTACTGAAAGACCCTATGTCTGGCAACAGAATTCTGCACCGTGTCACGCCAGCAAGAAAATCCATTCATGGCTGTCAGTCAATTTCTGTGACCACATCCACCCCCCCTTACATCTAGCTACTTAACTTCTCATATTGCAACGCCCTTGATTATTAAGTGTGGGGCGAGTTGAGAGAGAGACTAACAAAACTCTTTGTAATTCCAAAGATGAACTGAAAAGTAAGATCATGGCAGCATTCACCAAGTTAAACAAGAAGAACGTCTAGAGGCCGGGGTTGAAGCCAATGACGATTTTATTGAGTAAATTCACACTTTAGTATTGAGTTCATTTTTTTTTTTTTTTTACGCAATTTAGACGACAATTTATCCATCGCAGTATGTATACTCGCCATCAGATCATGACCGAGATTAGGAAGAATGTGAAAAGTCATCTGATAGCAATCCCGAAAAAAAATATTGCAGATTATTAAAATAAATAAATAAAAAAAATTTGTGACTCTGGAACCACAAATGGAGGTGCGGGGATTCATCGAAGCGTCTATTACACTAGGTTAGCCAGTTGTTTTGTTATTATTAAACGAATAGATTAGAGGCGTGTCTTGTTGATGTGCAACCAGAAGTGGTCGTTGAATATAATGTTCTTCCAAGAGATATTTGAAAACAGGACACCATCTACTCCATTAAATATGATGCTATTTCGTTTAACTAAATCACCTAAATACCACTCTTCAAATATTTGTCACTCGGGGCCGATTAACTTTACCGTGCTACTCTAGGTCCGCCAGTTGGTCAGATTTTTCAACATCTTTTTAATCTGAACAAAGGCGCAAAATTATTCAAAGTTAATTTTTCATATTCACTAGTAGTTTCTTAGTACTGACTATCGGTTTATCTGATTAACATTAAACGAACACTTGTGACCAATTCTTTTTCAGACATTTCCGCTATTTATAGCTCTACTCAATTCTTTCTGATTTTGAAGTCTCCCATAAGATAATGGATGAAGGTTGTTTGCTGGTAGATTTCTTGTTTTTTTTTCCTCTTGGCACTTGACCTGAAGATAGCATCGAGTTATGAAACTGTCAATCAACATGCAGTGTTCATTCCTACGTCCATCATTTCTATCTCTGTCTGTTTGCCTGTCTCTCCCTGAATATATATATATATATATATAGTCATCCGCAGATAGATCTGTTTCGCTGTATCACAGCTCATCAGTACGGTTAGACATTCGATTGCTTTTAACCCAAGATTGAAAACCGACAGAATTGGCGTCAGTCAGCGATTCTACCTTGAGCTATGGGCGCTCAGTAGAAAGAGGCAGATTTTTAGTGTATGATGTACCAGAAGCCAGTAACCAGAGTGCTCTAAGTCATTACTGAATGAGCGATGCGTAGATGCTAGAGTAGCTACTGTTTTTTCAAAGTCTACCATTCTTCCAGAGTGCTCAGTCAGGGTGTGAGAGCGTAAATAGAGAGAGAGAGAGAGAGAGACAGACAGACAGACAGACAGACAGACAGACAGACAGAGACGAAGCAGGTTTTTGCCGGCCGACTTCTTGGACTTTTCTCTCTGAAGATAGCACTGAGTTATGAAACTCAATCATCATGCAGTATTCATTTCTATGTTCATCATCTCTGTTGCTGTATGTTCTTCTCTGTCTCTCTGTATGCCTCTCTCTCTATATATATTTATATAGAGAGAGAAAAATTGTAGATTTCAGCAGTAATGATCCATAATATATATATATATATATATGTATATATATATAAATTGGATTAGATAGACTAAACTATCGCTCGGTTCACACTCCACCTATGTCTATTGACCAGGTGAAGAGGCTCATCCCTTGTTCCCTATTTAGGATGTGGTTTCCGGTTTTTTCTCTTTTCATTCTTTTCACTCTTTTCTTTTTTTTTTCTTAATTGGAGTAGATAGACTGAACTATCGCCCAGTTCACACTCCACCCTCGTCTATTGAACAGGTGAAGATTCTCATCCCTTGATCCCTGTTTAGGATGTGGTTTCCGGCTTTTTCTTTTCCAATCTTTTCACTCTTACGTTGCCTCCTGCACATCAGTGGCGTTACCGCCTTGCTCGGGGTGATATGATTAAATATATATATATATATATATATATATAGTATATTTATAAAACGTATATTTTGGAAGTAAAGATTCATTTAAACATAATGTTTAAGCATTTTCTACTGCATCACTGAATGACTGAATGTTGTCAATAGGTTATAAAATATACTATTATTACATGATTGTTTCTCGAAAACTCTACAATTCAAATCGACTGCCTGCGTATCATGCACATGACGTCATATTTGGAAGTCCTATATTTCCCCGGAAAAGAATCTATTAAATATTTTTATTAATAATTATTAGTACATTGTACATATGCATATACTTATATAAAAAAAAACAATACCTTGAGTTTAAATTTAAAAAAAAAAAAGAAAAATTTTTTTTAGTTAATTCCGTGATAATATATTAATTTTAATGTTCCCAATAAGATTTTTTTATGACAATAGCGTACATAATATTTTTTATTTATAAAATAATTAACAGTTTTTCTATTTAAATTATTCTTTAGTTTTACTGTATTTTCTATTTTACGATCCCATACAGGTTTTGTGACTAAATGACCCAATAAATAATTATAAATAAAAATTAAAACAAAAATGATCATTTAAATTCTCCAAGGACTTCTCCTTAAAAGAAATATAAACATTTAAACCATATGTGTTAACAATATTCTAAGCATGAACGAATGGTAGACATATAGATATTGAAGATAAATACCGGAGATAAAAATTGTCTTGTCCGTCACAGTGAACCGACTTTCTTAGCAATTGACATTGTAATGGATTCAATATAGTTTTTCCACTTCATGTCAGTTAAGAACGTTAGCCCGAGAAGGCACAAGGAGTCACTCTCCTCGACCTATCAACTGATCACTCTTACTATCGAGACTGAAGTAAATTGTGTCGTCAGCGTAGATGCAAAGTTGAGATCTGATCCTATCGAGAAGATCATCAATGAAAATTAGAAACAGCGTAGGACCAAGAATGGACACGGGGACACCCACATTAGTACGAAAGAATCTAGATGAGCGGTGGCTAGGATCTATCTATCTATCTATCTATCTATCTATCTATCTATCTATCTATCTTGTGGATCCTTGGAATGGGGTCCGCACAAATAAATAAACAACTACCAGTAATTGAGATAGAAAATAAGTGTATTAATGTAAGGATACATACTTGAATGAAGATTATTAGTCCTGAAATACGGGTTAGTAAAAAGTATATGTACAAGTCTCTGGAGGTGAAGCCTTAGTATATTGAGTATGTCCGCGTCGGAAGATGACGGGTACTGTGAAATAATCTTCTCAATGAGTGGAGCACAGAGCTTATATGAGCTACTGTGTACTGACTGCTAATCTCTTCCTGGACTCTCGTATTCTCCGGTTAACTCTCCATCTAGGGCAAAATATGGCACAAGCCTTTTTAATGTGGATTCTCCGGACCATATAGCCCAGCAAAAATTATCTGTCTAATTTTTCCAAGTCGTGACTCTACCCTTCGGCGGACCTACACTGGGTTAATGCTCTGCGCCCAAAGGCAAAGAGCTGAGCGTGTCAAATGAATCACCGCGCGAAAACGAGGCATTCGGTATCATTTTAGCCCCCTCCCACTAGTGCAAAATGTGGTACAAGGCCTTTTTAACGTCGGTTCTCCGGGCCATATAGCCCAGCCAGTTATCTGTCTAATTTAGCTAAGTCGTGATATTACCCTGCGGCGGAGACAAGACTGCGTTAATGCTCTCCGCCTGAAGGCAGAAAGCTGACAGTGTTAATGGAACTACCGCTTGAAAAGGCGTCGTTCCGGTGATTATTTGCCCTTCCACTAGTGCAAAATGTGGCACAAGGCCTTTTTAACGTGGGTTCTCCGGGCCATATAGCCGAGTCAAAAATTTCTGTTTAATTTTGCCCAGTCGTGACTTTAACCTTCGGCGGAGCCACGACTGAGTCAATGCTCTCCGCCCGAAGGCAGAGCGCTGATAGTGTCAAATGAAATACCGCGTGAAAACGGAGTATTCGATATTTATCTGCTCTGTCACTAGGGCAAAATGTGGTACAATGCCTTTTTTACGTGGGACCTCCGCAGCATTCTCCAGTCTCGCTTCTATAGCAGTAATATAAGTATACTCTGGACGAGTCCATCTTTACGAAAAGGGAGAGACCCACAACACTATCTATCTATCTATCTATCTATCTATCTATCTATCTATCTATCTATCTATCTATCTATCTATCTAAACCCGTTTATATTTGACTGTTCATCTATCTATCTAGCTAGCTAGCTGTGTACCTGTCAGTCGATAAGAACTAAAATGCTAAAAACTACACACAAACTACAAGAAAACCGAATGCATAGGCATCAGCAAGAAAAGCAGCCCAAAATGCCAAATACAAGTGGGGGATACTAAAATCAAGCAGGTACAAAAATTTAAATACCTGGGAAGTGTTCTAACAGATGGCCAAAATTGTAAGAGGCTATGCGATGCCTCATTCTCTCGGCAAACAGGAGCTTTGCTTCTTCGAGAACCTGCTCACATTTATTACGAGTAGCAACGAAATGGCACCTGTTATGATTAGAGCTGTAGCACTGGTATAGAAAATAGTGCTTCCTGAGTGCTATAGTGGCTGGGCATGCCGGTCTGAACCAGGGAGAGGATTGAGGTTGTACCTGGTATTTCAGAGAAGGGATGAAAGCGTCCATACCGGCTTTGACCCAAGAAGAAACCTCAGTGTCGCAATTTTCACTTAGGAAGTCGAAATCAGTCCATGGGGCGTCACGAAGGAAATCACAGAGTCTCAATCAGCATTGTTGTTAATGGAAAGTGATCATATGGAGTAGGGGGTTTCCTGTTTAATTGAAGATTGGAACAAAATATCGATGGTTACTATAGAGGGGTCAGAGTTACTAAGAGTGTAATATATGCGAAGCACTGCAAGAGCGAACAGGCGATGTAAGAAATAAATTAACTAGAGAAACTGTTGTGGGATCTCCCCTTTGTATATGATAATGGACTCGGCTTAGTATACATACACTTCTGTCATAAAGAGAACGTCAGTTGAGAGTTGGCAGATGAAAGTTGAGAGGAATCGTAGAGATCAGTTAGAGTTATCGGAGAGTACCGGAACTGATACGTAAGTTACCGAGAGATACCGAAATTACCCAGAGACTACCTCGTCAGAAATTAGACTAGCTCTGAGCTCCACTCAGGTAGAATAATATACACGGATATACTATTTCCAACTACTTCACTTCAAGACTTGTATGTATTTATTTCTTACTAATAATATTCCTATATTTACTAACCTGCGTTCAAGTTTGTATATTATGTTCAATATAACCTACTTTTCTATCTCAATATCTGTTTTTGTTGTTCATTATTTTGCGCGGTTCCTCACCCGGAATCCACAATGTTATGTCTAACATACCTAGGAAGAGAGGGAGCAATAAAAGAAAAAGAGCTAACTATCATATTTTGGTAACGAAAGACGGAAGCATACGAAGGAATAGTCAGGGGTCTCGAAAGATAATTTCCTGGCCAACAGATTATTATCCCGGGGGTAAACTAGAAAGTCATGCATATAAATGCTGGAATTCTTTCGGAAAACAGAAAGATAGCCTGGCTGGTATGCTGACCTTCAACGGAAGCATATACCTGGACAATTGTTTAACCTAATCCAGTCATTCCTTTCAAATCTCACAATGAAGGTAGTATTGAACGGACTTGACTCCCAATACTATCATACGAACGCAGGTGTCCCTCAAGCCTCTATTCTAGGTCCTACGCTTTTCCTGATCTACATTAACAATCTCTCCGATGTAATATGATTCTAAGTAGGTATATACGCTGACGACACGACGGTTTACTTTCGGCTCGATCAAAAATCTGCCCAGGCTGACCAAGCAAACCCCGCTGAGCTTGAAAAGGACCTTCAATCCGTGTTGAGTTGGGGGTAAGAAATGGATCGTGAATTTTAATGCTTCTAAAAGGAAGTTGCTATCTATTAACTATTATAAATAACCGCTTCTACTCACCCCCATTAGCATGCATCAGGCTAGTCTCCCTGAAAGCAAAACACTGCTCCTTCTCGGGTCAACACTCACAACATACCTCAAGTGGAATGACTACATCGAATCCATAACTAAATCCACTGCTAAGAAGGTTGGTTCTCTGTGTAGGGCCAGGAAGTTTTTCCCGTCTGAAACCATCCTGCACATATATAAATCTACCATCCGCCCATGCATTGAATACTGCTGCCACATCTGGTCGGGTGCCCCTGCTATCCATCTAGGGGTAATTGACAAAATACAACGGAGAATCTGTAATGTGATCGATCCCGACTTGGCAGCTCAGATACAGTCACTTTCTCACCAGCGCAATGTGGCTTCCCTGTGTCTCTTCTACAAATACTTTCACGGCTTCTGCTCAAATGAACATAGCTCTCTGGTGCCCCCTATCTATGAATTTACTCGAGACACAAGATTAGCATTAAGGTCCCACCCCTTTTACTGTGAAACCAATAAATGTAACTGCAACTTGTACTCTAACAGCTACTTTTCTCGCACTTCCCACCTGTGGAATTCATTTCTGTTTACTTGCTTGCAAGACAGCTACAATCTCCAATAATTTAAATCTAAAGTCAATAGTCATCTCCTATCTCACTAATTTGCATCCTCTCTCTTATGCTTCTTTATCCGTCCATTCCACTCTCATCAGTATTCGCACCCTATTCTTACCCACTTCCTGATACCCCCTATAACCTGTCATTCTATCGCATAACTTTCTTCCTATGTAACTCTCTGCGCGCCAGTGGCAGTAAACTATCTTGCTTGGGACGATATGTTTATATACATATATATATATATAAAAGAATTCCTTGTGAGCAATGGAAAAATTTAAGTTAGTTTCAGAGTGAGCGAAGATATCTGGCTACTGTTCCAAAAGGAAATATTATACGCCGCAGACGTTGGAACGGATGCCACGAATATTTCAATAGCTGAATTTGAATTACCAAAAAAAAAAAAATGACTGGAGGGGAGTAGGTGGTTAATGGTTTAGTTGTACTTGAGTTTGTTCCATAAAGTTCAATTTGAGTAAACGGAAAAAACATAATTGCCACTATATATCGTCAATTGCAATATAAACCAGCCGGAGTAAATATATATATATATATATATATATATATATAATCTAAACTTATTTATAAATGGAACTTTGTCTCTGTGTGTGTGTGTGTATGTGTGTGTGTATCCGTTACCTATAGATTCTGAAACGGCTGAACCGATTTTTTGAAAATTTACACAGTTGTACTATAAGTGTCTGCGAGTGTTCTTGGCTAGGTTTTGTGTCGAGGTACCCCCGATGAATATCGAAAATCAATAATCGAAAAAATCAGGTTATAGAAGGAGTGGTCCGATTTTAATCAAATTTCATACACTCATAGACAAAGACATAAGAAACGATATTCAGAAGTTTTAAGGTTGAAGTTCTTACAATAGTGCAGAAAATCGATAATATATATATATATATATATATATATATATATATATATATAAAAGGCAAGATGTTTGTGTGTGTGTCTGTTTATCTGCCTGTATGTTTGTATTTTTAAGCCCTTTTATTTTAGTTTTTGCTTCGTGTTTGGCTCTAAGTAGGTATAATTGTAGTTCTTAGTCTCAGCCATGATACCATTTACTCAGAGGACTTATTTAACCTTTAAAATTCTCTCTACAACGAAAAAAATTTATTTGGTATCGATACCAGTAAATCAAAATTTGACTTACATCCATTCATTTTTCTTTCAGTCTACGGTTTCGCTTTAACTGGAAACAACTATTGCTTTTTAGTGTTTCGTGCCAACGTTCAAAGAGTCTGAGCTCCAGGACCATGGATTAGCTTTAAAGCTTTCATTACACCCGAGCAACGTCTGGCTATGCTGCTATATATATATATAGGGTGATCCAAAAAAGGACGGGGATTGTTTAAGTGTGTATTAGCAGACATGAGCAAGCGGCAGCATTGCGAAACCGTGGCCTCACGAAGTAAACACTCTGCCATTTCAGTAACCATGGATCAGTGGAACGGGCAACAGCGTGCGTTACCCATAAAAATATTTTCTCAGTCATTGTAACTGCGAATCGTTAAGTGAAGATGTTACAATCCTACGTTACACCTGAATTGAGCAATTTTTCACACGTTCAAGAAACCTTGTTTCAACAGGATGTAGCGACATCCCACACCGCACGGCAATCATTAGAGGCTGAGAGAGAATTTTTTGGTAACCGTGTGATCTCGAGATTCGGTAATGTTCCATTGCCCCTAGATCGCAAGAATTGCCTGTTTTTTATTTTTTTCTTGTGGGGCTATCTCAACTGTAAAGTGTATACGACTCGATTAAGAACTCTGGATGAGTTGAAACAGAATTCAGGATAAAATCCGCAGTATCACAGCTGAGATGTTGCAGCTGTCTATGAGGAATCTCAATAGCAGATTTCAAGAATGTATTCGTACAGGAGGACGCCATTTTTAAAAAATGAAAATTCAATTATTGTTTCCTTAAATGGTTTCATTTACTTTGGATAAAATATATTTTCTTTCATCACTCTTGGTTTTATTGTATTGTTTAAACGTTCCCGGTTGGTTGATTGGTTGGTTGATAGATATGAGCATCCTGAGATAGATAGATAGATAGATAGATAGATAGATAGATAGATAGATAGATAGATAGATATGAGCAGCCTGAGATAGATAGATAGATAGATAGATAGATAGATAGAAGTAGCCTAAGATATATATATATATATATATATATATATATATATATATAGATAGATAGATAGATAGATAGATAGATAGATATGAGCAGACTTAGATAGATAGATAGATAGATAGATAGATAGATAGATAGATAGATAGATAGATAGATATGAGCAGAAAGTGTCAAAAACTTCGGTATTATTATCAAAATTATGAAAACATCGGTTAAATTCGTTATAAGTATAAAAAAATCTTCGTTATGATAATTTTAAAATACTTTTTTACTTGAAAAATTTTTGAATAACAACGTTAATATTTCTGATGTGATAAGCAACTATATACTGGATGAAGAGTTCACTGAGGATGAAAACCTAACGTCTAAGGCAGAAGTGGCAGATAATGCGAAAAAACGAACTGGATTTTTTTAAAGCGATTATTTTAAACTAAGTCTTTGTGGTCAAACGGAGGTCAACATTTCTTATCACCCCGCCACGCATGCGTGTATGTGTAGATTTTCTTTTTCTGTTTGTTGTTTTGTTTTCCCTTTTTCTTATTTTAGACGTTGTGTTTGTTGTTTCTTGCGTTTTTACACTTAATTTTAGTTTCACATTCGGAGATCGAATTTCTCCCGCCAAAAACGAAAGTAATAAGAAAAAAAATAAACAAACAGAAAAACGATAATAAAGCACTCGGTGTGGTTTGGGGAAACAAGAAAGTAATTTTTAAATAGAATGAGGATGAAGAGGAGGAGGAGGAGGAGTAGGAGGAACAATAACAACAGCAACAGCAACAACATGTTGATTATTCGTTCTACAAGTCTGTTGGTCAGACGAAATTCTGTAACTTAATTCCTCATCTATCTATTTGAAGATCGTCAAGGACTTGATTAGATACGCAGAGAAGGCGGGGTCAGTAAGGAAAAGAAGGAAGAAGAAACAATAGACACAGAGAGAAAGAAGACACAATATATATATATATATATATATATATATATATATATATATATTGTTTCTTCCTTCTTTTCCTTACTGACCCCGCCTCATTTACGTATCTAATCAAGTCTTTGACGATCTTCAAATAGATAGATGAGGAATTAAGTTACAGAATTTCGTATGTATATATATATATATATATATATATATATATATAGAAAGAGAGAGAGGCATTAAGAAATGAGAGAACATAGAGCATAACATGCATTAGGTACAACGGCGAAGAAAAAGTAGCAAACAAAATAAAAATAGACAGAAGGCAATAGGTTAAGAAACGATTCTGTTGGGCTTTCAAAGATGTGTTACTGATACTTAGTCTTACTCATTGGCTTATTTAGACTGTTTTCCTATTTTTATCTTTATTGAAAAAGCTAAATATCGGGGCCTTTGTCGGTTCCATGATACCAAAACATGACATATGATGAAACGGGTTATTGCTGCCATATCTGGGCTGAAGCTGGTCACTTCTCACTTTCCCGTTTTGAAAGAGTTCGAAATCGTTTACACGGTCATGAAGTGAACGTCTTGCTCTCCACTTTGCAGCCTCCTTCTCACAGACGCAACGTCGCAACCCTATCCCTACTTTGTTTCTATTTCCATGGTGAATAATCAGATGAGCTCCATTCTTTTGTTCCAGTAGTTAAGAATTCTACTGCTAGGACACGCCATGCCACTTTCAGGGAATCGAATCGCTCGACTTGCTGGAACAGTCTCTTGAAGGAGTGCTTTCCTGAATACTTGGAATCATAACCGCTTAAAATTCACTCCTTCTATACCTTCCTTATCATCATAACCTTAATTTCCTACCACTTGCATTCATATCGCTCACACTTTATTTTAACAGTAATTCTTCACCTCGTAGGGCATCTCCACTAAATCGCTAAAAAAAACAAAAAAAACAAAACAGCATAGTATGAAAAAAATAAATCCAAACTTAATAAAAAATAACTTTTTCCATCAAAATATATTTTTTTAAGCGTATCACCCCGAGTAAGGCGGTAACGCCACTGATGTGCAGGGGGCTACGTAATAGTGAGAAGATTGGTAAAGAGAAAGCCGGAAACCACATCCTAAACAGGGAACAAGGGATGAGCCTCTTCACCTGTTCAATAGACGTGGATGGAGTGTGAACCGGGCGATCGATAGATCTATCTACTCCAATTGAAAAAAAGTGAGAAGATTGGTAAAGAGAAAGCCGGAAACCACATCCTAAACAGGGAACAAGGGATGAGCCTCTTCACCTGTTCAATAGACGTGGATGGAGTGTGAACCGGGCGATCGATAGATCTATCTACTCCAATTGAAAAAAGTGAGAAGATTGGTAAAGAGAAAGCCGGAAACCACATCCTAAACAGGGAACAAGGGATGAGCCTCTTAACCTGTTCAATAGACGTGGGTGGAGTGTGAACCGGGCGATAGATAGATCTATCTACTCCAAATGAAAAAATGAAATGAGAAGATTGGTAAAGAGAAAGCCGGAAACCACATCCTAAACAAATTTATATTATTATTAAGAGGAAAGATCAAAGTGATTATTAACTATTGTTTAAAAAAATTTAATCCCTTCTAACATGTTCGGAATTTTGGCAGAAAATCTTGTTTTAATTTGAGTTAGCGGGTAAGCAAAACGTTACGACTGTGTAAAATGGAAAAGTTAACCCTACATCACCTCCATTTTTTCCTGTAACAAGCACATTAATTTGGAAATTCTCGCAAAAATCATATAACTGTCAGATTTTTAAGAAACTTCCAATACGCATTCACAAATGAATTAAATTATTTTTAAAATTAACATCTTTTTTTAAATCTTGGTAAAAATATATTGTTTTACATCTGTTACTCCACCTACATGAACCCATGAAATTTTAATAAATTTTTCTTTGTTGCGGTAAACGGTTTCATTAGTTAAACGCAGGACTCATTAAAAAATATAAATCATCTATTTATACTAGATAGATGTTCAGCAGTTTTTTATTTGTATTTTATTTTCCTATTTCTTAATATATTGCTTAGTTTATAAAAGGCATCTTTTGCTATTCGTGTATCAACATTACCGTGTCACAATTGTGATTTGAGCTTTTTAACGAGATATCAACATCTATATAGGTCAATTAATACGGAGATTTAATTTTCTTGGGAGCTTCGAAATAATAAAATGTATGTTCTGCTTTCACAGTTGAATACATGGTAGATGATACTCAGCTTTAGTGCATATACATATTTACAAGAGGTAATGATATGTGGGCTTTATGTTGTAGCTTTGTTTAGGTACCTCCATTAAATCGCTAAAAAACAGCATAGTATGAACAAAATAAAAGGTCCCAGACTTAATAAAAACGAATTTTTTCAATCAATTATTATTATTAAGAGGAAAGAGCAAAGTATTTAAATTTTTTTTTAATCCCTTCTAATATGTTCGACATTTTGGCAGAAAATCTTGTTTTGATTTGAGTTAGCGGGTAAGCAAAACGTTACGACTGTGTAAAATGGAAAAGTTAACCCTACATCACCTCCATTTTTTCCTGTAACAAGCACATTAATTTGGAAATTCTCGCAAAAATCATATAACTGTCAGATTTTTAAGAAACTTCCAATACGCATTCACAAATGAATTAAATTATTTTTAAAATTAACATTTTTTTTTAAAATCTTGGTAAAAATATATTTTTTTACATCTGTTACTCCACCTACATGAACCCATGAAATTTTAATAAATTTTTCTTTGTTGCGGTAAATGGTTTCATTAGTTAAACGCAGGACTCATTAAAAAATATAAATCATCTATTTTTTTTAAAATTTGGCCTCTGTATCCGAAAATCTGCTCCGAATAATAAAATTAAAAATTGTAATAAAACTCTGATATTATTGATAAGTTTTTAATTGCTTGAATAAATAATAAAAATTAAAGACATTGTAGTCTTAAGAAAAAAAAATTCAATTACGAATGAAATTTTTAAAGAATTGTTTTTTTTTAATTATGATAATTGATAAAGTTTCAAAAATATTTAAAAATAACTCAAAGATTTGTTGCGGCTAGATTTTTAAGTTAATAATTGAAGATTATATTGCCTATCAAAAATTGAAAAGTTTAATTCATATCATTTGGCCTTCATATTTTTTAAATAATTTAATTTTTTTGTGTATTTGAAGTTTTTTTTGTATGGTAATTTCTATGTGCAAATTAAAAGGTCAAAGTTTCCATCCTTACCCGAAAAAATTTGTAAAATTTTGTCACTTGTGAGTGCCATAAACTTTTATCTTATCAATTAAAAACCTGTCAACACGTTTTGATATACAGCGGACAGGTCCAAAAGTTCAACTTTGTGATTAAGAAATAGTTTTATTCTAAATTTCACGTTATAACTAAGTAATACTTATATATGTTAGAATAATTTAACATAAAATTTTCTAATTTTTCAAAAGTATTGTATCACAGATGTATAATATAAGATTTCATAAGATTTTTATAATCAAGAATTAACTTTTGTTTACAAATGTGTTGATCGCTCAAAAATGGCGGCAAAATTTTAAAAAAGTCTCAAACCTTTATATTCTAATCAATATCATTTCTGTTTGAAATAAACCAGAGTATTTTGTTTACTGGAAATAGTAAAGTTAATCATTTAGCTTTTAATTAAATCTAAAGCAAAAGTTTCAAGAAAACTTTTTAATTTCAAAACATTCAGCTTAAAAGTTAGATATCAACAATGAGTGAAGCACCTACTTAAGGGGCTCTCAAGCCTTTTATTGTGTGAGTTTCTTATATTAATCCTCAGTAGTAATTATGATTTTTAAAGATATCACCCCAACAAGGAGATAAAGCTATTAAGACACTTACTGTGTGTTAAAGAATAAGAGAGAATAATCCTTAATAATTAGAGAGTAATAAAAAAAAAAACAAGAATCAAAAAGACAGAATATTACGAATTACATGTAAATTTTTGAAGATCAAAGTTGACTGTTAAGCAAGAATATCTATGTCATCAGCATAACCCCCACCATTATCAGTACACTGGACTCGGGGCTGGGGAGCAGACATGCGGGTTTCTATCAGTAGAGCGTTTTAGGGCTACTCTAAAATAGAATATACGTGACGGAATAGTATGTACATAAAATATATTGATTGCAAGATATTGTCTTCTATGACGAAATATATTTCATTTAGTGAATTATTTATTTTGTCTAATAATTTAATTGGAGTAGATAGACTAAACTATCGCCCGGTTCACACTCCACCCTCGTCTATTGAACAGGTGAAGAGGCTCATCCCTTGTTCCCTGTTTAGGATGTGGTTTTCGGGTTTCTCTTTTCCAATCTTTTCACTCCTATGCACATCAGCCTTGCTCGGGGTGATATGATTAAAAAAATAGCTTTGTGTATCGTGAGTCATTCCTTGCAGTGAACGCTGCTTAGTATTTTGGTATTAACCACAAATTTCTGTCATATGTTAACTGCTGTATTTTGAATTTATGTTGGATTTAATCCTTAGTCTTATTTTCGCTTGAATGTGCTCAAAAAGAAGTGGAGTTTTTCTTCAAATAGACTGGCGGCCAGTTATGGTAAGCGAATCCATTATGTCATGTTATTTTACACATAGATGGCGAATGAAGCGATGGAATTCTGCCTTATCTAAGTAAAAGAAACAGACACGCTCAGATTTGAAATCGACAGAAAAATGGTCTTACCAACATTCGAAAAGAGTAAACGTTACAAAGCCAATCAAAACAGTTAGATTAGCGGTTGTACAGGGTGTTGCAGAAAAATGGGACACTTAACAAAAAAATTAAAAAAAAAAAATGAAATAGGTAATAAAAACAAAAGTTGTATATGCAGAAACCCGACAGTTTATTTAGCAACAGTTAGAGTTACATACTACATTAATCTCCAATTTAACCGCCGGCGGCGGATACGACCATCTCAAGGTGGGCGCGAAATGAGTCACACGTTTTGGCGACCATGTTCTTGTCCATAGCGGCGAACGCCTCTACGATGGCAGCTCTCAGAGAATCGACCGTGTTGTGGGCGTGCTTGTTGGTCTTGGCTTGCACGACACTTTGCCCACATTTTATGAAAAAAAAAGTGTTTATCAATGGCAAATCAAAATTAAGACTATTGACCACTAAAATACACCTCAGATTTTATTTCAGAGTATATTTAAGAGAGGAAGGATTTTAATTTAAGCAAAATAAGGAATTTGGAAAACTATTATAAAAAAAAATTCAAAGGTGATTTATGTCGATATGCTGAATTGATTAATTGTTTTATTACGGGTTATCAAAGCTTTATGTGTTATTTAAAACACATAATATAACACATAAGCTTTATGTGTTATTTAAAACACATAATATTTTGAACTGTAATAATATTTTTCTATTTTTCAAATGAAAATGGTTACTGACCATTTGCACCTTACACTTATTAAATTTTTATCTTGCACCCGCTGGGGTAGGCGTACCATCGTTGTGAATTAAAGCGTAGATTCATATATTTGGTGGTATAACAATAACTGAGTAGTGCATTGAATACTGCTACCACATCTGGTCGGGTGCCCCTGCTATTCTCCTCGGGGTTCTTGACAAAATACAACGGAGAGTCTGTAATGTGATCGATACCGACTTGGCAGACCGGCTGCAGTCTCTCTCACCGGCGTGACGTGGCTTCCCTGTGTCTCTTCTATAAATACTTTCACGGCTTTTGCTCCGTGATGATCATTGGTGCCCCCTAGGTACGAATTTGCACGAGATACTAGATTAGCAACTAGGTCCCACCCTTTTACAATGAAACCGATAAAATGTAACCGCAATTTCTACTCCAACAGCTTCTTTTCTCGCACTTCTCGCCCGTGGAATTCCCTTCCACAAACTTGCTTCCTCGACAGCTACAATGTCCAGGTGTTTAAATGTAAGGTCAATAGACACCCCCTAACACACTAACTCGCATCCATTCTCTCAAACACTCTTCCCATCTAACCAACCCTCAGCCTCGGTATCCTTACCCGTCTATCACCCTTCTACTGACATTTCCTTTATCTAACCACTCTTTCTCTTTACCTTCCCCGATATAATCCCTTGCGCAATAGTGGCAGTGGAATGCCTTGCTTGGGGTGAAATGATTAAAAAAAAGGACTAAAGATTTAATTGTGAGTTCAATCCCTGAGCTGGGTAGTAGAGATGCAGATTCAGTGGGAAAAGGGCGAGCAATAACTGAACATGACTAAAGTTCTAATTGTGAGTTCAATCCCTGATCTGTGCAGTACAGATTCATTCTCAATGGGGACAGGGCGTGCAAAAACTGGGCAGTAGTTAAAAAAAAAAAAAAAGACGATATTTCTCGTTATATGGATATCGGAACGAGGACAATCTAGCTAGCGTAGATTAAACTAAAAATTCAGTTTAGAAGTTTCTGATGATTAAAAGGGTCGCCAGAGACCTGAATAAGACTGGAGAGCCAAACTGTGAAAGAAAAAAAAATTCTGATTTTCCCTGATTGATTTTTGAACGTGTCTTATTCCTTGAAGATATATATATATATATATATATATATATATATATATATATGAAACTTGTAGTGTTACATCTGTTCCAAGTGGTCTTTTTTCTTTATCGTTATGGGATAGCTTGGGACATTACATCTATTTCTGTATTCGTTCCATCCCTTAGTCTTTCCTCCTGTGACGTTTGCGCATTGGAACTGAAATAACTGAAGCCAGTGGGAAATGATTATGTGATGCTGAAGTAAAAAGCATTGCTTTTGCAATGAAAGCTAATGAAATAAAAGCAATCAACACGTGCAGCTCATTAAGTTTTACAAACACAGTTTACTGCTTTCTTTGAAATATCAATGTAACCCAGAAATCGAAAGAAAAAATCTCCCTATCTCAGTCTGTTCAGTATCTATCTATCTATCTATCTATCTATCTATCTATCTATCTATCTAAGTTCTGCTCATTATTTCTCTCTCTATCTCTCTCTATCTATCTATCTAGTTCTGTTCATTATTTCTCTCTCTCTCTCTCTCTCTATCTATCTATCTCAGTATGTTCATTATCTATCTATCTATCTCATTCTATTCTTATCTATCTATCGATCTCTCTCTCTCTCTCTCTCTCTATCTATCTATCTATCTATCTATCTATCTCAGGCTGCTCATATCTATCTATCTATCTATCTATCTATCTATCTATCTATCTCAGTCTGTTCATCTATCTATCTATCTATCTATCTATCTATCTATCTATCTATCTATCTATCTATCTATCTATCTCAGTCTGTTCACTATCTATCTATCTATCTATCTATCTATCTATCTATCTATCTATCTATCTATCTATCTATCTCAGTCTGTTCAATATCTATCTATCTATCTATCTATCTATCTATCTATCTCAGTCTGTTCATTATCTATCTTCTCTATCCGCGTTAATCTGTTCACTATCTGTTTATCTTTTGGGGTGAGCTATGTTTCTTTTGTTGCTTGTAATCAGTGCTCAAGTTCTTAAATTATTATAAAAGAAAGAAATAAAGAAATACAGAATGCACAATTGAGTACAGCTCTACATTGGAAATGTTTACACAAGCCAATATTATTACAATTTCCACTTTCAAACATTTAGTTTCATACTATATAATAGTTCCTGTTAACTTTCCCTGAACCAATAGTCGCAAATGTTGTTCTGCTGTTTTATATATTAGCAGAAGCTGCCTAGTGTTCCTGTTGCTTACCATAGAGTCTAAATGCGTTTCCGTGTCCTTGTAGGCGGTGAATTATTTTTCAAATTGCAACCTCTTTCCCACAGACGTGACGTCGCAAACTTTTCACTGCTCTATCGCTTATTTAGAAATTTGCGTTGTGGTGTAGTGGTTTTCGCCTCGGAACGACAAATCGGGGAGCCGAGCTCGAATTCCAGTTGAACCCCTTGCGTTCACTTATGCGCAAATACACTTGGGAAAGGTATTAATGCGTCTCTTCCTCCAGTTATGGGTTAAATAAAAGAACAAACTAGGTTCAATAGACTTGGCTGGCAACCAGTCTACTGCAGAAATCAATGGCAACCTATGGCGAGATAATCCTTTGCCCAGTCAGTTATGTCTCGAAGGAGACATGATTGCCCAAGCGTGTATCACGTATGGCCCTTAACACTGATTGAATGCTTATTTACATGGAAAATATTAAGATGGACGACACTCCTTAGTTCCAAAAGTTTTAACCTTTACGGTTAAAATCCTTAATGCCGCGCAAATTTTGACGAACAGCCTACATTCCCTTCCTTTTCCACTGGTGAGATATAAGTTCCACTCAGGCTGCTTCTTTCTTAACCACTGATTTGTGAAACCGACTCTCAAGAGGCTGCGTCTCTAATCACTACATTCTTAAACTGTTCAAATCTAGGGTTAACTGTTATCTACCGCACAGATTCGAAGAAGGTATACCTCTTACTCTGTTAACTTTTGTCTCAATCGAGCCCTGGACCTTGTATAGAGTGAAAAGGCCATTGTGAAAAAAAAAAATACTATGGCCAATTCATTGTTCCCCAAAGACAAATAAAACTCATCTAACGAATGGCAGATTGCACATCTTCAACACAAATCTGTTTTAACGGTGACCACTTCTTTGGAAAGATCGCAATTTATCAAAACCGAATTGGTGAATTCGATCTGCTGAAGTGGCCCCTGCATAGTTTTATCGCGGGTCCAACATTATTTTTGACTGCCGAAAAGGTCGGATTTTTCTGCCTTCTACCACCTTTGTTATATCTTCATAAATTATAAAGAAATATTTAAATACGCCTTCACTTACTGTATCGATACAAACGACTGATAATAATGTGTTTAAATTTTAATTACTGATGTAATGACGAATACGTAAATAAAGACAGTAGATAACAAGCCACACATATAAGCAAAACGTGACAATAAAATATGTAATTTGGCTCACTTATAAACATGGACGAATACAATAAAGAAGGCTGAAGAGTGCAATGGTCAAAACGTCGTTCTAACAACAACAAGGATTAGGACATTAGTCCGAACGCAAATAATGTAAATAACGATTACATTATTTACATTCTGACTAATATCCTAATCTTTGTTGTTATTACCACGACGTTTCCAGCATTTCGACATCCAGCCTTC
Source organism: Ascarosepion bandense (assembly GCA_037127315.1). Lineage (NCBI taxonomy): Eukaryota > Metazoa > Mollusca > Cephalopoda > Sepiida > Sepiidae > Ascarosepion > Ascarosepion bandense. The sequence goes on from JBBBDQ010000115.1 coordinate 325,075, forward strand.
GTCATTTTTTTTTCGATCACACGGATACACGATCCTTCAGGAAATTTCAAAATGAACGGTCCATTTAATTTTGCTGTCCATATCTAAAGATATCTCGTCTTGTTCTCGTTCGAGTACGTTTTAGTAATTGCTGGCCTTATTTCGACTGATTAAGTCTGTATCATTTGAGCCACGGATTGAACTCACAATTACGATGCACCAAATACACGAAGAAACAATTTGTATTGGCTAAAGATCCACCTAAGATAGATAGATAGATAGATAGATAGATAGATAGATAGATAGATAGATAGATAGTAAACAGACTGTGATAGATAGATAGATAGATAGATAGATAGATAGATAGATAGATAGATAGATAGATATGAACAGACACATATAGATCGATAGTGAACAGACTGTGATAGATAGATAGATAGATAGATAGATAGATAGATAGATAGATAGATAGATAGATAGTAAACAGACTGTGATAGATAGATAGATAGATAGATAGATAGATAGATAGTGAACAGACTGTGATAGATAGATAGATAGATAGATAGATAGATAGATAGATAGATAGATAGATAGTGAACAGACTGTGATAGATAGATAGATAGATAGATAGATAGATAGATAGTGAACAGACTGTGATAGATAGATAGATAGATAGATAGATAGATAGATAGATAGATAGATAGATAGATAGTGAACAGACTGTGATAGATAGATAGATAGATAGATAGATATTCAACATGAATTTCCTGCATATTTCCTGGTTCCAACCAAATGAAGAAAGCAAAAAAAAAAAGAAAAAGATGTGAAAACAACAACATAAATGAGGATATTAGTCCAAATGTAAATGTTACGATTAACGATTATCGGTGTATTTTTTCTTATACTAAAATACTGCAATTTACTTGGGCTTAAATATTGTTCCTTAGCTACAGTGTGATAATATGCAGCCATTTTAGAAGACAATTAGGTCTACAGGGTATTATATTGCCTTTTTTACGATGATCAAAACAATTACATATTATCAGTAATGACCTAACTCATTACACAAAAGTAATACCCTACCTAGAAAACTTGCCAAACATTGGTCCGTGAAGAGGTGTCCACATCAAGCAGGAACTATGTCACATATACATATATATTAAACAATTAAGGAAATTTTAATCCGACATGATTCCATATTACTATAGTCGATATATTTAGTTGGCATACGTAACTGAACAGTCATTCCATTTTTTAAAATTTTTTTTGTGTTGTTACAGTCAGTTAAGTGTCATACGTGATACGCGCTTTGAGCGATCATGTCTTGAAAGAGACATGACTGACTGGGCAGAAGATTATCCCACAGTAGGTTGCCATTGCTTTCTGCAGTAGACTGGTTGCCAGCCAATGTTACAGAACCCAATCTGTCCTATTATTTAACCCATAACTGGAGGGAAGAGACGGATTAATACCTTTCTCAAAGGTATTTGTGCGTAAGTGAGTGCAAGAAATTCAACTAGAATTCGAACTCAGCACCCCAATTTATTGTTCCGAGTCGATATTTTTGCAGTAATTTTCTTATTTACATTAAAAACTTACATAGCTCAAACTAATCTTTATTGGGATATTCACAACGTTCTGGCCGTTGAACTCTTCGACCTTTTTCAGAACTAAATCTTTTTTTCCATCACTGGTGTAGATTATTTTTGTTACATGAGTCATGCAATAAAGATGACGACAGCAGTTCGAACAATGTAGAGACTGTAAATAATTGCAATACCTCACGACAAATAAGAGTGGGGGGGGTTGAAGAAAGGACAAAGATAAACGGGTTCAAGGTGACAGAAGATGGCGATTGCTGTTGCATTTAAATTTTTGAATGTTGTAGTTAACAGGGAAGAAAGAAAGCGGAAGGGAGTTTGTCAAGTTTGAAGTGCGAGAAAATTCACTGTTGGGGTAGAATTGACGATTACATTTAGCTATTTCAACTTTAAAAAAGAAGGACCTAGTCACGGATCTAGTAGCACAACTAAATTAGTGTATTCGGGGCGTCAGGGGAAAAAGCTAATCAAAGCAGTTGCCATAAAAATATTTTTAGAAAAGACAGAGGGAAGCCACGTCACTTTGTCGAGAAAGTGACTAAAGTCGATATACCTGGTTAGTATCGATTATATTGCAGATCATTCTTTGTATTTTATCAAGAATCTCAAGATGTACAATAGGAGCATCAATCCAGATAAGGTAACATTATTGAAAGCACGGATGAATAGACAGATTTTTAAATGCACAAAATAGGTTCTGACAAGAAATATGTCCTGGCAGGATACAGTAACCCAACTTTCATCTATTTAATATAATCTAAACTTATTTATAAATGGAACTTTGTGTGTGTGTGTATGTGTGAGTGTCTGTGTGTGTGTCCGTTACCTATAGACTCCGAAATGGCTGAACTGATTTTCTTGAAAATTTACACAGTTGTACCATAAGCGTCTGCGAATGTTCTTAGCTAGGTTTTGTGTTGAGATACCCCCATAAATATCGAAAATCGATAATCGAAAAAATCGGGTTATAGGAGGAGTGGTCCGATTTTAATCAAATTTGATACACTCATAATCAAAGACATAAGAAACGATATTCAGAAGTTTCAAGGTTGCAGTTCTATCCTTGGATGACTTATTTGACTCCGATATTGGAAATCGATACCCAGATATCCTACCGGGTCTCATCAAAATCAGTTTTACAGCTCTTTTATTTTAGTTTTTGCTTCGGGTTTGGCTCTAAGTAGGTATAATTGTAGTTCTTAGTCTCAGCCATGATACCATTTACTCAGAGGACTTATTTAGCCTTTAAAATTCAGTTTACGACGAAAAAACTTATTTGATATCGATACCAGGAAATCAAAATTTGACTTACATCCATTCATTTTTTTTTTTCAGTCTATGGTTTTGCTTTAACTGGAAACAACTATTGCTTTTTAGTCTTTCGTGCCAACGTCCAAACAGTCTGAGCTCCAGGACCATGGATTAGTTTTAAAGCTTTCATTACACCCGAGCAACGCTGGGCTGTACTGCTAGTATAATATAATATAATATAATATAACTTCCAAGAAATCGAATTACCGCACCTTATCATTTCCACGTCTTTTACTGACAGGAAACAGAATGATTGAAGCAAATGCCAAGCCTTCAGCTAAGGATGTTGATTTACTGTGTCGTACATAACAATTTTTTCTCGCTAGAATCTATCTTGCCCATTTATAAACCCACCATTTTTCTTTGTATCCAATATTGCTACCACACCTAGTCATGTACTTCTACTAGAGAAGAAATCTGCATTCTTATTGATACTAAACTGTTATCTCGGCTTCAGTTCTTTTCCCACTGACGTAACGTGGATTCGCTGTGCTTTTTCTCTGAATATAATCATGGCAATTTTTGTGATGAGCTTTCTTCTTTGGTATCTAGACTTTACAAATTTAAGTGTCCTACTAGTTTGACAGTGAGAGTATTATCCTGTTACAGTTAAAAGTTGTTTGATATAACCGTAGGTTCTACGGTGACGCGCCTATCGCTTGTGGGGTTCTCTTCCAGCCTCTTACTTTCAAATCGAATTTGATCTTCAAAGATTTAAAGCCTGTATCGAGTGTTATCTTCTGTCTTCTTAATTATTTGTTCTTTTATTGTTCTCTTCACTTAATAATTTCTTTTGTATTTTCATATTCTCTCTGATTCAGTAACCACTCTCATTGCGACAGTAGCTTTACTGCTGTGCTTGGTTGATTAAAAAAATTCTTAGTAAAAGATGTACCACTCGACAGAGATCGTAATTGTATTTGGATTTTAATCTGGAAAAACAATTTCAAGACAGTCGTGATTTACTATTATACTACTAGAAATTATTACAGGAAATTAAGGTACGTTTTTAAAAGTTTTGGGAAATGCACACCTCTTGTTAGAATTTCCGAAACTATATCCGCTAGACATCTTATTAAACTAGATTATTATGCGACGCTGTATACATTAATTTCAGTGTTTAAAACTCAGATATGCCGGCACAAACATGTTCGCCCATAAATATAACGGTTACAGTAATAGGAAACATACACACACACACACACACACACACACACACACACACACACACACACACACACACATATATATATATATAGTAATTACAATACCAATAGTAACAGAACAACTCTGCCAAAACTAGTACTAATTAAGCTATATTTTAAATCGTCTTGACCATATATATATATATATATATATATGAATCGTCTTATATATATATATATATATATATATATATATATATGAATCGTCTTATATATATCTATATCTATATCTATATCTATATCTATATATATATATATATATATATATCCGTGTGAGTATAGAATGTGGAGAGAAAAAAAAATTTTTTTTCCGTCCAAAACATTAATTTAAAACAGTGCTCGATATATGGTGTATAGAGCAGTGAATATTTATTATAAATTATGTTTTAGAACATGTACATAATTTCTTCTATATATGTCCTCTTCCCTACAATTATATGTTTGTTTCAGTGTTTCAATTTCACACTTACACACCAAATTCCTCAAAAGTCTAACGATCAAAACGAGACATTCACTTAATTACCAATAACCCCAACCAACCCCCACGACAACAACGAACCAAATATAAACAGAGAATGATTCCAAACCTTTATTTCCCCTGAGGAAGTGTTTAAGTCCAAACACTGAAACAAACATATGATTGTAGGGAAGAGGACATATTTAGAAGAAATTATGTACATGTTCTAAAACATACTTTATAATATGTATATATATATATATATATATATATATTATCGAGGCACCAGATAATTTTCTAAAAATATACTGTTAAATATGAATGTCTGTTATGTTTAATCATTAATTAATTTATTAATAATTATTAATTAATTAATAATTAATTAAATATTAGAACGGCTGATGATTAAACATAATAAACATTCATTGTCTCTTATATTTAACAGTATATGTTTAGAAAATATATATATATATATATATATATATATATATATATATATATATATATATATATACTGTCCCCTCTAAAAGTAATGGAACGGCAATGCCAACTCCTTTGTTTTTGTCGTTCTGAAGACATTTGGGTTTAAGGTCAAAAGATGAATCTGAGACAACTTTTATTTCCTGGTATATACATTTAGATTTGTTAAACAGCTTAGTCACATTTTGCACCACGTTTTATTTTTACACTGTAAACGGAAAAATCGGTTATTGCAAATTGCCCGAAGACACCACTCATGGTAAAAACCTAAGTCGCGTAATAACTCGTTTACAAACTGAATATATATATATATATATATATATATATATATATATATAATCATATCACCCCGAGCAAGGCGGTAAGGCCACTGGTGTGCAGGGGGTTACGTAAGAATGAATAGATTGGAAAAGAGAAAGCATGAAACCACATCCTAAACAGGGAACAGGGGATGAGCCTCTACACCTGTTCAATAGACGTGGGTGGAGTGTGAACCGGGCGATCGTTCAGTCTATCTACTCCAACTGAAAAAAAAAAGAAACAAAAAAGAAAAGTGAAAAGATTGAAAAAGAGAAAGCCGGAAACTACATCCTGAACGAGGAACAAGGAATGAGCCTCTACACCTGTTCAATAGACGTGGGTGGAGTGTGAACCGAGCTTTTACAAAAGATTAATATATATATATATATATATATATATATATATATATATATATGGAGGCTGTCAGTGTCAGTTTTCAACCAGTCACTGTGTTGAAATAAAATTTAGTACTTCATGGTGATTGTCATTTTGACACCTAAATACTGAAGTTATTGTTTTTGGGCGGCTTCTATATAAAAACACCCACAAAGTGGTGTCATACATAAGCCAAGTACTGCTTTAAAAGGCATGAAAAAGATAGGCACACTGGAGTTATAACTTTTATGTTTATAACTCCAAATGATGTATCACCGATTTTGACCATGCTTCTTCAATAAATATAGCGACATTTAAACAATGTAATCATATATATATATATAAATGTCGTTGCTGTCAAGACTACGTTCACAAAAGGCATTTTCTTTTAGTTATATTTTTTTTCGAATATTTTTTGCCTGTTTTGTGCTGGATTTTCTTTCATCTAAATGAAATTTTGGAAAAATAAGTAAATAAAAAAAAAGAATTTCGTGGGAAACGAAGCAAATGCTGTACAGGTTAAAAGTTATGATTATGTTAAGCAACTCAGTAAACAATTGTTTCCGGAAATAGAAGGATTCAAAGGAGGTTCTAACAACGTTTTGAAACAACGCTTTTGATTAAAAAAAAAAGTAGATTAAAAATACCAAAAGATACGTTATCTATCTATCTATCTATCTATCTATCTATCTATCTATCCTAATCTATCTAATCTCAGCTTCCTATCTATCTATCTATCTATCTATCTATCTATCTATCTATCTATCTATCTATCTATCTATCTATCTATCTATCTATCTATCCAAGTCTGCTTCCTATCTATCTATCTATCCATCTATCTATCTATCTATCTATCTATCTATCTATCTATCCAAGTCTGCTCCCTATCTATCTATCTATCTAGCTATCTATCTATCTATCTATCTATCTATCTATCTATCTATCTATCTATCTATCTATCATTACCCTCGTACTGTGTATGACTAATGTAATAAAAAATAAAATCTGAAATATAGAAACTTGAATTATAACTAAACATTTTTAGATGTTTTACTTTGAATTGTTTTGCTTTTAAATGTTTTCTTTTTATTTTATTTTATTTATTTATGTTGTGTGTGTGTGTGTGTGTGTGTGTGTGTGTGTGTGTGTGTGTGTGTGTGTGTGTGTGTGCGTGTGTGTGTGTTTAGTAGATCATCGCCCGGGATAAATCAATCTGCTGTACCCCATCAGTGTCAACGTGAAATAAAAAAAAGGAACGCGCAGAGTCTATAGGTATTTTATCGTTTTACAGATTGGAGTGTTACAGCGAAATTTGAACGCCATCTAACCACAACTGATGCGGTGATACCTTTTCTCACTCAGTCTCCTGAACGTGTTACTTGATCGGTCTGATTCTTTGACTTAACGATTACATTCAAAAATAATGTTAACCAAGCGTAAGCGTAAGGTGGATAACCTAAGCAGAAATCCAGGAAAAACATACGCAGATTATATATATATATATATATATATATATATGTAATCCGCATACAGGCCTGTTTCGCTCTATCACAACTCATCATTTCGGCTTGATTAAACACCCGCCTATGGCCGAGACCGAAACCCAACTGATTTCTCAGCAGCCAGAGATTCACTCAACATATTTTTTTTTAATTGTATCACCCCGAGCAAGGCGGTAACGCCACTGATGTGCAAGGGGCTACATAATAGGGAAAAGATTGGAAAAGAGAAAGCCGGAAACCATATCCTAAACAGGGAACAAGGGATGAGCCTCTTAACCGGTTCAATAGACATGGGTGGAGTGTGAACCGAATGATAGATAGATCTATCTACTCCAATTACATAGATCTATCTACTCAAATTAGATAGATCTATCTACTCCATATATATATATATATATATATATATATATATATATATATATATATATTCAAGTCTGCTTCTATCTATCTATCTATCTATCTATCTATCTATCTATCTATCTCAGTCTCTTCAAGTTTAAACATGCTAATTTTATGAGGTATTGATAGGGCACTCTGAGTTAGTTGGTAATTATGTTGTGACCTCGAAATCATGTTAACCTCAGATTCAGCTGATAAGATGTTAGATAGAAAGCACTACCACAAATGTCCCAATATGTTCACAAATTATCTATCTATTTTTCTATCACAGTCTGTTTACTGTCTATATCTGCTGAATGGCATTTAGTGCTTCTTAACTCTGACTTGACTTGTTCAGGCCTAGAACACGGTGAACACATCGCCAGCTGATGGATGATTACACAAAGGGATCACTTTCCGGGTCGATGTTTTAAAACTCGACCTACGTCTACCTCTGAACTCAATTAAAAAACAGCCAAGAAACTATATAATCGGCCAATGTCTACCATAAACTCAATTATAAATCCAACAATTGTTTAATTATGTGTTCAGGTATCAATGCTTACCTAGAGATTCAGGTAGATTATATAATTAAATAACCCAGTAAGGGTTGGTATGTCACGAAATCACCCGAAAAGTTGTGGAGAGTCATGATCGTCGATGTCTGGAAGAATAACTCCATTACAAAAGATAATACTGCTAAGAGCCAAACGAGATAAAAGGCTGTGGATAGTCATGATCGCCTACGTCTTGAAGAAACGCGGTACATAAAAGGTTTCCATTACAAAGACCAATGTTGCTAAAAGCTAACAAGGAATAGAAAGATGTGGAGTGTCATGATCGCTTATGTCTGGAAAAGACGCGGCACATATAAAAAACTTCTTTACAAAAGCCAGTATTGCTAAGAGCCACACAGGATATAAAGCTGTGGAGGGCTATGACTGAATATGCTTGTGAGGGATGCTGCACATAAAAACAGAAAGCCACGTTACAAAAACTAATATTGCTAAGGGCTACAAGGGAGAGAAAGTTGTGGAGAGTCATGACTGCGTATGTCTTGAAGAGACGTTAAACATACAAAAAGAGCTCCATTACAAAGACCTATATTGCTAAGAGCTTTATGGTACAGAAAGTTGTGGAGAGTCATGATCGCCTATGACTGGAAGGAGCGCGACGCATAAAAGAAGAAGGCTTCCGTTACATTGACTAATATTGCTAAGATCTGCAAGGAATAGAAAGTTGTGGAGAGTCATGATCGCATATGTCTAGAATGGGCACGATGCATGAAAGAAGAAGGCTTCCGTTACAAATACCTATATTACTAAGATCTGCCAGGAATAGAAAGTTGTGGAGAGTCATGAGCGCCTATGTCTCGAATGGGCGCGATGCATGAAAAAAAAGGCTTCTGTTGTAAAGACCAATATTGCTAAACTCTAAAAAAAAAAAAATAGAAAGTTGTGGAGAGAGTCATGATCGCCTATGTCTGGAATGGGCGCGGCGAGGAAAAGAAAAAGGCTTCTGTTACACAGGCCTGTATTGCTAAGATCTGCAACTGATAGAAAGTTATGAAGAAGAAAAGACCTATGGGATTTACTTGTATTATTTATACCCAGAATATTACATTAACTTTGATGGCACGTGATAATAATTGTCATCATTGAAATTAAATAAGAATTTTCATTCACTTTTCAAGCTACGATATGAGCAAAATTTATTTGGTATAAATGTATTTTATTTCACTAATTGAAAATAAACAGACTGAACACGTTACTTGCATATGTTTGTGTATTTAACGATCAAAACTCTTTTGATTAATTTTATTCCTTTGAAGCGCTTATCGAAAATCAATACTCTCTTCTTTTTTTTCTTCTTTTTTTTGCCTAAAATTTGGAGTGTTCTCATTTGTCTCAACTGCCAAATTCTATTAACCTCACGTGAAGAAGCAACCAAAAGTCGAAAGCGTGAAATCTTTACTTTAGCTTTCAGTAAACGAATTCCGTTTATCAGACTGTGACATTTACGGAGGCGTTATCTTGGCAGATTGTGTCGATATTTCCTGTTCGATTAATGCTATGAGGATTTGATTTGTTTAAAATTTCCGCATTGTGTTTATAAATTCTTAAAAACTTTAGGAATATCTCACGAAATAATTCATATACTGTAATCGTGGAGAATAAAAAAGAAAATGAAGTATCAAATTGTTTTTTATTTATTACCAATGTTAGAATTTGGAACATAAGTGGTGGTTGCGAAGAATTATTTCGTAGACATTCTTTCAAAAAGTAGTAGTTTTTTCTTGTTTACTTTTTTTTTTTTGAGAGAGAGAGAGAGAGAGAGAGAGAGACGGAGAGTAAAATGTGTCCATATTAAATTTAAAAACTTACAATTATGCATCAATTTGACCAGTATGAATGAGAAAAGCGTATAGTCAAGCCAATTGTTTTATTCTTTGTGCAAGTAATGTGAGATGCTGAAAGAAAACAATAAAAGATACTTATGAGGCTAATTGTTTTAAGCTTTGTATAAATAATGCGAAAAATCGAACAAAAAATATAATGACTGATTTTAATTGTTTCATTTTTGTGTTAATAATACAAAACATCGCAGAGAAATAATAGATGCCTAATTTGAACTAATTTGTAATTCTTTATGTAAATAATGTGAAATATCAAATAAATAAATAGATGCCTTGTTCAAACTAATTTTTTCATTCTTTGTATAAATAATCTGAAATATCGAACAAAAATAATAGATGCCTTGTTCAAATCAATTGTTTCACTTTTTGTATAAATAATGTGAAATATGGATAAGAAAAATAGATGCCTTGTTCAAACTAATTTTTTCATTCTTTGTATAAATAATATGAAATATCGAACAAAAATAATAGATGCCTTGTTCAGACGAATTGTTTCATTCTTTGTATAAATAATCTGAAATATCGAACAAAAATAATAGATGCCTTGTTCAAAGTAATTTTTTCATTCTTTGTATAAATAATCTGAAATATCAAACAAATAAATAGATGCCTTGTTCAAACTAATTTTTTCATTCTTTGTATAAATAATCTGAAATATCGAACAAAAATAATAGATGCCTTGTTCAAATCAATTGTTTCACTTTTTGTATAAATAATGTGAAATATGGATAAGAAAAATAGATGCCTTGTTCAAACTAATTTTTTCATTCTTTGTATAAATAATATGAAATATCGAACAAAAATAATAGATGCCTTGTTCAGACGAATTGTTTCATTCTTTGTATAAATAATCTGAAATATCGAACAAAAATAATAGATGCCTTGTTCAAAGTAATTTTTTCATTCTTTGTATAAATAATCTGAAATATCAAACAAATAAATAGATGCCTTGTTCAAACTAATTTTTTCATTCTTTGTATAAATAATCTGAAATATCGAACAAAAATAATAGATGCCTTGTTCAAATCAATTGTTTCACTTTTTGTATAAATAATGTGAAATATGGATAAGAAAAATAGATGCCTTGTTCAAACTAATTTTTTCATTCTTTGTATAAATAATATGAAATATCGAACAAAAATAATAGATGCCTTGTTCAGACGAATTGTTTCATTCTTTGTATAAATAATCTGAAATATCGAACAAAAATAATAGATGCCTTGTTCATAGTAATTTTTTCATTCTTTGTATAAATAATCTGAAATATCAAACAAATAAATAGATGCCTTGTTCAAACTAATTTTTTCATTCTTTGTATAAATAATCTGAAATATCGAACAAAAATAATAGATGCCTTGTTCAAATCAATTGTTTCACTTTTTGTATAAATAATGTGAAATATGGATAAGAAAAATAGATGCCTTGTTCAAACTAATTTTTTCATTCTTTGTATAAATAATATGAAATATCGAACAAAAATAATAGATGCTTTGTTCAAATTAATTGCCTCGCTCTTTGTATAAATAATATGAAATATCGAAGAAAAATAATAGATGCCTTGTTCAAACTAATTGCTTCATTCTTTGTATAAATAATGAGAAATATCGATCAAAACTAATAGATGCTTAATTTAAACTAATAGTTTTATTTTTTGTGTAAATAATGTGGAAGATCAAACAAAAATAATAGATACCTAATTCAAACTAATTGTGTCATTCTTTGTGTAATAATGAGAAGCATCGAACAAAATAATAGATGTTTAATACAAACTAATTGTTTTATAAATAGTGTAAATAATGTTTTATAAATAGTGTAAATGATGTTTTATAAATAGTGTAAATAATGTTTTATAAATAGTGTAAATAATGTTTTATAAATAGTGTAAATAATGTTTTATAAATAGTGTAAATAATGTTTTATAAATAGTGTAAATAATGTTTTATAAATAGTGTAATTGATGTTTTATAAATAGTGTAAAAGATGTTTTATAAATAGTGTAAATAATGTTTTATAAATAGTGTAAATAATGTTTTATAAATAGTGTAAATAATGTTTTATAAATAGTGTAATTGATGTTTTATAAATAGTGTAAAAGATGTTTTATAAATAGTGTAAATAATGTTTTATAAAGAGTGTAAATAATGTTTTATATATAGTGTAAATAATGTGAAACGTTGAACAAAAATAGTGGATGCTTAATTCAACCTGTTTCATTTTTAGTGTGAATAATGTGTAAAAACGAACAAAAATAATAGATTTCTAATTCAAACTAATTGTCCTGTTGTTTGTGCAATTAGTGTAAAACATTGAGCACAAATAATAAATGCCAATTTCAAACTAATTGTTTCATTCTTTGTGTAAATAATTTGAAATGAAGATGCGAATTCATGAAGAAAGTTAAAATGTTTTTTTACTTAGCATAAATAGCTGGCGAAGAAAATACAAAATTCACGGAAAAATAATTTTGTGGACTTCATGCATATTCAACGGGCGATGCTGAATTCGATAATCTTCAAAGGTGTATAATATACTGCTATTAAGAAAATAAAATTGTCTTCTTATTTAAGGACAACTTGTACGAAAATTATACATCATGGAAGAATTAAAGATAAATATTCAACAACTATTTAAATAATTTTTTTGTTAATCATATCACCCCGAGCAAAGCGGTAACGCCACTGATGTGCAGGGGGCTACATAGGTGTGAAAAGATTGGAAAAGAGAAAGCCGGAAACCGCATCCTAAACAAGAAACAAGGGATGAGCCTCATCACCTGTTCAATAGACGTAGGTGGAGTGTGAACCGAGCGATAGTTTAGGCTATCTACTCCAATTGAAAGAAGAAAAAAAGTGAGAAGAGAAAACCGGAAACCGCCTCCTAACCAGAAAACAAGGGATGAGCCTCTTCACCTGTTCAATAGGCGTGGGTGGAGTGTGAACCGGGCGATAGTTTAGTCTATCTACTCCAATTGAAAAAAATAAAGAAAAGAGTGAGAAGATCGGCAAAGAGAAAATCGGAAACCGCCCCCCTAAACAGGAAACAAGGGATGAGCCTCTTCACCTGTTCAATAGGCGTGGGTGGAGTGTGAACCGGGCGATAGTTTAGTCTATCTACTCCAATTGAAAAAAATAAAGAAAAGAGTGAGAAGATCGGCAAAGAGAAAACCGGAAACCGCCTCCTAAACAGGAAACAAGGGATGAGCCTCTTCACCTGTTCAATAGACGTGGGTGGAGTGTGAACCGGGCGATAGTTTAGTCTATCTACTCCAATTGAAAAAAATAAAGAAAAGAGTGAGAAGATCGGCAAAGAGAAAACCGGAAACCGCCTCCTAAACAGGAAACAAGGGATGAGCCTCTTCACTTGTTCAATAGACGTGGGTGGAGTGTGAACCGGGCGATAAAGCGGGAATGGATATGATATCGAGAACAGTTGAAGGTAATCCTGGAAAATCAAGGAACAGGCAATTCGTCAATTTCATTTTCGCTGGACTCACTCGCCAACTCATTTAGTGAATTTAATTACGTTCCAGAAGAAAACATTACGTTCCTATCATATTTCAGAAGATACAGAGCCATTTTCAGGGAAGAATATCAAGCATGGTCGGATGCAAAGAAAGTATGTCTTCTGTTACAAAAACTGTGCACCGCTGAACATGAAAAATAAATGAATATCATTTTGTCGAATACTCCAGAAAAAGTTTAATTTAACGAAACAGTTAAAAAGTTTTGGGGAATGAAATCATAAGTGTTGACAGGTCATGAACTTATTAAGGACGAAGCTGAAGATTTTTTTCACAAATGTAGGTAAAGTCAACCCTGAGTGTGACAAATTTAAACTGAATGAACTACACGAGACAAATTTAAATGTCTAATGTTCGTGAAAGTTCTAACATCAAGCAACAATGCAGAAATAAGTTCTCGAATTCTTACAAAACTTGAACAGAATTTAAAGTTAACGATACAGACTGTTGCGGAAAAGTGGCAAAAAATTGTCAATTTATGGCACGATGTAGCAAAAATCGAACAAAAAAAGCACGTCAGACGTACAAGTAGTTTAAAAAGAAGGCAGTGGTACCAAAAAAAAAAAAAATCCGAAATAAAAATACTGTCAAACTTAACCCAAACTATGGTTGGTGTATGCTTCATTTCAGAAAGGACTGTCCATTTGAAACCAAAAAATCTTTTAATTGTGAAAAAAACAAAACAAAAAAAACAACAACAACAAAAACAAAAACGTCATAAACGAAGCTACTGCAAATCAAAAAGCAAAAAAAAAAAAAATAAAGTGCATAAATTAACTTTCTGGAAGTAGAGCTTCTAGCTAAATAACTGGAAATTCAATAGAAATTCCTGACAGTAAAAATGAATAACGCCTATGAAATTTCAATTTGACTCTGCTAGTGATTTTGCATTTATTGATAAACAAACTTCGAACAAAATTAGCAAAACTAACATGAAAAAAAAACTCAAATTTTTAAGAGGAATATCGGACAAGAAATTAATTTTTCTTGGGAAAATTACTTGTAACATCGCTCTGGTGGGTAAAACTAAAAAAACACATGTTTACATATTAAAATATTTAAACTGGAACTTACTAGTGTCTATATTTCTGAGAGTATTTACAGTATTTACATTACTCGGACTATTGTCCTCATCTTTGTTGTCATTTGTACGACGTTTCGGCCGTTGTACGCTCTGGCCTTCTTCAGGTGCTAGAAATTTAGAACCGAACCCTTTATTACAATCACTAGGGTATATTATTCTAATTCCTTGCCTAGAGCCTCTTCTGGTAGTCCTTAAGGACACATGGCCCAGTGTTAATAGACGTTGGTTAGTTTCTTTGACTTGACCCAAAGAGTTGTGAGTTCAATACCAGACTACAGCAGTGGTGAACAAGTAATTTACATGCTATTTTGTGAGATATTTTGAAAGAGAAAATGTTTTTTTATTACTGAAAAACCATGGCTCCTGTGTCCATTGTAAACAGAAAAGACCAACTGAGTAATGGCCAAGGGTGTAGAGGCCAGAAATTTCGTTATTAGGTCGCGAGATACGATAACAAACCTGCCTATTTTACTGTATTTTACAGTACACACACATATACTCACACACAGTCACTGCTACAACCACCAGCTTAAGCTGCTACCGCTACGGTAATGCTATAGGCTTTCTCCTTCTACTCTCTTACTTTTTACTACCCTTCCGTTTTGCAAAGGTGAGAGAAAGGCTGAGTAGAGAAGCTTATATAGATTATAAAAAGATAGAGGGGAAGGAAAAGCTCGTGTGTTATCTTTCTTCAGTGGCGTAACGGACGGAGGAACTAAGTAACTAAGTAACTAACTAACTAACTAAAGAAGGAACAAGCGGAATTATTATATGATATTCAGTTCTAATAAAAAGATTCCCACCCATGTAACAGCATTGGATTACGATTTTATTGAACTATGATTTCAAGATCTAACACAATTGAACTATGATTTGAACATTGAACAAAAATAATGAATAACACATCACTCAATAAGTCCCGGGGCTGATATATAGATGAAGTCACTAATAAAATACATATAATTTTTATGAAGCACGTGACAAAATTTGGGCCTAATCGGATTGTTAGTTTAAAAATTACAGTTATTTAAATGATGCTACTGTTGCAAATTTTCACATCAATGGAAAAATCGGAATACCGTGTGTTGATAAAGCATACTGTTCAAGCAAAGCCATGGCTTGATAAATGTTATTCGGACTCTTTGTCGGAAAAAAAAACAGTTAGGAGGTGGTATGCTGACTTCAAACGCGTTCGTACAGACACAAATGATGCAGAACGCTTAGGTCGCCCAAAATCGGTAGCTGACCCGGAAAACAACCCCCGCCAAATATCCACAAACTCGTTTTGGTCGATCATAAATTGAAGTTTCGTGAGACAGCAGAAGAGTTGAACATATCAAAAGGCAGTGTATTCACCATTTTGTATGAACATTTGTCAATGAATAAGCTGTGTTTAAAGTAGGTGCCGCGTTAGCTCACGGGCGATTAAAAACAACAACGAGTCGTCGATTCTGGGCGTTGTTTGCAACTGTTTCAACGCAACAAGGAAGACTTTTTTGCGTAAATATATGACAATGGATGAACCATGGATCCACCAAATCCCTCTGGAGTCAAATTGCCAGTAAGCTAAGTGGACAGCAGCAGGTGAAATCCGTTTAAAGCAACCAAAGACGCAAACATCAACAGGCAAGGTTTTGATCTCCGTATTTTGGGATACGCAAGATATTTTGTTCATTGTTTATCTTGAGAAAGGAAGAACCCTCTATAGCGAATATTATATAGCATTATTGATGCGTTTGAAGGAAGAAATCGCCAAAAATCGGCCACAAATGAAGAAGAAGAAGAAGAAAAAAAGTAATCTTTTATCAAAACAACGCACAGTGTGACAAATCGATTGCAAAACTATATGAATTGCGCTTCAAATTGCTTTCGCAGGGTTAGGGAGAAAAAGATGTGGCTCCAATGAAAAAGTGATATTGAAAACTGAGGCCAAAAACAAGTCGTTATACAAAAATGGCATCGAATTGTTAGCGAAACATTGAAATCAGTGTATAACCCTAAAAAAAAAAAATGAATAAAGTCAAATTTTTCCTAAAAGTTGCTGTTTTATCAGTTAGGCCCGGGATTTATTGAGTGATGTGTTACCAAATTAAAACTAATTATTTCATTCTTTATGTAAATAATGAGAAATATCGAATAATCTAAACTTATAAATGGAACTTTGTCTCTGTGTGTGTGTGTGTTCGTTTCCTACAGACACCAAAACGGCTGAACCGATTTTCTTGAAAATTTACACAGTTGTACTATAAGCGTTTGCGAGTGTTCTTAGCTAGGTTTTGTGTAGAGGTACCCCCCGATAAATATCGAAAATCGATAATCGAAAAAATTGGGTTATAGAAGGAGTGGTCCGATTTTAGTCAAATTTGATACATTCATAGACAAAGACATAAGAAACGATATTCAGAAGTTTCAAGGTTACAGTTCTTACAATAATGCAGAAAATCGATTATATATAAAAGGCAAGATGTTTGTATGTGTTTCTGTTTATCTGCCTGTATGTCTGTATTTTTTCAGCCTTTTTATTTTAGTTTTTGCTTCGGGTTTTGGCTCTAAGTAGGTATAATTGTAGTTCTTAGTCTCAGCCATGATGCCATTTACTCAGAGGACTTATTTAGCCTTCACAATTCAGTTTACGATGAAAAAATCTTACTTGATATCGATACCAGGAAATCAAAATTTGACTTACATCCATTCATTTTTCTTTCAGTCTACGGTTTCGCTTTAACTGGAAACAACTATTGCTTTTTAGTCTTTCGTGCCAACGTCCAAACAGTCTGAGCTGCAGGACCATGGATTAGTTTTAAAGCTTTCATTTCACCCGAGCAACGCCGGGCTATACTGCTAGTAATAATAATAGATACCAAATGCAAAATAATTGTTTCATTCATTCCATAAAAAATACGAAACGTCGAACAAAAACAATAATTACCTATAATAAAACTTATTGTTTTATTTTTTGTGTAAATAATGTGGAATTTTAAGCAGAACGAATTTTAATAGAGCTAGATTGCTCACTTCTTTGTTTTTACAGGTCGGACGAAGTAATTCAAGTATAAAGACACACTGGATATGCATTTGGAAATATCTTGTTTGCATCTGAAGTGTTTCTTTCTTTTTTAACCAATTCAGCACAAGGAAGGCGATAATTCCTCAACGATACAAGGGGCTGCTGGGAACGAAATATAACGTGAAGACTTTAGAAGTAGCCAGAAACCCAATCATAAACAGGAGAAAAGGAATAAACATCAACTCTTGTTCCAATGACCGTGATGGAGTGTGAATTGGACGATAGACAAATTTATTATTGAGTCAGTTAAGTGCCATAAGTGATACACGCTTGGGCGATCATGTCTCGAAAGAGATATGACTGACTGGGCAGAAGATTATCCCGCACTAGGTTGCCATTTATTTCTGCGGTAGACTTAGTGCTTATTTTTTTCATAATTCTTTTTGTTTGCTTGAAAGCAGTAAACTAAACGTTATTTATAATAACGACTTCATCGATTATTAAAAAAAAAAACAATGAAAGAGCTCCGCAATCGATGCACTTCATTAAAATCTGTATATATATATATATATATATATATATATATATATGAAACTTATCCTCATCGGGACGAGAACACCATTTATGACGCAATTAATAATATTATGGTTATTCACAACATGGAGCCCCTTATGCAAATGTGAGACTAGTGTTAGTACTTTTCCAGTCTCTTCGGTACTTCGCATTTTGAAATGCCTTAGCGGTAAAAAGTTGACCCTTACTTTCTTGCTTTGTTTAATTTCATGCACAAGCGTAAAGGACATTGGTGCGCATATTAAAATCGACGAGAAGAGTTCAAATTCCAGCTTAGTCTGTGGCGTTTGTTTTAACCCAAATGACCTTGAGAAAGTCATGAATTCGTCTATTCTC
The DNA here is from genome assembly GCA_037127315.1 of Ascarosepion bandense. Taxonomy (NCBI): domain Eukaryota; kingdom Metazoa; phylum Mollusca; class Cephalopoda; order Sepiida; family Sepiidae; genus Ascarosepion; species Ascarosepion bandense. The sequence goes on from JBBBDQ010000115.1 coordinate 343,599, forward strand.
TCCCCACCTATGGATTAAATAGCAAGGTAGACGCGACTCACTAGTTTTAGATAGCAAATAGTCTTGATGACAATTATGAATTTGAAACCGTATAGGAAGCTACGAGCAATCATTCTACCAACTTTCTTAGGAAGTACGTTCTAATCGGACAGTTTATTCCTGCGACAGATCAGACTTCAAGAGAATTTTCCCTCAATCCCCACAATCTTAACCTTAACATTTACCTTCACCTCATATCCATGTAACACACTACCTCGAGTGGCTCCCGGGACTTGTATAGAGGGTAATTTCAGTTCGACCCTTTGCTATCCTTATTTCTCCTAGATTTGTCATTCATTCATTGGAGCTCATTTTTATTACTCACTGTTCTACTCATCTCTTATCTTCAATATATCCTATGAATGTTAAACTTTCCAGACCTTCTTTCCTCATTTATATGTCCTAGAAATTTCAGTCGTCTCTTTCTGGTTGTAAAAACAAAAAAAAAATCGTTTGTTTGAAGTTACTATTTTCCTTCAAACTCCCTATCCTCCGGTTTGCACTCATCAGGGGTAGAGGTTTATCTATTATTTTCTGTTTAGGATAGAGCCTTCTAAAGTCTACTCAAATTCATACTTCTAACATATTTTGTTATTTATATTTTCCTTAGTAGAATTAGATAGGTGTGCTATCATTTAATTCGAACCCCTCCTCGGTCTTTTGAACAGATGTAGTGGTTTATCACTTTTTTCTGTTTACTATTTACCCACCGATTCTTGATAAAGTTTTCTCATTCCTTTTCACTCCAAGTAACTCCTTGTATCTTAGTAGCATTATAGCCTTTTGCTAGGAGGAATTTTTCAGGCCATGACAATGCCATTTATTGTCACATACGCTGTTATTTGGATGTGCATTCTGGTGCAATGGATATCGACTCGGAACGAGAAATCAGGGAGCCGAATTCATTACATTCACTTACGCGCAAATACCCTTGGGAAAGGTATTCATCCGTCTATTCCTTCCAGTTATGGGTTAAATAGCAGGACGGGTTGGGTTCTATAGCCTTGGTCGGCAACCAGTCTACCGCAGAAAGCAATGGCAACCGACTGCTAGATAATCTACTGCCCAGTCAGTCACGTCTCTTTCGGGACATGATCGCCCAATCGTGTATTACTTAACTGACTGACACTGTTATTTAATATCAGTTCCTAGATAATCTTTTTGGTCTTTTATCAATATGGCTGATGCTAACCTCCATAACCCATTCTACATTATCTTAACGTTTTCAAATGTTATGTATTGGAATGCTATTAAGAAAGTTTGTTTACTGTGCTGTACGAGATAATTTTCTACCGGAATCTGTTGGCTTACAGCCATAACACGTTCTTCATCGGTTCCTGTACGATGACCGAAGTTAAACAACCACAAGGCTGGTCAGTACCTAGGTGGGTGACCGCTTGGAAATACCAAGTGTTGTAAGCTTGGAAGTGCGAAGGGTGTCATGTAAAATCACTCGAAATTGCAAATCGGTGAGAAGAGTTCCAATTCCAGCCGGATTCGTTGTATTTACTTACGCGCAAATACCTTTGGGAAAGGTATGAATTCACCTCTTCTCCCACCAGCTATGGGTTAATTAGTAAAAATTGTATCACTTAAAATATTATTATCCGCCTCTTCCAAAAAAACAAAAACAAAAAATATGCCATCTAAAAGAAATTCTGATTTAAATAATTTGCAAGGAATTTATAAATCTTAGAAAGAGAATCAACTATTTATGTAATTTATAAGCATGAAAACGTTCGGATTAGTCAAAAATTTAAGCATAAATAGAGATTTACATTACTTTTACGAAAACTTACGGAAAATAAATGAAACTTCAATTTTCTAAGACCTTTTTTGAAGAGAGAAAGAAAAAGACAGACAGAGAGACACAGAGAGAGACAAAAGAGAGAGAGAGAGAGAGAGAGTGTGTTAACTTTCTCCATAAAAAAAGAAAAATGAAGCGAAACAAAAGTAATTCCGGACAACATGGCGGCAGTCTCGATTCATTCCTTTATAGTTCGACCCGCTGTGTCACGTACATAGCGTCTAATCTTCCTCGTATTCCATTCGTAAGGATGAAGTTTCACTCATGTAGCTTTTATTAGAGATTGGCTAATATGTGTAACAGAATTCCGAGTCGAAGCTTCTCCCAGTCATAACTTCTTAAAGTTTAGGGTCAACCATTATCTATTCTATATATCTTCATAGTTTTTATTAGAGTTATAATTTTCAGAACGACAATAAGCGTAAAATAAGACTCATTACTGAGTATTCACCAAAACTCGTCAGGCTCAGTTAAAATTATCATTGCTATTATAATAAGCTCTATAGAAATATGTATTCTTTATTTTGGTAGATAAAATTAAATTTATTAATATATCCACTGCTCCTATGAATAACGGAACCCTTACACAATAACATCTATGGTATATACACGGGTATGGGCCTATTTCATGTATAGTACGATCACTGAAGTCTTTTCTGGAAATCTGATTTTTTTTTAATAGAGAGTGTATAATGCGCTGTGCATTGTGGTGCAGTGGCTAGCGGCTCGGAACGAGTCATCGGAAAGCCGAGTTCGAATTCCGGTTGAATTCGTTATATTAACGTTTGCGCAAGCACACTTGGGAAAGGTATTAATCCATCACTTCTTCCTCCAGCTGTTGGTCACATTACCTCCTCAATTGTCTCTAACATGATTTCAAACTTGACCCCCCTCCCCTCCATAAGGCGATCGGAGGTGACAGAATCTCAATCATTGTTCTGAAGAAATATGCCTCTGAACTCTCCTCTGTCCTCTCCAAAGTTTACAACTTCTACCTCCCTGTTTCTTGCTTTCCCGCCTGCTGGAAGTAATTGATCCCTACCTGGTAGCTCAACACCAGTCACTTTCTCTTCGACATAATGTGGCTTCCCTCTGTCTCTTCTATAAATAATTTCACGGCTTCTGCTCCGATGAGCTGAGCTCTCTGGTGCCGACTCTGCATGAATTTACTCGAGCTACTAGACTAGCAATTAAGTCTCACCCTTTTCCAATCAAATGTAACCGCAACTTCTACTTTAATTGCTTCTTTTCTCGCACTTCCCGCCTGTGGAATTTCCTTCCGTATACATGCTTCGCTGACAGCTACGATCTCCAAGAATTTAAATGCAATGTAAAATACCATTGTTTATATCCTTGACTTGCATCCTTTCCCTGACAACCCTGGTATCATGTTTTTTTTCCCAGACCATTCTACTCTCATGCTGCTCTCTTTACACCAGTGTTCTCATCCTTGTCTTAACCATTTTCTGAGACCCCCTGTAACTTTTTCCTCTTTCTATTAACTCTCATCTTATGTTACCCCCAGTGCACTAGTGGTAATACTGCCTTGCTTAGGGTGAAATGATTATATAAAAAAGTTGGTTAAGTCTCAAAGGAGACATGATCACCCAAACGTGTATTACATGTGGCACTTAACTGATTGATTGATAATGCGATCCCACCTTCTGAGTATTACTAGTAGGCCTACCGTAGTCAAATATTTCAGTATTGGGCATCATCCGGGACATATTTTATCTAATCTAAACTTATTTATAAATGGAACTTTGTCTGTGTGTGTGTGTATGTATGTGTGTGTGTATGTATGTGTGTGTGTGTGTCAGTGTGTGTGTGTGTCCGTTACCTATAGACTCCGAAACGGCCGAACCGATTTTCTTAAAAATTACACAGTTATACTATAAGCATATGCGAGTGTTCTTAGCTAGGTTTTGTGTCGAGGTACCCCCGATAAATTTCGATAATCGAAAAGATCGGATTATAGAAGGAGTGATCCGATTTTAGTCAAATTTGATACACTCATAGACAAAGACATAAGAAACGATATTCAGAAGTTTCAAGGTTGCAGTTCTTACAATAGTGCAGGAAATCGATAATATATATATATATAAAAGGCAAGATGTTTGTATGTGTGTGTGTTTATCTGCTTGTATGTCCTTTATACAATTCCACAATTTTTATCCGATTTTCACCAAACTTCACACAAATATTCTTTAGGCAGAGTCTGAGCTCCAGGACTATGGATTAATTTTAAGGCTTTCATTACACCCGAGCAACGCCGGGCTATACTGCTAGTAGCAAATAAACAATCCTCATTCTTTTTTGTACAATGCAACCCCGCAATCCCGGGAAAAAAAAAACACTTTTAAAAAAAATTACCTGTGTATAGCGTGACATCCTATTTTTTATTTAAAAATGCTTATAAAATTTGGTCAGTCGGTTGAGTGCCATACGTGATACGCGCTTGGGCGATCATGTCTCGAAACAGACATGACTGACTGGGCAGAAGATTATCCCGCAGTAGGTTGCCATAGTTTTCTGCGGTAGACTGGTTGCCGACCAAGGTTATAGAACCCAATCTGTCCTATTATTTAACCCATAACTGGAAGGAATAGGCGGATGAATACCTTTCCCAAGGGTATTTGCGCGTAAGTGAATGCAATGAATTCAGCTGGAATTCGAACTCGGCTTCCCGATTTCTCGTTCCGAACCGATATCCAATGCACCACAACCTACACGGTATGCTTTTAGAAAATACTATACGCTATTTTTGGTTTAAGTGTGAAACTTCTAAGGATGAGAAGGCTCAGGTTAGCGCAAAAAATTAAGTATATTTTAATCTTGAAGCGTATATCAATTTCTTTTTTGACTCAACTAACTAAAATTTATAACTCCCATTAGGGTTGTATTTTAATCATGAAATACGGCTCAACTTTGCGAATTTGTTAACAAGTTCACCTAAAAATATCGGTCGCTACTGAAAATTGTAATACTACCGTGTTTGATAAGCACATAAACTCACGGAAGAATTACTAGAACTTTATCTCTGACTAAATTCGAATCAATTTTTTTTCCTCCCCCCGCTCACTTATTGGAGATTGTAAGGATGTGCGTTGTGGTACAGTGGATATCGGTTCGGAACGAGAAACTGGGGAGCCGAGTTCGAATTCCAGTTGAATCCATTGTATTCACTTACGCGCAAATACCCTTGGGAAAGGTATTAATCCCTCTCTTCCTTCCAGTTATGGGTTAAATAGCAGGACAGATTGAGTTCTATAGCCTTAGCCGGCAACCAGTCTACCGCAGAAAGCAATGGCAACCTACTGCGGGATAATCTTCTGCCCAGTCAGTCATGTCTCTTTCGAGACATGATCGCCCAAGCGTGTATTACGTATGGCACTTAACTGACTGATTGGAGATTTATTAAATTCTCATATATCGGGAACCCTGCTTCTTGTTCGTTCATCAAAATAAAACAGGGTAGAGCCAACTTAGATGGTGGACCGCCTCGGAACACCGGGTACTGTAAACGAACGCCTACAATCCGAATTATGTTTCGGATTCAAATAACTCAAAAGGGGTAGTCAGTCCCTTTGGGCGATCATGTTTCGAAAGAGATATGACTGACTAGGCAGAAGATTATCCCCACAGTAGGTTGCCATTATTTTCTGTAATAGACTGTTTGCCAATCAAGGTTACAGAACCCAATCTATCCTATTTAACCTATAACTGGAGAGAAGAGTCGGATTAATACCTTTCTCAAAGATATTTGCGCGTAATTGAATGCAAGGAATTCGAACTGGGCTCTCCTATTTCTCGTTATCCACTGAACCACAGAGCATAATGGGTAGATAAGCTGTAAAAAATAATCAATATCTGATTAATCAATTTCTAGAGCAAAAGCGTTTTTTTTTCTTTTATATGGTGATTTGCTAAATAGCAAGGACGAAAGTATATGACGCCCAGTGAGAATCAAACTCACTATTCAGTCGTAATTGTTTTAACTTTTTAACCATTACATCATTTCGAGATGCCCAAGCGGTTTTTTGTATGCTATGTTTGTTCAGCACCGTCCACCTCACATGACCAAAATTCAAATCTCAACGGAGGTACCATCCAGCAAGGATTGAACTCATGATCTATATTGACCAGTTCAAACCTTTACAGCGAAGACCCATCATGTTAATACATGGGCAAATAGTCTCCATTTTCACAGTTATATTTGTACAGTTTTTTTTATTTTCAAGGAGCACTACTTTTTGGAACAAACTCCCAAGTGGATGCTTCCGTGAACATTTCATAGTCGATATCTTCAAGTCAAGTGCCAATTGTTATCTATCTTTCTTATCCTCATAATTTCCACTTCCTATTTCGTTAATATCAACACCTCATTCGTCATTACCAATTCAGATGTATTCCTTTGCAGACTCCCGAGAGGATGCTTACCCGATTGCTACAATCTTAACCTCTTTAAGTCTTGGGCCAACAATCTCATAAACTCCAGTTAAGAAACTTTCAGCAGCCGCTTCCATATAAAATATTTTTAAATACATTATAAAAGAACATTGTTTTGGTCGATCCATTTTAAGGCTTTTCGTTAAAAAAAGTGAGAAATTACTTTCTCCGAAAAAATGAAGGTGAAAAAAATGCACAGGAAAAAACGCAGATAGCCTCAGTTCACTTCTTTACAGCTAGGACCCGCGATACATGTACATAGAACTTAATACTTCCAAGCTTCATCTTCCATTAGTAAGTAAGAAGTTCGACACATGCAGCTCTTTCGCTGCAAAATTACTATTTTTGGGATCATAAAAAAACTGAAAGCATAATAAATCAGTAAAAAAGAGAAGCCCAAAATGTCACCTACAGACCGAAGATACTAAAATCAACCAGGTACAGAAATTTAAATACCTGGAAAGTGTTCTAATAGAAGATGCTAAGTGCGACACTGAGATCCGAAGGCGTATTGTCACGGCCAAGGATGCATTCCAGAAGCAGAGTAGAGTATTGAGAGACAAGAAAATTTCGCACAAAACAAAAAAAGAGAGTACTGGATTGTTATATGATGTCTGTCTTACATTGCAGCAGCCAATGCTAGACAATCTCATCAATGCTGAGGAAAAGACTGGAAGGAACCGAAATGTGGTTCTACAGAAGGATGTTGAGGACACTATGGATCGAACATGTGAGCAACGACGGGGTTTTGGAGAGGATAAAAACGAAAAGAAAACTGATAGTTAACACCAGGAAAAGACAGCTCAAGTTTCCGGAACATGTAATGAGGAAGGAAGGCTTGGAGAATCTGATACTCATCAGACGGTAGGGAGAAGAAAAGAAAAGGGAAAGCGACGCGTGACATGCTTGATGGACTTGAGCATATGGATGGAGGAGCAGGGTTTAGGAGGAGTACAGGAGAAGGATGTGCGTTGTGGAGCACTGGATATCGGCTCGGAACGAGAAATCGGGGAGACGAGTTCGAATTCCAGCTGAATTCATTGCTTTCACTTACGTGCAAATACCCTTGGGAAAGGTATTACTCTGTCTCTTCCCTCCAGTTATGGGTTAAATAACAGAACAGATTGGGTTCTATAGCCTTGGTCGGCAACCAGTCTACCGCAGAAAGCAATGGCAACCTACTGCGGGATAATCTTCTGCCCAGTCAGTCATGTCTCTTTTTCGAGACATGATCGCTCAAGCGTGTATCATTGACAGGAGAAGGGGTTTTAAAAGCTACAAGGTATAAAAAGATGTGGTAGGCCATGATCGTTTACGTTCTAAAGGGACACGCATATAAAAGACGAAGATGATGATGTTGATGATGATGATGATGATGATGATGATGAATCCTGAGTGGTTACTTCTCCAAACACTACAATCTTAACTTCCTAAAGACTATGGTCAACCATTATCTATCCGTTTTCACACCGAATGAACAACTAGTAATAAGAAATACTTCAGTAGTAATGGTCTGTGTAACTTGCCTCCTAACTACAGTGCCACGACGTTTGTTATCTTTTAAAATTAAACCAGCAAGCAATGCCCAGGTGGTTACGGTCAGCGGTAAAAAGCATGATCAAATGATGTACCAAGTGAGGTCACCCCATTCGAAATTTGCCGCTATTGATGGGTGGCGATGGAGGTTCATCAAACCAGGAGGCATAAATCACCTCACTGCATGAGTGGCTTCTCTGGGGACCTTAGTCTCAACTTGAAATCCAATACCTTGTAATTGAAAACGAATTAAACATTAAAAAACTCGTTGTAACACATGAAAAAGAAATGTCTCTTTACTGGTAGGGAAAGTTGAACCAGAAATTTAAGTTCAACTAAACCCCTACTTATTTGATCCTACGAATGTACCCAAATATGGCTATTTTGTTACAACTTCTTGTAGGTTTGTTTACGCCTGTGTACCTGGATTTTGTTTATGCCTTTGTAAATGAGCAAGAATCTGTACTTTATTTTTTGTCATGCCTTAATTTCTTTTAATTTCAAATTAGTTTCGTTGCTGTTTATAGCAATCTTTAGAAAGCTTTTTTTGATTTTACCACTATTATTTAACACTTCCGCTGCAGTAGACGTACATATACGCTTGAAACACGCTTGCTTTATCTTCGCAGGAGGCAGATTAGATCATAAATGAATATTACTTCTATTTGTGACTTAGAACTGCTTACTCTTGCTTAACAGTCTTGATATATATTTCAAATTCGATAACCCAGTCTTGTTTTTTTTTATCGTTCCACTCCAATATAATGATTTATTCCCAATCTTGTGGAAGAGAATGGAGTTCTTCAATCCGCATTGGCTTTCTTGCAGATGCAACATCGCAAGCCTACCGTTACTCTATCGCTATTTCCATGGCAAATGTTCAGATGAGCTCCGATCTTTAGTTCCACCAGTTCAGGCGTTCACAGTAAGGAAAAGCTATCCTACCGCCGCAGTCAAAGAACCCTTATTTATTTTGTAATGTAACGAGATGGGCGTTATGGTGCAGTGGATATCGACTCAGAACCAGAAGTCAGAGAACAGAGTTAGAATTCCATTTGAATTTTTTGCATTCACTTACGCTGAAATACCCCTGGGAAAAGTACGAGTCTATCTCTTCTCCCTCCTGCTATGGGTTGAATAGCAGGACCAATTGGGTTCTTTAGCCTTGGTTGGCAACCAGTCTACTGCAGAAAGTAATGGCAACTTACTGTGGGAAAATCTTCTGCCCATTCTGTCATGTCTCTTTCGAGACATGATCGCCTAAGCCTTTATCACGTATGGTGCTTAATTGACTGAAGAAGAAAGTTCTACATGGTGGTGTAAATTTCCATGGTATAAACATGTGCGTAACAAGGAAGTTTTAAGTGAAATGGGAACAAAGAAAAAAATCAAAAGAGAAGATTAATATTTATAGATGCGAAATGAGAAAAGACGACTTATAGAATTTGACACTCACAGTATATAATGAAGAAGCACAGCGGAAAGCGGGAACCGACCGAACGAGCTTGTGTAAATGGATGGCAAAACAAAGAAGAAAGGGATTAAAAAAAAGGCAAATGTTGCTCAGAGCTACGACGGATAGGAAGCTGTGGAAAGCTATGATCGCCCACGCCGTGATGAGACACGGTATATAGAAATGTAAGCATAATCGAATTTCGGCACAAGACCATATACAGGGTGTCCATAAAGTTCGTGTACACTTATAAAATTGTAACTTTATTTGTATTTGCGATGGAAATAATTTGTAAAATGGATTAGAAAGAAGTAAATCTATAATCTTTAAAGTTTTATTGAAATTTTTCTTAAGTTTGCACATCTGTCAACCATTACAGGCAACCTCTCCTGCCTCCCATAAGCATGGACCAAGCGATTCTCCAGGAGAGTAATACACTACGCCTCCTCGGACTTACCCTGTCCTCAGACCTCAAATGGAACCACTATATTGAATCCATAGCAAAATCTACTGCTAAGAAGGTTGGGTCACAATGTCGATCCAGGATGTTTTTTCCACCTGAATCCATCCTGCATATATACAAGTCAACCATCCGTCCGTGCATGGAGTACTGCTGCCATTTATGGTCAGGTGCCCCTGCCGTTCTCCTCAGTGTTCTTGACAGGCTCTAAAGGAGAGTCTGTAATGTGATAGGTACTGATCTGGCGGCTCGACTGCAGCCACTTCCCCATCGTCGAAATGTGGCCTCACTTTGTCTGTTCTATAAATACTTTCATGGCTTCTGCTCAGACGAACTTAAGTCACTGATGACTCCTCAACAGGTGTTTACTCGTGCAACCAGACTGGCAACTGGGTCCCACCCATTCACAGTCAGGTTAGCCAAATGCAGACGACAATTCTACTCCTGCAGCGTCTTCACTCGCACTTCCCGCCTGTGGAACTCGCTCCCGTATTCTTGCTTTCCTGACGGCTACAATCTCCAGAAATTTAAATGCAAAGTCAATACTCATCTACTAACCACTGGACTCTAGCTCTCTCCCCACCCCTGTATAACCTTCCCTTTCTCTCCACCTATGTATCTGTCATCGCACCTGCTTTCTCGGCTTTCTATTGTTCCTTTCTAGCTAGGTTGTACTCCTCACTCTTTTCTAATTAATCTTTTTACATTTATGTAGCCCCCTGCACATCAGTGGCGTTTCCGCCTTGCTCGGGGTGAAATGATTAAAAAAAAATGTCCTCCATCATTACCAATACAAAGGGTAAAACGATTTTGTGGTTCAGGGAAAATTTTGTAATGAACTAGGTTTGCTTGCATACACAATTGTTTTCACGTGTCAGTTGAAGCAATGAATAAAATTGATTCTAAAAAAAGAAAACATTTTTTTTACTTATCTAAAAATTGTTGTAAATTTTGTGGTAAATCATTATTCAACAACTATACTTAAAACTAGGTACATTAAACTTTATAAAAAAAATTTACTAATTATTTCTATCAGAAATACAAATAAAGTTATAAATTTATTAAAGTGCACACGAACTTTATGGACACCCTGTATAAATATTAAGGAGAAACAAACTCACGGGTAAGGTTTTAGAAGTTCAGCTTCTTAACCGTTACACGAATGTGCATTTGTGGTGCAGTGGATATCGGCTCGAAATGAAAAATCGGAGAACCGAGTTCGAATTCCAGTTGAATTTGTTGCATTCACTTACGCACAAATACGCTTGGGAAAGTTATTAATCCATCGTTTCTCCCCCATCTATGGGTTAAATAGCAGGGCAGCTTAGGTTTTGTAGTCTTAGGTAGTAACGAGTCTAACGCAGAAAGTAATGGCAACCTACGTCGGGGAAATCTTCTGCCTAGTCTGTCATGTCTCTTTCGAGACATGATCGCACAAGCGTATATCGCGTATGACACTTAACTGACTGACTGAGCTGTTACACTACGATAAGGTTCCTTTTCTTCTTCTACGTGCCGTGCCTCCTCAGGATGTTGGGAGATCATGGCTCTCCACTACTTTCTATCCTTCGTAGCTCTTAGTAACGTTTGCTCTTTTGTAATCCATCTCTGTCCCCCTTACTAGCATCAGTTAACACAAGAAGTTCTCCTTTATCATTATATCTTGTTTCTTCTCTTTTATTTGACGTGTCTCTTAAGGACGTAGGCGATCATGACCCTCCACGTCTTCCTGTTCCTATTTAGCTCTTAAAACATTTTATTTTGCTGTTTCTCCCAGACCTTGCTCTGTCATCCATTTGCTTAAGCCCATCAAGTATGTGTTTTTCCCTGTTTTTCTTTCCCTCTATCCGTCTCGGGAGTATTAGATTCTCCAAGCCCTACTTCCTCGTTACGTGTCCAAGAAACTTCAACTATCTTTTCCTGGTGTTAAGCATAGATTTCCTTTTCTTTTCCATTATCTCCAAAACTTCGTCGTTTTTCACATGTTCGGTCCACGGTTTTTTCAGCATCTTGGTGTAAAACCACATTTCTGTGGTTCGAGTCTTTCCTTCATCTTTGAGAAGATTGTCCAGTTTTTGCTGCTATCTAGGACGACAGATATCACCTAACACTCCGCATGGATGTAAGATCACTCTCACCAACTAAGCCATTTTACGATGTTTGTGGACTCAAATTTAAACCTATTCAATATTTACCTGTAGTCCCAAATATCTACTTGACCAGTGTTCACCTACAGACTCAAGTATATGTTTACTTATGCAAGAAATTATAAACCCGACCAGTTTTTACATATCGATTCAAGTATAATGGAAAAATGAAAAACTAAAACAATACACAAAGTTTAATATGTTGTAAAATCCAAGGATGGATTCAGAATAGGTCGTATTACAACCGTCATTCCAAGGATGAATTCAGTGTATATGCCATTGCAACACACATTCCCAGGAAGCATTTCGTGTACGTGGCTTCACCACACTCTTTCCAAAAATGAAATCAGGCTAGGTATCTTCACAACTGTCAGTGCAAGAAAGGTTACAGGGTAAGTAGCATCGAAACTTTTATTCCAAGGAAGGATTCAAGGTATATATCATTGCAAAACTCACTCAAAGGATGGATTCTGTGTAGGTGGCTTTGTAACACTCATTCCAAAAAGACATTTAAGGTAGGTATCAACACAACTCTCGATCAAAGGAAGGATTAAGGTTAGGTGGTATTGCAACTCTCATTTCAAGGAAGGGTTCAAGGAATATATCATTGCAACACTCATTCCAAGGAAGGATTCAGGGCAGGTGGCTTAGCCACACTTATTCCAAAATATATTCAGGGTAGATATCTTCACAACTCTCAGTCCAAGGAAGGATTCTGGGTTGGTAGTATCATAACGCTTATTTTAAAAAAAAGGGGGTTCAGGGTAGGGATCACCACAAAACTGATGCAAAACAAGAATTCAGAATAGGATGCGTGACGATTCTCAGCCTAAGGTCGGCTTCGGTTTAGGTCTCATCGCTACTTAGTCCAATTCCACATCATAATAGAATTAATGGTATGGTGATTTTCTTAGCGCAACTTAGATGTGGCACAAGGCCGAAATTGTTGGGTACCCAGTGAGGATCAAATAAACTACACAATTTTAATGACAGTCGGTTTTCATTTCGCACATATACTCTGGGAAATGGCATGTGTTCTCTACTCCCCTCAGCTATGTGTAAACCGTAGAATACAAGAATCCCTTGATTATTGCGTTTAATGTGTGTACATTAATATATTGGCAGTAATCGAAAACGCGATAATAGAATATAATAACCATAAGACCCTGGGCATGACGATAAACTGCAACTTGCTGCAAGGCCTTTGATTGGAAGGTTGTGAGGACCATGGAACCATCTCTTAATTGCTGTTGTTCTCAAGTCCACCCTGACCCGGAGTGGTAGCATATGTTTTATCGTTAATCCGTAACTATAAAATCAATTTTCGATCACTGTGATTAAACAGAAAAATGTTTTATGGTATCAATCAAGTATTATGTATGGACTAATTGAAAACGCATACATCGAGTGCGCATTAACCGAGGAGTCCTGTAGCTGAAGATTTTTAGCCCGGTTTTTAGCTAAATTTAGATGTCGGTCCAGCACACTAGCCCCATAGACATTTGCTACTCCACCCTAAGATGTTGCCGGAACACTAGTTATTTAACAGTATATTTTGTAGGAATATATGTAATACTACGCATTAATTGAGGACTCCTGTAGCTGGAGATCATTAGCCCGGTTTTCAGCTAAATTTAAATATCGGTCCAGCAGCCTAATCCCATGAACATTTACCATGGAAACCCACGCTTTTCCATGCCCAGCTGTTGCCCGTACTATAGTTGTTTATTAGAACATTTTGTAGAAATATGTGTAATAATAATACGTAATGCGTATTATTAGTACACATATTTCTATCGAGGTATTTCTGTACCCTGAAGATCTTTAGCCCCGATTTTTATCTAAATTTAAATGTCGCTCCAGCACCTAAGCCCCATGAACATTTGCTATGGAAACCGCCCTTGCTTCACCCCCAGCTGTTGCTCGAGACTTAGTTGTTTAATAACACATTTTGTAGGAATATCTGTATTAATGTAAATTTAAAAATAAAGATTAACACTGGTGCATCTTAAAAGTTTTCGTAGTTTAAATTTGTAACTGTTTTTTTTTTCAACTTTTTTTTCATTATATTTTTCTATTATAGATATTTCGCTGATATTTCAGATGTTTTTCTGATTTTTTTAAATATATTTTTGTAGTTACAGAACCTGATTATAGCAATGAAAGTATGTAGCTGGGTGCTATTGGACATTTTAAAAACGAAGCAACCGGTTTTGCTTCCGCTTTTCAGGCCTCATCTAGAGATAAGGAATTAGAATAAAATAAATCATGGAATGAATGAAGTGTAGAGAAAAAATGAATATTATGAGAGGGAAATAAGTACTAGAGGCTAATGATAGCAAGTCCTAGCAAACATCCACGCTGTTTACAGAGAGAAGGACCAGACACACAGAGCCTCTAGTACTCTTAAGTGGAATGCAAAGTGTGACCGAGACACAACCGTGAACCAGTCCACACTGAATTCATCAGAACACTTTATGTTATTTAAAAGGTGCTCACATATAGAGAAAACACAGATATTTGTGACAGGTTCATTCGAAGCCAAGATAAGCTTATTTCTGATTTTGTTTTGTGAGGATAGGCTGCTTGAAATATTCAATATTCACAATGAGAAAAGGACAAATAGAACGAAACAGCTAAGCTTAACTAATGGCAGAGCAGGAACAAGGAGGATGATGATAATGTGTCAAAGGTTGCTTAGAGCTAAAAATGACAGGAAGCTATGGAGAGCTATTATGCCCTTGTCCTGAAGGGACACGACTAATAGATGATTATGATGCTGATGCTGGTGGCGACCGTAAGGCAAGCAATGCAGATCAGAAATAAGAAAATTTGATCTGTTCCCTCTAACATTAAATTCTATAAAATGAAAGCTATTTGTACACATGCACGCACGCACACACATACACACACACATATATATATGTATACATACATACACACATATATATACGCATATACGCATATATATATATATATATATATATATATATATATATATATCGTGATTCATTTGCGTTGCATAATAATTGGTATTGATAATCGAGCTTAGAGCTATTTCCTGCAGTTCAAGGAATTAAAGCTGAAAAAAAAAAAGTAAGGTACAAATATATAAATGAAAAGCAAAACAAGAAAAGAAAGAAATGAAGAAAGATAGAAAATAATAATGAATAAATCTTTCCCCCACCACATCTATTTAGGATTTCCAAGTCGGAGTGCGCATGTGCGTGACTTATTCTGCTTTTTGATTGGCTGCCATCTGCCATATCTCGTGGATTAATATATGACATTTTGCTGAAGGCAGAATTAGACACGACTTGAAAGAAATAGATGAAAGAATACAACATCGATATGACATTATGCGAGCGAATGAAATAAGGGACAGATAAAATGACGCCTTTATCACGAACTGATAAACTTCTGCGTTCCGTTTCTCAGGAGACTCGAGAAATGAGATTGTGACACGCAAAATGTGTTCTTGACGAGATATTTTTTAACAATAAATACTGTGTTTGCCACACTGATTTTAAAGCGACTTTACGCTTTTGTGCTGCCTCAAATATATTTCCGATATATTTATGATGCTTTATTGATATATCCCTGCAAAACAACCTTACCTGACTTTAAACGTACAACAGAATTTACTTATGAAACAGTTCTCCGTCTTTCCTCGATATTATATTAAACCTTACTAATAATGACCTTGGTCTAAGTGTTTATTATAAATCTACAAATAAAATATTCTCATGTGTTTTTATTCTGTTCATAACAGCAAAATAAAATGTAGAATAATTAGTGGATTTTATTTATGTGATGAGGAGAAATACATTAAAAATAATTTTCAGCACCTCCAACACCTTATTTTTATATCTTTAAAGCGAAACAGAAAGCTCATTTATTTAATAAAAAATAAAAGAATGAACGTCACAAACAAGTTTAGTTAAATGAGATACATCACACTACCAACTAAATCTCTCGCAACTATAACTGAAATGAATTTACCTAATCTTAACATAAAATGTATTACTTCTTCTTCTTCTATGGGCCCTGTCCCTTCAGGACGTAGGCAATCATGTCTTTCCAGGTCTCTCTATCCTTGGTGGCTCTTAGCACGCTTTCTCCTGCTACGCCACACAACCCTCGTTCTCTCAGCCACCTGCTCAGGACCTTCAAATATATCATCCGCTGATTTTCCCTGTCTCTTTGCCCCTGTATCTGGCCTGTTAGTATCAGGTTCTCCAAGCTCTCCTTTCTCACTGCATGTCCCAGGAACTTTAGCTGGCCCAGTATCAATTTCTTTTCGTTTCTACCCTTTCCAAAACCTCATCACTGCTCACATGCTCAATCTATGATATCCGCAGTATCTTTCTGTAGAACCACATTTCAATTGCTTCAAGTTTTTCCTTCATCTTTGATGATATTGTCCAGAATTCACTGCCATATTGAAGAATTGACATCACATAGCAATCCAAGACTCTTTCTTTGTTTCTAGCAAATTTTTTCTGTCTCTTAATACTCTACTCAGCTTCTGGAATTCTCTTTCGCCATGCCAGTTCGCCTTCGGATCTCTGTGTCGCACTTTCCGTCTTCTGTTAGAACCATTCCCAGGTATTTAAATTTTTGTATCTGCTTGATTTTATTATCCCCTACCTGTATTTGGCATTTTGGGCTGCTCTTTTTGCTGATGAACATGCATTCGGTTTTCTTGCACTTTATTTGTAGTCCTTACAGCTACCTTCTGTGCTACTTCTTCTAAAACAGTGAGTAAATTGCCGTACGTAATAAACGCTTAGACGATCATGTCTCTTTCGAGAGATGACTGACTAAGCAGAAAATTTTCCCGCAGTAGGTTGTCATTACTTTTTACGGTAGACTGGTTGCCAACCAAGTTTATAGAACTCATAGCTGGAAAGAGAAAATATAGATTAATACCTTTCCCTGGTGTATTTGTGCATAAGTGAATAAAATGAATTCGAACTCGGCTCTCCGAATTTCCATTCGGAGCCGATATCTATTATACAACAACGTACATAGGTTTTATTAATACAAAATAAAATAACAACCTAAAGAATGAATTTACTCCAAATCTTATAATGACGACCACAATGAAAACATAAGAAATAAATTGAGGAATTAAAAAAACTTTATATAAACATAAAAGAGATATTTTATGAAACAACACAGTGCTTTAGTCGCTCATTGTCATTAGACTCTCTATAATTTCCATTTATAAAAATATACGTTAAAATAAGTGTAAGCAACTTAGGTGAAGATATCTAGAAAGTGCCCTGATTAACAATTCACACGCGATAAATTTACGTCCAGGTTCTTACAAGATTTCAGCTTTCTCGGCAGATTTTCTGCTGTCACAATAGGAATACTTAAAAACAAAATCTATAAAAAACAAACCCGTAGAGGAACTGAATGAAACTGGCTAGATTATGCGTCCAGACACACATATGATAATAAAAAAATGTGAAACCCTAAAATCTTAAATTTAGCTTTTCCACACCTTTACCGTTTTTCTATGGCCCTAATTATAATCAACAGTAGTTTTACATCTACTACTACTCCTCACTATATATATATATATATATATATATATATATATATATATATATATATATATATATTTTCATTTATAAACGAGTTATTTCGCTACCTTGGTTTCCACCATGAGTGATTTCTTCAGGCGATTTTTAGTTATTAAAAATCGCCTGAAGTAACCACTCATGGTGGAAACCAAGGTAGCGACGTAAATCGTTTATAAATGAAAAATATTAAAAAGTTCTACAATATAATTGTATAGAACATTTTTAATACAAATGTGTACTGGTCTAACCCTATTAGGACCAAAAACTAAGTATTAAACAATCAATATATATATATATATATATTGTGTGTATTTTGGCAGCATTTTTTCATTAATGCAGGTTTCATTGAATAATATAGACAAGTTTTGTCTTAATTTTGTGTAGGATCCGTTCATACCGTCTGATATACTTGATGGTGATATCGTTGAAAGACAACAAAAAATCACAGTAATTGTTGATATTTTTATCGGGTCTAAGCTTTCGGCTCACATAAGCCATTATCAAAGAATAAATATTAACACACAGTAAACATAGAACATTTAAGTTATTAACAATAAAGAGAATTAAATTGAAAATATAAGTCCATCCCTACCGTCATTTAAAAAAAAACGCTCGTTGATAACACGTACATACTTAAACAAGAAAATAATAAACAGAAACTAAAAATCCTGGAAGCAATCTACATTAAACAATTTAAACCTGGTTTGAATACAATCAATTTTGATATTTTCAATAACGTACTCAAATGCCTGTAATCAGATCAGGGACCACAACGCCACTATTTTGTTACTGTCTTCGGCTACCCGCCACGATAGGGATGGACTTATATTTTCAATTTAATTCTCTTTATTGTTAATAACTTAAATGTTCTATGTTTACTGTGTGTTAATATTTATTCTTTGATAATGGTTTATGTGAGCCGAAAGCTTAGACCCGATAAAAAATCAACAATTACTGTGATTTTTTGTTGTCTTTCAACGATATATATATATATATATATATATGTGTGTGTGTGTGTGTGTGTGTGTGTGTGTGTGTGTATATATATATATATGTTTTCATCATCAGGTAATGTTGGATGTTGGTTGTGAAAATGATTTACATTTAAATACGAAAACAATCGGTTTGCTGTTTATGTATGTGGGAACATCTGCAATGTGTTGTTGAAAATCATTTCTTCTTTTGTGAAATATGCTGTTGTTTATTATTTCCAATAAATCATTCTTGAAGGAGTCTAACTTTTCAATGTATGGGGCTGGTTTTTTTTTTTTTTTTTTTTTGCTTTGCTTTTGAACCCATATACTTCTTGAGAAAATTGATTTCAGAATCTTTCTGTGAAATATACCTAATACCAACAAAAAGGAATACTTCATAAAATTATTATACAAAACAGAGGATTTAATTCGGTGAATGAGGTGGAAGGCCCATTTCTTTCTGCACAAAAAGTATATAGGTTCAAAAGCAAAATAACAGCCCCATACATTGAAATCTTCGAGAATGATTTACTAGACATTATAAGCAATACAACATTTCGCAAAAGAAGAAATGATTTCCAACGACACATTGGAGATCTTCCCACATACATAAATAATAAACAGACTGTTTTTTGTATTTAAATGTAAATAAATTTCTCAACCAACATCCAACATTGCCTGACAGATAGAAATCTCAAAACATAGAAATTTCCGTATTGCAATGTACTTTTAATTCATAACTATATATATATATATATATATATATATATATATATATATATATATATAAACTGTTGAATGAAAGAATGGAAATTATGACTAAATGTAACCATACTAAAAAATTTCTATTTGGTTCATACAACCATGGATGAAAATGTTTTAATTTTTAAAATTGCGCGTTCAAAACTTCCATGCCACGTGAGCGTTAAAAAAAATAACACCGTTACGTGACTGTTCTTAAAAAGAACCATGGTGAACGGTAAAACCAGTTATTAAAAATCGCCTGAAAACACCACACATGGGAGAAACCTAGATCGCGTAATAACTCGTTTACAAATGGAATATCTATCTATCTATCTATCTATCTATCTATCTATCTATCTAAAGAGAGAAAGGAAGAAAGAAAGAGAGAGAGAGTTTGGACATAGTAACCTTTTTCAACTGCTGATCAGGTTGGGTTGCTCACTCTCTCCTGGAAATTGTAACTAAAGTCTACTCAGCATAGTTGTTCTTTTAACCACAAGATGGACCAGCGGATATTGAAGAAAAATAATATGCCTGAGCGGATCTCATCGTCAGGGACGAGTTGACTACCCAAGCAGATGGTCGTGCTCGAAAAGATCAGCTATTACACACATGCACACACACACACACACACACACACAGAGAGAGAGAGAGAGAGAGAGAGAGGGGGGAGGGGGGGGGGTGAAACAAAATTGTAAGACATGACTAACTGGGCAGAAGATTATCCAGCAGTAGGTTGCTATTACTTTCTGCAGTAGACTGGTTTGACAGCCAAGACTATAGAACCCAATCTATCTTGATATTTAACCCATAACTGGAGGGAAGAGACGGATTAATACCTTTCCCAAAGCTCGTAAGTGAATGCAACGAATTCAATTGGAATTCGAAATCGGATGGTTGATTTCTCGTTCCGAATGAATACCAAAACGAAATTTACTTTGCTAGAAATTTGGGAACGACATCCTGTACTATATGCCATTCGCGCGGGAACCTCTAATATGACCATTTCAGAGTGTTTTGGTGTCAATATGAGGACAGTGCTCAGGATTCGGAAAGAGTTGGATGACTCTAATGGCAGCTTGAAAAACACACCCTGATCATTCTGATAAGAAAAGAGCTTCCGAATTTGTTGGTGATGACTCAGCACAGGGGTCAACATCAAGTACCCTGAGAAAGTAATGCTGCTCTAGGTAAAGAGTGTGGTAACTGGAAGACCCTTTGTCTGGTAAGAAGACTGTACCATGGTAAACAAGCAGGAAAACCCAATCATGGCTGTGAAACAATTTCTGCGACCACATCACCCCTTACATCTAGCTACCTAACTCCCTTGACTGCGAATGTATTGATTATCATGTGTGGACCCCCAAAAATTCTTGTAACACCAATGATGTACTGAAGGCAAGAATTATGGCATCATTCACCAGTTTAAGCAAGGAGACTGTTCAGAAGAGACGAAGAAGGTTCCTAAGTTGTCTGGGGAACGTAGCTGAAGCCTGTGGCGAAGTTGTTGAATAAATTTACTCTTTAGTTGTTCGAAATAATTTTATGTAATTTTGGTAAATATATCTGTTAAAATAAGACGTCAGTGATATTTTCATTTTTGCGTATTTTAGACGTCATTTTACTCCTCGCAATATATATATATATTATAATTCGGAATATCAGCCGATTACGTCAGCGTGGTTTCAGCCTTTAAATATCTTCTGGAGTTACTAATAATAAATATACATTTTGTTTCTCACCCTTTGGCACAACTCTTGTTATTTTTAGTTTAAATTAATATTTGTCTATATTTCTCAGATGACGTATTTAGATTATTTACTTTGTTTTGACTGTTGTCCTAATATTTATTGCCATATTTACGACGTTTCAGACGTTATACACTTCGACCTTCTTCAGGTGACTAGAATTATGAACCGAATCCTTTATTTCGATCACTGGAGTGGATTGTTCTCGTTCCATGAGTCATGCCACTTCCTAATGTGTTAGTTATCTTCATTTAACTCTAAACTTTCTTCCGTCACTACTGTCGCCAGGTACTGAATTCACAACTCTTGAAGCCAGGTCACTGAATCCAGCCAACGCCTTTATCCATTGGGCCATGTGTCCTTTAATTTAAATTATATATATATATATATATATATACAGAGAGAGAGAGAGAGAGAGAGAGTTTACATTGCGACATGGAAATTTCTGTTTCGAGGTTTTTATATCGTCATCAGGTAATGTTAGCTCATTATTGTGAAAATGATTTTCATTTGAATATAAGAAACAATACGTTTGTTATTTATGGATGTGGGAAGACAGAAAAATTTATGTGTGTCTTCAATTTAACTAATCAGAATAAAGATTCACTTTAAATTTGAAAAAAAGATTATATTTTTGGGGAATACATAATTTCTTCTTTCAATCTTAATGGCAAGAGTGTCAGTCAATCAAAACCCATGTCTAGACTGCATTTCCATTGATGTATCCAATATTGTTATATTTTTGGGGAATACATGATTTCTTCTTTCAATCTTAATAGTAAGAGTGTCAGTCAATCAAAACCCATGTCTAGACTCAATTTCCATTGATGTATCCATTATTGTTACAAAATTATTTTCTAAACGAAATATGATTATTCACGATAAATTTTGTTACGAAAATATGTCATTCGGCAGGATTTGAACCTGCGACACGTATCAACATAGGAAAAGCTACCAATTGATCTGGCGCGCCTTAGACCACTCGAACCCGAATTATACCACAGTCGAAACGAAGTCAATCAAGCCTCTATAACACAATTTTCGATTCTACTCAAATAACCATCTCTGCTCTGAAATGTATCACACACACACACACACACACACACACACACATATATATATATATATATATATATATATATATATAAATGCATTCTTTCCTTTTTTTTTGTCATGATACAATGGTTGTTCCCTGACAACCATTGTATCATGTTCTTCCTTACCCTCCAATCTACTCTCATGCAGCCCTTTTCACACCCGTTATCTCATCCCGTTCTTACTCATTCTCTGACTCTCTTGTAACTTGTTCCTCTTTCTCATTACTCAACTTTTCTGCAACCCCCTGCGCACCAGTGGCAGTTCTGCCTTGGTTGGGGTGAAATGATTTTTGAAAAAGTGTTATTGCGAAAGTTATGAAACCATTTACGTAATGAATAATCTATTGCACGTCTGTGAATGTAACGAAATCGACTGGAATTTGAACTCGGCTTTCCGATTCCCCAATCCGCTCTCTATGACTCCACCGTACCTCAACACCCTCAGACACTCTTTGAATTAATCCTTTTTTAATATATATATATATATATATATATGTGTGTGTGTGTGTGTGTGTGTGTGTGTATATATATATATATATGTATGTGTGTGTGTGCATGTGTCTGTGTGTAGAAGAGTCTGTTGCCTCGATTTGCAATCCTGAATACTAATAACTACAACTAATGATAAGAATTTCAGATGAAGTTCTTCCTTTCTACTTAAAACCGAACAAGATTATATTCTAATCAATTCTTTGCCCATCTCTACATTGACCATATCACAATTTTGTTATTCTAGCCTGTTTTCGCAATAAGCTTGGTATTAAACAACCGATATTGGTGGTCAATCTGTCAATATAGAATTTACAAGAGAGAAATAAAATGTCTTCTTCTTCTTCTTTTTCTTCTTCTTCTTCTTCTTCTTCTTCTTCTTCTTCTTCTTCTTCTTCTATGTGGACTGGTCCTTCAGGACGATCTGGACTCTACCCAAAATAATGCTATTTTTAGTTCTTAGTAAGTTTTCTCTTTGTGTTATCTCTCCTAATCCCTGTTCTGTCAACAATTTACACAAGCTTGTTAGGTAAGTTACGCGCTGCTTTCATTAGATTTTATCATATAAGTAAAATTAAAAATTTTGATAATAATTTTACTCATGTCAGGTTTCATAATACAAACAGTCTAGGATATATATATATATATATATATATATATTATTTTGGAATATATAGTAAATATATAAAATAATTTTAAAATAATTATTTTCAAATGTTTTGTCAATGAACCAATCTCATCAGAAAAAAAAGAACTTTATTTAACAAGAATAAAACCTTCATTAGCGATACAAAAGAAGATACTCGTTAAGCTGATGTAAGCTTGATTTTTAATTAAAAAAGTATTGTTTTTTTTTTTATTTCAACATCAATTTTTTTAGAAATTATTTCCATATTAGTCTATTTACAGTATTTACATTATTCGGACTATTGTCTTTATCTTTGTTGCCATTTGTATGACATTTTGACCGTTGTACGCTCCGGCCTTCTTCAGGTGCTAGGAATTTCGAACCGAACCCGTTATTACAATCACTGGGTTAAATGAACTCTATTCCTTACCTAGAGCCTCTTCTGAAAGTCATGAATTATCTCCCTCTAATCCTGTAAGTTACTTGTTCACCACTGTTGTAGTCTGGTATTGAACTCACAACTGTTTGGGTTAAGTAACAGGAACTAACCAACATCTATATTCACTGGGCTATATAATCATCTTACAAATGGCAACAAAGATGAGTACAATAGTCTGAATAATGTAAATACTGTAAATACTACATCATCTCAGAAATATAGAAAAATTAGTCTATTTATTGTTTATTTATGTATTTCAGGGTTTGTTTTTTTCGAGTTAATTTTTAATGAACACGGAATAAACAGAAACAGCACAGTCAAATGTTAATAGTTAGGAATTCGTAGATTTCTAGTAGGTACAAAATCCGTCGCTTCCCCTTCCAACTATGGGTTAAATAGCAGGGCAGGTTGGGTTCTGTAGCCTTGGTTGACAATCAGTCTATCGCAGAAAGTAAAGGCAACTTACTGCGAGAAAATCTTCTACTCACTCAGTTATGTCTTTTTTCGAGACATGATCGCACAAGCGTGTCTTACGTACGGCGCTTAACTAACTGACATAATAATAATATTAATAATAACACTGCCTTCAAATTTCGGTGAGATGAGAAAAAAAGACGGAAAAAATATCGCCCAAATGTCAAATTTACTTTGGATAAATTAAAACTTTGTCTTCACAGAAATTAGCAATTGAGTCTGGAAAAAATAAAGAAAAGAAAATAGTGAAACAATATGAAACCCTTTTTAATAGAAAACAAGGAAAAAAAATGAAAATTAACAGGAGAATAGTTCTCAAGTTATGTGAAAACTTTTGTTTCTGTTCACGCGTCCAGGTTTCAGATTTTCGCCCGTGACAAATTACTCGCCAATTATATTATCGGCCTTAACGAAGCACTTATCACTTAAAATAATTTTATTTCATCAATCCAAGAACGCATTATGTCAAACTTTCATGCTCCATCTACTTTTGGATATATGCAAATCGTATGTGAGTAAAGAACTTTCTTTCCTTTGTTTTAAATATTTTTAATATTCTTTTGTTAGATCATTTAATCTGTTGTATGAACATGTTCTCTTCATTGAAATTTGTTAAATTTGCGGATTTTCTGAGTTATTTTTCTGGAGCGAGCTACTGACACGACTTCAAGCCTGTAATTCGTAAATAAATTTTGATATCGGTCAACGCACACATATATGAACCATATACACACACACACACACACACACACACACACACACACACACACAACAATTCAATGTAGCAGTAGCAGCGAAAGATGACCATTCGATGAAAGGCACGAACCACGAGCGGACGTGAAATTAAGCTTTCCTATCTTTCTGAAGATGAGTCTATGATCTCGAAATATTAATGATTAATAAATAAGTAATACCCAACACCTTTACCTTCCTTTATTTTACTACACGCATTGTGATAGCCTTCAAAACCTACCCATATATCTAATGTACACAATGCTTCAAGCAAATTAAAGCTCTCCCAAACTATGTATGTTTTTCAAAGTAAAAACTGGCGTTTTTTAGCTCAAAATTTAACCTTGAAGATACCGGTGTCATACAAGTGCGTGACTGTGTTGCTAAATTCTATTTTTTTTTTTTTATGTACGGATATTCTTTTCTTAAATTTTGTGATGCTTCACCGGTGTATATTGAGAGCATACTATTTAGTAAATTCATCTTGATACTGATGTAAAGTGAAATCTCTGTTTTACATTTATTAAATTTGTCATTTTCTGACGTGTTTATAATAATTTTCATTTTGAGATTAACTTACTAAGGCATACGAATTACTATATGTACATATATACACTTGTTCCACGCGGAAAATAATATATTACACATATGAACACAGTAAAGCAGAGTTAAAGGAGAAACAAAAAGGAATAGTCTTATATATAATATGGATATATTTCTGTATCTGGTGCAGCCAGGTTCATAACTCAAACGGATCAGATTTATCGATGTCCCAGACGAGGATGTATTCTGCTGGTTGGAATTTCATTCTGTCTTGTAAAGATATATTTCTAAAGAAAAATGGCAGCATGAACTTGTAAGCTGGTGTGGAGATAGGTTTAGCCTCAGCCTGGTCCTTATGGAAAGCAATCTCATATAGAGGCTGCTGTAAATAATCTGAACTTTGCCTGCCGCTTTCGTCACTGTATAAATTGACGTCACAAAGCGACCCTCATAGGACCTATATGACTTATCTCCACCAAAGAGAGATAAGCGACTTCTGTGTACTTACAGCAGAAAATATAATGTGGCTACTTAACTAAAATGTTACTTATATTTTTCTATTTTGTTTTTGCAAGCTTTTCTCTTGTTATAAATCTAATAATGTTCTCATTCGTATTCTCGCACACTAAGTAACATTTTGTATTTTTACTTTCATTGCCTATATATATATATATATATATATATATATATATAGGGCCGTAGCTGATGCTAAAAAAAACACCGGGCACAGAGAAAATTGCCCGGATTTATTAGTTGACAATGTAATGACGTCATCAGTGTCATCCGTTTGCAGAAACTGATTTTTGCGGGTTTTTCGGCTATTCCAATGGAAATTAGGCACAGAACGTGAACGAAAGCAGGAAATCGGGTTCGGACTTTCTGAGTATAACCAATCTTTTCTCCCAAAATTAATAAATAAACAAACAGATTTTTACTGCGTTCATTCGGATATTTTCTTCATTTTTCTTTCTTTCTTTCTTTCTTTCTTTCTTTCTTTCTTTCTTCGTGAATTGTTTAGCTTGATTTCTGACGAAGACATTTCCGGATTTTCACTAAGATTGCACGGATCGGCCCGGACCCGTGCCCGGTGTGACCGGTAGTCAGAAACGGCCTATATATATATATATATATATATATATATATATATATATATATATATATATATATATAAGTGTACACTGATTTCCAACACCCATGCTTAAAAGTAATAACCAGGCCTAAAGAATGCGTTTAATACGAAACGAACTTTCACCCCTGGGTGTTGTCAATTTTATATTTACATTTTTATATTTTATTTAGGATATTGACCACTTTAACCCATACATATAACTTAAAACTATAATGTTTATTACATATATATATATATATATATATATATATATATATAAACTTATTTATAAATGGAACTTTGTCTGTGTGCGTTTGTATGTGTCTGTGTGTGTGTGTGTCCGTTACCTATAGACTCCGAAACGGTTGAACCAATTGGCCATATATATATATATATATATATATATATATATATTTCTTGACATATATTTCTTGATATATTGATAAACACAAATAATAACAAATTTACTATTTTGCCATACAAAAAACCTGCCAGCATAAATTTATGTACACTTAACTACAAGAGCGAATGTGCATATTACTACAAAATAGCAATTATAAAAGATCTAATACATCGGGCGAAATCTAATTCATCCACAAAACAGATTTTTCACAGTGAACTAAAGAATATAAAACAAACATTTATTAATAATAGCTTTCCAAACTATATAGTTGATGAACAAATACGACGGTTTCTTAGAAGTCTTAACACTAAGCAAATAGAACATAATACAACTTCAACTAATCACAAAGATGTTAACTTTTATATCATAATCAAACGCATGCAAATTATAAACAAGATGAAAATATACTAAAAAAATAGTAAATACTAATATGTCTACAATAGATCCTAGCAAAAAAATTAAGTTCATCATATACTATTCTAAATCTAGTATATCCGACTCAATTATTAGCAATGGTTTTTCTCCCCCGGTTAGCGATTTGCAAAAAACCAACATAGTTTACAAATTCAAGTGCCCTTTGGGTGACTGTATCTCCAACGGATTAAATAATATTTATGTTGGTCGCACGACAAACTCGCTTTCACGACGCGTGACACTACACTTGAACAATGATTCTAACATTTTTAGGCATTTAAAACAACATGCCTGGCCAAATGGACCATTCTGGAAAACCCTAGTTGAAAACACAACCATACTTAAACATGAGAACAAAAGCTAAAAATTATCGAAGCTATATACATAAAAAAGTTGAAAACTAACCTGAACAAGATAAACTATGAAATCTCCACAAATATCCTTAAATGCCTATAATCAATAACAGAAGCCATTGTTTTATTCCAATGGTTTCCCATACTTAATATTTCTTGTTTTCACTTTTGCTTGGTCATGTGTGACATCATGAGCTGTGATGAGACATTCACTTCCAGCATCTTAAATGCACGAGTTTGTTGTTGCTTGGAAATCTTCCACGTAAACAAAAACAGTTTGTCATTATGGTTTGTTCGTGTTTTAATATATAATGTAGTTTGATATCTTTGAAAATAGCTTATGTAAGACGAAAGCTTAGATTAGATTATTAAAAAATTATGTATCAATATTGTAATTTTATTTCTTCATTTAATGATAATGCTCTTAAGCTTATCAGAGAATATGAAAAGACATGACATCAAATAAATAGACCAAACTTGTCTATATTATTTAATGAAACATGCATTAATGAAAAAATGCTGCCTAAATACGGACAATATATATATATATGTATATATGTATATATAATGTTCTCGCTAGTCGATGGAGCACTGTGGAGGAAGGTGGATTTTATAAAAGCAGTAGCCACTTACGGCTTTACACTATGTTCTCCAGATACCGTGTTGAACACCTCTCGACTTGGTTAACGGGTTGAACACTCTCAGCTACTGGTGTATGTTTACATCTGTGAATAACATGCTATGAAGTCTGCCTTTCCCTGTCGTGCGCCGATAGCTTAAGGGTTGTGATCTCCGACTGATTTGTCAAGCCAGGATTGAAACCCGACTAATTTGTCATCAGTCGGGTTTCAATCCTGGCTTGAAGCAAACGGTTTATCTAGCCGCACTGACGAGCTGTGATACAATGAAACAGGCCTGTATGTAGATGATATATATATCAACTAACCAACCCCAAACAGCATTCCATTATATTGTCTCTTTGTAAAATCTTTCATTTTAATTCGATCCATGATTTTTTTAAATCTTTAACCCAATCTGTGAAGAACCTTTAATTTAATGAAAGGGATTAGAGTGAGACACATTTCCTTGTTCTTTATTTGAAAACGTAAAACATTTCAGAGGCAGAAACTAATTAACTTAAACAACATCCTAGTATACAGTCTCTTTGAAATATATATATATATATATATATATGTGTGTGTGTGTGTGTGTGTGTGTGTGTGTGTGTGTGTGTGTGAGAGAGAGAGAGAGAGAGAGAGAGAGAAAGAGAGAGATTTTATAAATTGCAAACATTGTGTCTGCTTATTTTTAATAAAATCCGTTCATACTCACTGATATTCTTTCGCTTATTATAATTGAAAGATATCAGAAATGAGCTGTAACGTTGACAAATGTTATTATCATTCATTTCTCAAGGTACCCAAGTACTTTCAATCTCTTTCCGAGGTCATCTTCAGGGATGTGAGTTATGGTAACAAAAAATAACCGCAAAACTATGTTGCTAAATATTACTGTAATCTTTTTTTGCTTCAAATATAACGGTTAACATTTTGCTAGCGTTCATTAGAACGTAAAAATTATCCAAAATGGAATTTTTTTATATGTTGTAAT
This sequence comes from Ascarosepion bandense, assembly GCA_037127315.1. Lineage (NCBI taxonomy): Eukaryota > Metazoa > Mollusca > Cephalopoda > Sepiida > Sepiidae > Ascarosepion > Ascarosepion bandense. The sequence continues at coordinate 372,841 of JBBBDQ010000115.1, forward strand.
GTCATGGTCATGCACGTGTTAAAGCATAAAGAAACTGTTTTTTATAAACATTTTAGAACATTACTACTGTTACGAGGATGCATTTATATATAAAAAATATTAACAAAGTTCACACAAATATTAGAATTAATATTGAGGGAATCTACTTAGTTCTATTTGCTAATACAAAAAAAGTTTGCATTCAGGAAGTAATTGTAAAATAGAGAAATTAGAAATAGAACGTTTAGAAAATTCTAGATCATTCCAGTATATTCGAGAAATATCTAGATGATTCTAGATGATTCGAGAAATATGCTAATTAGGTGCTAGCTCCTATAAAAATAGGTTTTTAGGAGAGAATTGTCAGTTGTAAAAAGGAATTGCTGTCAATATCAGCTCAATATCAGCTCCGGTTTGATTCACAGATTAGTATATCCATCCGAAAGAATCTCTATAAAAAGTTGCCGACCAACAAAACCCAAAAAGAGAACCTCATGGAACAATTCTGGTAAATAGAATTTTTTACTATTTTCATTGACCAAAATAAAAGTTAATCTTTATATATTTAAGGATTTCCAGTATATAGCACATACACTACTTCGCTAGCCCTAATGTGTTAAAAACTTGACTCACACTCCCTTCGTAACACTTCGCCAGCAGTAAACTTTGTTTCCTGTTTTGAATGCAAAAATTGTATATTTTGTATATATTTTATTTTGTGTTTATCGTAAATTAAATATTTCTTTATTTTGCTCTGTGTTTTGGTAAATCCCTTTTTTCTTTTGTTACAATTTTTAACACGTAAAATTACAGTATTTTGTTAAGTGACGGCTTAAATGTTTTAATGAATATTGCCTCGAGAATCTGTAGTTTGCTTTTCTTGTTTTCTTGGTGTAGGATAGTTATAATATTGATCACTATTTTTTTATTTTGTGAATGTAGACAGGAATGTTGTTGTAGATGTCTAGAAATGGACGAACGATCAAACAGATGTAATGTAAGGCGTCTTGTTAATGTATCCAACATGTATATTTGTTTTTCTTTTTTTTTTTTTTTTTTTTTTTTTGTCGGAGATACATTCTCTCAAGGGACGTTTGAATTGATATATAATGTTGGTTTTACGTAACACATCAGTTTGTGGGGAAGAATTATTACGGATAATTAGATTAGTAGGATTGTACCTTTTTATAATGTATTATTAACTTTAATTTTTTATTAGGATCGATAAATGAGATTTTTTATTATTTTTTCATCCTGTTTGTGCATCTGGTTGCAATAGAATAGTTTGATATGTTTAGGGTCTTTTGCGGAAGCACCATATTTTGTTTGCTGTGTATTGAGGTTTTTGAAATATCGTCCTATTTCTTCATCTACAATGTGGTTTGGGAAGTCATTATTAATAAGAGTCTACTTAATATGTTTTAGTTCAGAGTAAAATATCTTTTTGGTGGAGGAGTTGATTTGTGGTCGGTTAATTAGATTGTGTATAAGTGCTATTTTGTAGTAGTTGGGACATTCACTCTTATAGTTGAGAGTAAGAGAGCTTTTGCTAGTTGTTTTTTATGGGGAGGTAGTAAATGTGTTGTTGTTTGCGTCTATTAAATGTCAAGGAAAGGGATTTTGTTATCTTTGTTAAGTTCGTATGTAAACTTGAGGACAGAGTTCTTTTGAAATTTTTTTTTTTTTGAGATTTATTATTTCTTCTATATTTTTAGCTAAATAACATCAACATATCGTACGTAGATGGAAGGTTTTTTAGTGGTGCTAAATATATTATTTTCTAGGTTGGCCATGTAGAAGTTGCTGAAGGTTGGACTCAGAACTGAGCCCATTGGAACACAGTCCCGTAGCACGTATATATTCTGTGATCATAGAATAGGACTTCGGTGGTATAGGTTAAAAATCGTTTTTTAGTACTTTAGGTTTAGTTTCCAGTGGGGGCAGAGAATTATTATATATATATATATATATATATATATATATATATATATATATTTTATAATAATTCCAATGGTTTCTCTAACAACGTTAAATGTTGCAAGCACCAACTGTCAGAAAATCAATTAGTTTTATTGAATTATTTTTGGTAAGATTCATGACGAATTTTCCGTGTGTTTACTCAATATTTAATTATTTTTTTACAGAAATAATTTTTTTCTTAGATATTTCTGTATGTAATTGTAAAAAAAAATAATTGGCGAACATCCTCTCAAACAAATTGAATACACAGGAGATATCAAAATAGTTGTGGTGTGTGTGAAACAGATCACACAAAAATATTTTCACACAGTTTTTTAATAAAATAAACTATTCAGTACACAATTCATTCATTAATAAATAAGTACTGAAAATTGAATTAGTATCGGATAATACCACGAGTTTTGGCAAATATTTAAAAAAGGGTTACTTTGAAGTACGATTTGTTGTTGTTGTTATTACTGGGGAATATATTGCTTCATTGAGATTTATGAGTGTCTTCATCTAGAATTAATTTGAGTGCTGCATTGTAGAGCTTAATAGTTTTGAGGGTATGTTTTGTTGGGTGTCATTTTGGGGGTTGTTCTCGTTCCTCCCTTGCAATATTTTGTATCTGACTTATATGGCTCTTGATTTGTTTTTTGGTTTCTTGTATTATTATTATTATGTCATTTTTCAATATTTCTGCTATGGTCGCAACTACCTATCAAGTCTGCAGGAAGACCTAAGGCAAATTCGTGGTGTGTGGTTATGGTTCCATTTCATGTTTTTTCACATCTCTCTAACATCCATAGCGTTACATAGACAAAGTTCTTAGTGCTTGGGCTGTACTTGAGACAATTTGAATCTCTTTAGCTGGCGTTTCCAGGGATTCTTTCAATGTGTTGTTTTGTTCCATTTTTTACCATTCCAAGAGCACTCACTATCACTGGTACGATACTTGTTTTCAAGTTCCAGATTTGTTCTATTTCACTTTCTAGGTTTTTATATTTTGACAGTTTTTCGAATTCCTTGGTTGCTATGTTACAATCCGCTGGACAACCTATATCAATTAATAAGCAAGTTTTTTTTATTCTTTTTTATCTTTAACAATAATGTCCGGCCAATTTGCTTCATTTTTTTCTGTCTGTGTAGATGGTGTAATCACATAGAATGGTGACATCTTCTATTTCTGTAACCGGTTCAGGTTGATGTTCATACCAGTGTTTGTTTACATATTTTACATAGTGTTTGCGCATTATCTAGTGTAAATACTGTCCCACTCTATCGTGATGATTTTTATATTCATTTGGGGCAAGTACAGAACAACCTGAGATTAGATTGTCTATTGTTTTTTGGTATTTATCACAGAACTTGCATTTTGGATCCACATTATTATGCATAATATTTGCCTGAAAGTTCCTAGTAAAAAGACTTTGGTCTTGCATAGCAAGAATAAAGCCTTCAGTTTCAGACTTTAATCCAGATGCACGTAACCATCGATGAGTATTAACTTTATCAACATTGGATTTATTGGCACGTTCTGGATATTGGCCATGCAAAGGTTTGTCTTGCCAGCGTTGTTTCATCTGTTCAAGAGCTTTATCCTTGGCTTTCTTTTTCATATTTTTTCCGCAATAGTTGGTTCTTGGCTTCTGTTTCGCTTTTCTACAAAATCTACTAAATGTAAATCTTGTTTGTATTTACTGCCTTTTATTATTGAATATTTTTTATTTTCTTCTTCTTCTTCTTCTTCTTCTTCTTCTTCTCCTCCTCCTCCTCTTTAATATTATTATTATTATTATTATTATTATTTCTGCTATGGTCACATTGATAACATGTCTGCAGGAAGACTTAAGGTAAATAGTGGTATGCTGTTATGACTACATTTCATGATCTGTTTTTCTAACTCCCATAACAACAGTAGCGTTACATGGACAAAATTCTTCTTATTTTGTGGATGTACTTATTAAGAAAATCTTTTGTATTTTTCTTAAGATGGGATTTCTAGGGATCCTTGATAGTTTTTCAAATTCTTTGTTTGCTATGTTACAGTACGTTGGATAAGCCATATTGTTATGTATTTCTTTATTTATTAATTCAGACCATCATGACAAAATGAGCAAATTCATATCTGATTTGCTGTTTGATATTACTGAAATATGCTGCTTGTGGTTTATATAGAGATATACCGTCATGATGTATAAAATTCTTCGATTCCATCATATTCTCTAAAATGGACATACATTGAGAGATCGAAACCCAAATTTTGGGGACAACTGCGAACAGGTAAGGGAGTACAAAGTACAGTTGGTCTTGGTTTTCCTTGGGTACGTAGGTTAGTAATATATATATATATATATATATATATATATTACTAACCTACGGTCCCAAGGGAAACTAACTGTAGTTTGTACAGTTATATATATATATATATATATATATATATATATACATATATATATATATATATATATATATAATCGTATTTTAAGAATCGTATTTAAAAATAGTGGGAGTATTTTGTATGTCAAATAACAAAATTTTAATTCCTACGACTACAATATATATATATATATATATATATATATATATATATTGTAGTCGTAGGAATTAAAATTTTGTTATTTGACATACAAAATACTCCCACTATTTTAAATACGATTTAATAATAAAAATAATAAATAATTATTTAATAAAAATTCAATATTGCTTTTTGCATATTTCTTCTTTAAATTTTTATTTATACAGGGTGTCTATAAAGTTCGTGTGCACTTTTAAAAATTTTATATCTTTATTTGTATTATAATTTTTTTTTTCACACTGGCTTTATGGACACCTTGCATAAGAATCCAATTTCCAGTTGACGTTTGCGAGAATTATAAAAAAAATCACAAGGCTAAACGCTTCAAAATGTTTGAATTTGACTCCAGTAAGAAATATTTATGTATGGTTAGTCCTATGTTGCATTCTCTTCTCGCACTTCCCACCTTCATCACACTAGTATTCTCATCCTTCTCTTACCCTCTTTCCTCTTACCCCCTATAATCTGTCCTTCTTCCTCATCACTTTCCTCATATGTAACCCCCTGCGCACAAGTGACAGTAAAACTGCTTTGATTGGGGTGAAATAGTAAAAAAAAAATGTTCAAGAGTAAGAAATTCTAAGAATTCTTCTTCGCTGTTAAAAAGGAAAAACATATTTTAAAATATGTTGTTTACCATGAAATCTTATAAAAATAAATTAAAGGAATAATTAAGCAGCAAAATAAGGATTTTGTGTAAGTATTTTTCCAAATAAATAAACCTACTTAAAATTTAGCGATCGGTTTGCAAGATGCAGACTTCGTAAATCTCAACAAATATCTAAGCGATAACTTCAAAAATATTAAATAAATTTGAGGATTTCAACACGCTTCAGTGTATTGCAAATAATTATATTAGAAGTACAAATAACTTCTCACAGTTTCTCCAAAGATGGCGTTCTCAGAACTGCATGCGTGTTGTTGAAGTTGGTAACACCTTTATAAGAAAATACTATGCTTCTTCTGCTCCGATGAACTTAGCCTACAGGTGCTCCCTATATATGAATTTACTCGAGCCACAAGAAATTCTGTGAAACGAATAAAATGCAAACGCAAATTCTACTCCATCAGCTTCATTTCTCGCACTTCCCACCTGTGGAATTAACCTTCCGTTTTCTTGCTTCCCTGACAGCTACAATCTCCAAGGATTTAAATCTCAAGTGAATAATCATCTACTTCACTAACCTGAATCTTCCCTCCTTTCAACGTCCACTCCACTCTCATCAGTATTCTCATCCTTCTCTTGCCCACTTTCTGACACCCATTATAACCTGTCACTCTTTCTCATAACTTTTCTCCTATGTAACGCCCTGCAAAACAGTGGCAGTAAAATGCCTTGCTTGGGGAGATATGATTATAAAAAAGAAACTATAAGTAAGCTTGAAATACTGTGTATGTCATTTCGCCGAAATGAAAACAACTTTGTATTTCATAGCGTTAAGCATGACGGATTTTGTGCCAAAGAAAGTGTATTTGAGAGGAATTTTACTGCACTACTCTATTCAAAAGAAATCTGCAAATGAAGTACACAGAATTCTTGTTAATGCTCGGAAACAATATGCAGAGATTGCTTTTGACGCTTCAAAATATAGATTTCGATGTTGAAGATAAAGAACGTTCTGGCGCACTGAAAAAGTTTCAAAACTAAGAATTGGAGGCATTAATTTATGATGACTCATGTCAGGTGCAAGTTAAACTTGCAGAATCATTAGGAGTTGATCACACAACAGTTTCAAAACGTTTGAAAGCATTAAGAAGTATTAAAAAGCAAGGATATTGGTTGCCGTACGTTTTGAAGTCGAGAGACTACAAACGGCAGAACAAGAAAGGTTTTTTGCATCGTACCGTGACCGTCGATGAAAAGTGGATACACTACGAGAAACTTAAGCGTAGAAGAACGTAAAATAAGCACGGCCATGCATGAACATCAACGATGAATCTGAATATCCATTGTCCGAAGCTTCTGCTCTGCATTTGGTAAGATCAGCTAGGTTTAGTTTATTACAAGCTACTCAAACCGACACAAAACCATCACGGGAGATCACTATGGACTGCATTTAAATGCGTTTGAGTCGAGTCTTAAAGAAAAAACGACCGTTATATGAGAGGAGACACGATAAAGTGATTTTGCAATATGACATAGCTAGGCTACATGTTGCAAAACGGGTTAAAACCTTCTTGAAAATACTTGAATGGGGAGTCTTGCCCCACCCGCCGTATTCCCCAGACATTGCTCCGTTTGATTATCACTTGTTCTGAGCGATGGCACATAGCCTGGTTGAGCAGCACTTTCATTTTTATGAAGATGCCAAAAAAACGTTGACTCGTGGTTAACCTCAAAAATATGTCTGTTTTCCGACGTGTAATTCAAATGCGGATGTGCGTTGTGGTGCAGTAGATATAGGCTCGGAACGACAAATCAGGGAGCCGAGTTCGAATTCCAGTTGAATTCCTTGCATTCACTTACGCACAAATACCCTTGGAAAAGGTATTTTTCCGTCTCTTCCCTCCAGTTATGGGTTAAATAATAGGACAGATTTGGTTCTATAGCCTTGGCTAACAACCAGCCTACCGTAGAAAGCAATGACAACCTACTACGCGATAAACTTCTGCCCAGTCAGTCATGTCTCTTTCGAGACATGATCGCCCAAAGCGTGTATCACAAATGGCACTTAACTGACTGAATTCAAATGCTGCCAGAAAGATGGAGAAAAGAGTGCATCCCGATGGACATTACTTTCAGTGATATGTTTCTTACTAATTTTTTTTTCATGAATAGTAATGGAAAATGCTAACAGCAATTACACTAGATTGTTTGTATTGCTAGAAAATTAAATAAAGAATGAATTATTTGAACTCTTACCTTCATTTTCTTAAATTTAGTTCCTTCAACTCAAAGAAAGGAAATTGAGGAGAGCCATGATCGCCAACGTCCTGAAGAGATTAAATAATCTGGCATACATGAAACAATGTATTAAGAAGTAAGAAAGTTCGTTAAAAGTAAAAGAATGATACAGTACGATGATGAAATATCAACCCTCATATATGGTGATTTTCTAAGCTCAGCTTAGATGTGGCACAAGGCCGAAAGTATGGGACACCCAGTGAGGATCTAACTCACTACTCAAATGTAATGATTTTAGCGAGACAAGCTTGCTAACCATTACACCACCCCGAGGTGCCCCGACCCTCTTATATGGAAGTGATTACGGGACAATATTTTCGCAGATGAAAAAGAGATTTCAGATTTGGTTTTACACAGAGATACTTAAAATACCATACAAACAGGATAACCGTAGAAGTGGAGCACCTAGTGAGGATCAAAATTGCTAGTAAACTGATCGTCTGAGATGTCTGAAATCCACCTCTTCTTCCCCTAGCTATGGGTTTATTATTTACTACTATCACTGAGCTATTGTTATCTCCAAAAAGAAATTCTTACAGTTTAAAAATATTTTCAGGCTTTAAATAAGTTGTGAAGGGTTGATACGTCGTAGAAAACGAATTAATCAAAGACAATTAATTTATAGAACAGAAAATTCAATCTATTTAGCTTACGGCCATATCACGTTGAAACACCTGTTCCCGTACAATCATCGAAGTTAAGCAGCGTCAAGCCTGACTAATAGCTAGATTGGTAACTGCTTAGCAATAGCAGATGTTACAAGTTTGGGTGTGCATGTGGTGTAATGGATAATGAATTGTAAATCGGAGAGCACAGTTTCAATTCCCGTTCGCTTTTTTTAAATTTTTACTTACGCACCAATAACCTTGAAAAAAAATATAAATCCACCTCTTTTTGGACAGCGATGGTATAATCACTAAGACCTGTGCCACGAAACCATTGTTATGTAAAAAATAATTCTGATAATTTAGAGATATTTTTAAACTCTAAATAACTAGTAAGAGAGTGATAAACCGTAAAAAAACAACCAGTCGAAAACAACCAACATATGGAACAGAAAATTTAGACATCATTCTTAAGATATCATCACAAATTGATATCAAATTAAACTAGCTACTGATATACTTTACCGCATTTTGCCACACATCCGCAAGCATGAGACACCCAGTTAGAATCGAATTCACAACTTTGTAGTAATAGTCAATCAGAATTGCTTGATAACCATTACTCCACGATAAAGTGCTTAGAAAACCTCCTAAGCTAAACATAGTATTGGCACCAGGTCATACATATAGGCCACCTAGTGAGGATCGGTCTTGCTACTTAGCAATAATTATCAACCAGGCTATCTCGTTAAAGACTGCACCACACTGAGGTGTCTGTAATATTTACTAAGCTAAGCAAGACCACAACTATAAAGCATCACGTTGTTTTTTTTAATCATATCACCCCGAGCAAGGCGGCAACGCCACTGATGTGCAGGGGGATACGTAAGAGTGAAAAGACTAGAAGGGAGAAAGCCGGAAATCACATAAGAATTGAACTCATTACTCAGTAATTATATTTAAAGGCTCGGTAATCAATACCCTACTCTACTGTATTGTGGAATTATTAAAAGACGAGCACTTCTGTTTCGGCGCCCTTGATAGAATCACAAACCTCACTTAATTGCAGTCAGTGATTTTAACCACTGAGCTGTTATTCAAGTCTAGAATGATAGTCATAGATAATCTTTTTTTTTTTGTCGCCAAAATGAAGAAGAAAAAAAACATGGCCCATTGCCAGATATGATTGGACAGAAAAAGATATTCTTTGAAAGGTCTGACGACTGTTCAAGATGTTTCAGCAAATCTCTCAGCAATATAACTACACCTTGGTTCTTCTATGACTGGAGAAAATGGTTTTCCAAAATTGGTTTCTATCCAAAACGTATGTAAATAATTGTAAATAACAGTCAAATAACGTGAATGAATAGCAATGAGTGGTACACGAGCATAATCGATCAAATATCAGAATCAAAACTGAAGCCATTGCAACTCAAGCACTGTGAGATTTTGGCTCAGTTTGAGCTGCTCACTTGAGCCAGCCTCCGAAGAGGCACATTTAAACGTCGTCAGTATCGACTGACGTCAAGCTACTTCTAATTGATCCGCTGACTCACTGCTTAATGATACTTCGTGACTGTCCTAAGATGACAAGTGCAGTGAGTTATCAAAAGGAATCGAGTCAAAAATCTTAGCTTAATTGCTTGTGCATTATGTCCTTCGACATCTTCGCCGCTATCTTAGGGTCAATAATAAAGATCATTCGTCTACATGTCTTCTTCGATCCAAATCTGACACAGAGTTTTTGAAGATGTTTATTTCTATGGCTTTCCGTGAAACGTTTTACTTGTAAACAGAACCCTTATACGGAATCTTGAAAAAAATAATTGATCATACAAGGGTTCTTCGTGAAATCAGAATATCACAAAATGAAAAGAGTTAATAAATTTACTTCAGTCAATGGAGTTAAAGAATTGCTTTTACTTTGGTTGATAGAAATCGCAATCAGCTTAATGGACGTTGGAGGCAGACGATATTTACAACAAATACAAGAGTCAAATACTAATTTACTTTAGTCAATGGAGTTAATGTATTGCTTTTGCTTTGGTTGATAGAAATCGCGATCAGCTTGATTGATGGATGTTAGAGGAAGGCTATATTTATAACAAATACCACACAGTCAAATACCAAATACCAATTTATCTTAGTCAATTGAGTTAAAGTAATGTTTTTGCTTTGGTTAATAGAAATTACGATCATCTTCATGGATGTTGCAGGCAGGCGATATTTACAACAAATACAAGGGTCAAATTTACCTCAGTCAAGAGATTTAAAGGAACATTGTTACTTTGATATAAATCTCGATCAGGTTGATGGATGTTGGAGGCAGGCGATACTTATAATAAATATGAATGTTAAATACTAATTAATATCTAGTAGTATTTGTTATACTTATTTAAATTTCTTACATGAGAACTATTATTGCTATAATACCGTTTCGATTGTTGTGGCCTTCGTCAGATCCTTGTTGATCTGGGTACTCTTCAGGAAATTTAAAACTAAATCGATTATCTAATCTACAGAGAGTTATATCGCTCATTTCCTATTTAATGCTACTCGGCCGTTCTCACTTGTTCCCACTGAGTTTAAATACACATTGCCTGGTCAAGTTACGAATCAATGCTTTAATTCACTAGGCTCTTGTCCCGTGAGACAATCCTGAGTGTAGAACTTGGAAAAATAAACATAGCCTGCCTACTGATGAGACTGCTGCTGATGCTTTGAATGCTTGACAGCATTACATTCTTTTCTATTCCTGCTGCTTTTAAAGACTTGCTGTCATTTTTCTATTTCCTCAGATTGACATAGATATAAAAGTGGAGGAAACTTTTTTTCAATCATTTCACCCCAAGCAAGGCGATAATGCCTCTAAGATTTAAGAGTTTACTGGTAGTGAAAGAGAATGAAAAAGACTCTAGAGGAAACCAGAAACCCATTCCTAAACAGAAAACCAATGATAAATATTTGCATCTGTTCAAAAGACTCGGAAAAACAAGAACCAGATGATAGAGAAGCCTACCTTCTTCTATTGAAGAAAAAAAAGGGAAATAAATAGTACTTAAAATTTTAAAGCTAAGCTGAAATTTTAGAAGTATAGAGTTAAAGCAGACACTTAAAAAAAAACAGAAACCCAATTCTAAACAGGACACAGGAGATATACGTCTACTCCTTTCAGAAGACCGGGGTAGGCAATGCGAACCGGGTGATAGGCGAACCTATCTACTTCTATTGAGAAGGGATTAATTAAATAGTAAATAAAATTTCTGAGTTTAGGTTGAGATATTAGAAGTAGAGATCTGATGTTGACTTCAGAAGAAACTGGAGCCCAATCTTAAACAGGAAACAAGTGATAAACCTCTGCTCCTGTTTAAAAGATCGAGGGATGGTTAGGTGAGTTTCGGTAGCTAAGTAAAGCGAATATAATGAACTAAACATAAACTACAAGAAAATTGAATGCATGGTCATCCGTAAAAAGAAGAGCCCAAAACGCCAACTATAAGTTGGGGTCACTAAAATCAAGCAGGTGCAGAAATCTAAATACCGAGGAAGTGTTCTAACAGAGGACGGAAAGTGCTACACTGACATCCGAAGGCGTATTGGCATGGCCAATGATGCACTCCAAAGGATGAGTAGAGTATTGAGAGACAGGAAGATTCCATTGCAAAAAAAATAAAATAAAATAAATAGTAGAATGTTGTGTGATATATGTCCGCCTTTTTGGTTTCGAATGCTGGACAATTTCTTCAAAGATAAAGGAGAGGCTCGAAGCAACAAAAATGTAGTTCTACAGAAGGATGCTGAGGATACCATGGACCGAGCATGTCAGCAACGAGAAGGTTGGAAATGATGCGAACGAAAAGGAAGCTTATACTTAGTATCCTGAACAGAAAGCTGAAGTTTCTGGGACCCGTAATAAGAAAGAAGGGCCTGGAGATTCTAATGCTCACAAGACGAATAGAGGGAAAGAAAAACAAGGGAAAGTAGCGCAATACATACTCGACGGGCTGGGGCAAGTTAATTCCCGAACGGGTAGAGATACCAAGAGAAAAAATGTCAAGAGCGACAAAGGATAGGAGTAAATGGAGGTCCATGATCACCTACGCAAGAAGAAGAAGAAGAAAAAAAGGATAAAATTGGTGACTTTATTTGCATTGTTCGAACTTTTGTCCTCATTTTTAATGCCATATTCACAACGTTTCGGCTGTTGTACGCTCCGACCTTTTTCAGGTACTTGAAATTTCGAACCTAACCCTTTATCTCGAACCCTTTATATCGAAATTCTAGCCACCTGAAGTAGGCCGGAGCGTACAACGACTGAAACGTCGTGAATATGGCAATAAAGATAAGTACAACGGTCCGAGCAATGTAAATAATGTTAAAACTACCTCATCTCAGAAGTGGTGACATTCGCTATATGTGAATTATACAAGAAAAAGAATAATTTCACTAACGCTTGCATTCATGCCCGGCGCATTGTAATTCCTTCTTTTGTAATTTTCAATGTCTGACGGACACCCCGAGTACCGAAAAATAACGCAGAATTGATAACAAGCTAACAGTTGTAGCAATCGAAAGTTAATTATGGAAGTAAAAATACTTAGACGATTTGGGGGTAAATCTAAAAATTATTTTAGAAGGAAGAAAGAAAACGATTTTAATCCACTTTGTATCAATGATTTCTCAGAATTTTAGTCATTTTCTATATACAACGTGTGAATGCACGTGCAATACCCGGCCCTCGTCAACAGCCAACTAGGAAATGTAACACAGTTTCGGTATCTAAGGCTATACTGCCACCCCTGGTGTCACCAGCAGCTTTTGCCACCGAACAGGGCATAGATATTATGTGTTATAATAATAATATACAGAGTCACAAACAGAATGTAACCAGTTTTCCGGAAGACTTTCTTTTTTTTTTTATTATCATTTCACCACAAACAAGACAGAAATGCTACTGGTGCGCAGGGAGTTACAATGAGAGACTAAAAAAAGCTACAGGGGATGTTGAAGAAAAGATAAGAGATGGATGCGAATCAAGTAGATAAAAGATGGCAATTGACCTTGCATTTAAACTTTTGGAGATTGTAGCTATCAGGGAAGCAAGCAAACGGAAAGGAGTTGGACAAAAAAGTGCGAGTAAAGAAACAGTTAAAGTAGAAGAAACGGTTACATTTAACTATTTCGACGCTAAAGGAATGGAACCTTGATGCCAATCTAGTAGCAGGGGTAAATATTTGTGATCGGGGTATCGGGGGAAAAAAGACTCGTCAGAGCAGTTGCCATAAAAATACTTGTAGAAAAGACAGAGGGAAGCCACATCACACCTACGAAAAAGTGACTGAAGGTGGGCTGCCAAGTCATAATGTTGCAGATCCTTCTTTGGATTTTGTCGAGAACCTTAAGATGAATAGCAGGAGCACCAGACCAGATATGACAAACAGTATTCAATGCACAGACGAATGGTAGATTTATAAATGTGCAAAATGAATTCTGACGAAGAAAAAAAAAAAAAAAAAATTCCCGGCCCGTCAAACTAACCCAAACTTCTAACAGTAATGCAAGAATATGGATTCAATGTAGTGATTCCATCCGAGGTCATTTGAGAGAGTGAAACCAAATGCGTTGCTTTCTAGGAGACTAACCTCATCCATTGTGATGGTAGGCAGGAATGTTCTCTGTGGTGGTTTAAGGAGAGCAGATTGAAATAATTCCTCTTCAGCCTCTCGTTGACGACTGTATGAATTATTATTGAACCTATCAGTAACTCTCCCATCCTACTAGTTCAATGCACGCTGTTTTGCTGTCGAAAATATAATCAAATTTAAAATGTGAATTCTTTATCCATATAGTATATTATAATAAAAATAACTGCAAAGGTTAGTAAGTTCAGCAACATCGAAGTTTTAGAAGAATTAAAAACAAAAAGCACATTTTTCTTCACCAAGAAAAGAGAGTTTAAATTTCTAGGGTACAAAATGAGGAAGAAGGGCTTGGAAAATTTAATACTGGCAGGACAGAGAGAAAACAAGAAAATCAAAGGAAAAAAACAAGAAATTGTGGAGAGCTATGATCGTCAAAACACGATACTTACAAGGATTGATTTGTTTTCTACGGGTTATCAACTCTTTGCAGGTTATTTAAGAAAAAATTTTGAGACTAATTATTTAGTGATGTAAGTTCTATTAATTAACTGTGCGTTGTGGTGCAGTGGTTATCGGCTCGAAATGAGAAATCAGAGATCCAAGTTCGAATTCCAGTTGAATTCCTTGCATTCACTTACGCACAAATACCCTTAAGAAAGGTTTTAATTCCCTCCATATATGGGTTAAATAACAGAACAGATAGCCTTGGCTGGCAATCAGTCTACCGCAGAAAGCAATGGCAACCTACTGAGGGATAACCTTCTGCCCAGTCAGTCATCTCCCTTTCGAGACATGATCGCCCAAGCGCGTATCATGTATGGCACTTAACTGACTGACTGAATTAACTCTGAAGTGAGGCAGGGATGGAGTCATACCTTTCCTGTGTGTATTTGTAAGTTAGTGAATAAAACGAAACCAACTGAAATTGAAATTCTGATTTCAAATTCAATTTTTGATGATCAAAGTTTGCTGGAAAGCAAGAAGATTGTGCCGCAAAAGAGAAGTATGAGAGAAGACACTGTTAGCATAGAACTTGCTGTTAAATCTAACCATTTTAACTGCCAATTAGTACTGCGTTAAATTAATAAATACAGGAACAATAAAGGAAGGCTCATCAAAACAATTACAAATTAAAATATTTATAGAAAAGGCATAAAAAAACTCACGTTCCGCGGCTAGAAAGTCACTGAAGCCGAGATGTCAGGTTAAAACCAATAACATTGCAGATTCTTCTTTGGTTGTAATCGACTCTAGCCACTTTTTTATCGTCGGGATGTGGCTTCCCTCTATCTCTTCTATAAATATTTTTATGGCTTTTGCTCTGACGAACTTGGGTCACTGGTGCCCCCTTCACAAGAATTTACTCGGCAACAAAGTCTCACCCTTTTACAGTTAGATCAACCAAATGCAGGTAACAATTCTATTTCATCAGCTTCTTTTCTCGCGCTTCCCGCCTGTGGAACTCTCTTCTATATACTTGCTTTCCTGACAGCTATAATCTCCAGGAACTTAAATGCAAAATCAATTCCCATCCCTTATCCACTTAACTCCAGCCCTTTCTACATCACCCCGTATATATCTTGTTCTTTTACTTTCTCTCTACCTTCGCAACTGTCTTCACTCCTGTGTTCACATCCTTCTCTTGCCTTTTCTCTTTCACCCCTTGTTTTTCTTTGGTTTCACTCTCCTCCTGCCTAATACTTCAACTCTCTTATGTAACCACCTGCACATCAGTGGCGTTAACGCCTTGCTTGGGGTGAAATGATTAAAAAAACTCTACAAACATAGAAGAGGCACAAGACCAGATGTGACATCAATATTCGATACATAGACGAATGGAGGAGATATAAATATGTAAGTGTGTATAATTTACATATAAATATGTAAGTGTGTATAAATTTACTATATCTATCAATTGATTCAATATAATTTTTCTACTTTTTTTCAGCAGAAAATGAAAATTAGCTCTAGAAAGCGGAACGTGTCACTCTCTTGGAAGTTAGCATCAATCATGTTGATGGAAGGCAAAAAAGGTTATTTCAAACGATTAAAAGAGAGCAATTTTGCATAGGAATTATTAAAACGAACAAGCCATTCCTTGCTCCAGTTAACAATAGATTGCCAGTCATTTTTTTAGATCCCCTATGAATTTGAACTTATCGAACCGATCAGACTTACTGTAGCGGTAGAATTAAATGCTTGTGTCATCAGTATAGATATTAATTTGAGAACTGACCATATCAGAAATGTTTGTGATGGAAATTAAGAATAGCGTAAGTCAAGAATAGGACATTAAGAGATAGCTGCATTAATACAAAAAGACCAAGAAGAGTGTCCGTTCAACACAACATTCATTTCGCTATTTTATACGAAAGATTGAATATGTTCGAAAATTCATCTAGAAATGCTATAACCTTTCAACATGTGAAGAAGGCCAGGCTCTATTAAATGTAATGGAATCTATTTTCTCACCTCTCTCCGCATCTCTCTCTCTCTCTCTCTCTATATATATATATATATATATATATATATATAATTATTTGTTTGAACATTATTTTTAATTGATAATCTGATACTTCCCATATGTTGATAGGTTCGAATCCTGCCGAATGACGCACATTTTCGTACAAAATTTATCATAAATAAATATATAAATATACTGTTTGATTAAAAAAAACAAAAAAAAACCCAGAATATCTACTCAAATACGAGTATCAATTAAAAATAATGTTTAAACAAATAATTTCAATATGTCCGTTGTTAAAAACCATTTTCGTTAATCTTCGGGATTTTCCGTACACACACACACACACACACACACACACACACACACACACACACACACACACACATACACACACACACACATACATATATATGAGGAAAATGCATAAAAAGCGCCTAAGTTTTCTTGTGTCGTGTTTCGTCTTTTAGGACTTCATTGGAATAAATTTGTTATATATTGGGAATTGATGATTACATAAAAACTTAGACATAAATATCGTCTCAAATACGTTGGCCCAGATAAATGAAGACTTTTTCTAAATAGACCTTTTACTATTATTATTATTATTATTATTATTAACAGTAGTAGCAGTTTTTTCATCTAAGCTAAAAACAACGAGTAATCTCCTTTGATGCATATGCATAAAACGTATCACTTCTGCCCTAAAAACATTCTTAATATTAAATCAACATTTGATGTTTTGCCTTTTAATTAAAATAAATTTTAGCTTAAATTAAATTATAAAACTTAAAACGATAACTTTAAAAAATATTATTTCAGTATAACAACACTAACGTAAAGAGAACCAGAAATTAAAATCCTGGAACGGTTAGCACATAATAAGCACCTGATGATTGCATAGGGCATGAAACACTGAGTCGTGCTACAGACGTAGGATAATATGTATATTTATTAATACACACACACACACACACACACACACACACACACACACACACACATATATATATATATATATATATATATATATATATATATATATATATATTCTAAACATATACTGTTAAATATTACAAACAATGAATGTCTATTATGTTTAATCATGAGCCGTTCTAAACATTGTATTTTGGCTTTAATTTCAGGTGAAAATAATGACAAAAATTGTCCGACATTTGGATAATTTTTTATTATGCTGGTTCTAAGCTTTCAGCTCCCATGAGCCATCTTCAGAGTTGTTACAGGGACGTTAACATAAAGTCATCCACCATCAAAGATTCCTGTGTTGACATAAAACATTGCTAAGCAACGATAACAGTCACGAAATAGCAGACGCAGTTCGTAAAATTGTAATCGGGTTGTATGACGTCATACCACGTTAGATACCGAAATGTTAACAAAAACATATGTCTAAATACAATGTAATGTATTATGACCAGATTGAAATATGATTTTATTAAGTGTGGGTTGTTTTGATTTAATGTAGATGACCTCTAATATCTGGAAGTTCTTTTTACTTTGTGTATGAGTGAGTATTACTGTGTTATTGACTAGAATCTGTCTAATATTACCTACATGGCTACGTTTTTCTAAGAAATGTTGTTTAATTGAACTCTCATCAGAAAGGTGACAGGTGAGTCTACGAGAGAGCGTGATTGTAGTAAAACCAATATATGTAGTGGGTTTATTATTAGGACTAGAGATAGAATCTCTGAACGGGCATGTAAATTGATACACTACATTGGCTTTCTGCAGAAGATATAGTTGTGTGGCTGCAGGGTTATTAGGAACTATGAGGTCAATTGTTTTAAATTTTTTTATAATATTTTGATGAGCTTAATTTGATTATTATTATTTATTTGTTTAACATTTCTAAGTATTATGTTTGTGAGTGTTGTTTCATCTTGTTTGTAATTTTTATGCAATGGTTGCAATAGTATAAGTTAAAAGAGTTATGTTTATTTTGAAGTACAATATTATTATTAATATTATCAATATTGCTAGAGGTATTATTAAGTTTATTGAGATACATTTTAATTTGCTGATCAATGACGGAGTTAGGAAATCCACACACACACACACACACACACACACACACACACACACACATATATATATATATATATATTTAAAAATTAGTTTTTTCCGCAACCAAGGTTTCAAACTTTCGTTATCCTTAGGTGATTAACAATAGCTTATTTTTCCTTTTTTTTAACGCACGAACAGGGATTTTTTACGAACACGTGACTGGAATTTTCAAACGATCGAAAATTTTCGAAATTAGTTAGGATTTATTCAAAGATTTATTCATCCGTGTTTGTATAATCCTAGTATCTAAACTTATTTATAAATGGAACTTTGTCTTTGTGTGTGTGTGTGTCTGTGTGTGTGTGTGTGTGTGTGTGTGTCTGTCTGTGTGTGTGTGTGTGTGTCCGTTACCTATAGACTCCGAAACGGCAGAACCGATTTTCTTGAAAATTTACACAGTTGTACTATAAGCGTCTGCGAGTGTTCTTAGCTAGGTTTTGTGTTGAGGTACTCCCGATAAATATCAAAAATCGATAATCGAAAAAATCGGCTTATAGAAGGAGTGGTCCGATTTTAATCAAATTTGATACACTCATAGACAAAGAGATAAGAAATGATATTCAGAAGTTTCAAAGTTGCAGTTCTTACAATAGTGCAGAAAATCGATTATATATATATATATAAAAGGTAAGATGTTTGTGTGTGTGTCTGTTTCTGCCTGTATGTCTGTATTTGTTCAGCCCTTTTATTTTAGTTTTTGCTTTGGGTTTGGCTCTAAGTAGGTATAATTGTAGTTCTTAGTCTCAGCCATGATATCATTTACTCAAAGGACTTATTTAGCCTTCAAAATTCAGTTTACGACGAAAAAAACTTATTTGATAACGATACCAGAAAATCAAAATTTGATTTACATCCATTCATTTTTCTTTCAATCTACGGTTTCGTTTTAACTGGAAACAACTATTGCTTTTTAGCCTTTCGTGCTAACGTCCAAAGAATCTGAGCTCCAGGACCATGGATTACTTTTAAAGCTTTCATTACACCCGAGCAACGCCGGGCTATACTGCTAGTGTGTTTATAGATATGATTACATATGGACATAGTTTCTGATCTTTCATTAAGTAAATTTTTTGTTTTGGAAATAACTTTTCCTCCTGGCACAATCTGCATCCATTGCCGCCGTTGTATGATTTGGCTATTTTAACTATTCTCCAAAGTATATTCCTGATGTAATTATTTATTATTGTAAATCCCCTGAAGATTCCGAAAGTTTGAAACCTAAGTTGCAGAATCACTCATTTCCAAATGAAAATTATTCAAAAATTCTACAATATGAATGTGTTGCATACTTTTTAATACAACTGTGTACTAGTTTAATTTAATGGGGGTTGAGAGATGAGCTAAGGAGAAAATGTGCTAAGAGCCACCAGGAATAGGGAGACGTGGAAGGCAATGATTGCCTACGTTCTGAAATAACAAGGCACATAGAAGATGTTTATGTGTGTGGGGGGCGAGCGTTAACGATATGTAAATTTTTATATATCAAGAAATGTTTTGGGAGATAAAATGTATGACAAAGTCCTAAAGGACAAAACGCATCACACGAAAACTTTTCCACTTTGTCATATATATATATATATATATATATATATATATATATATATTGTGTATATAAATCCCCCACATACAGGTCTGTTTCGCTGAATCACAGCTCATCAGTGAGTCGAGAATAAATGCCCGCCTCAAGCTGGGACCTAAACTCTATTGATTTATTAGCGACTGGTTATTTACCCACCAAGGCAAGGCATGTAATATTATTACGCCAATGTAAATTCGCCAGCAGTCGAAAGTGCTCAATCTCGAAAGAGAACATCGCATAAAGGCATAAATAACGTCTGTTTATGAAATTTTCCTCTCTCTGCAGTGCTCAATATATATATATATATATATATATATATATATACAGCCTTTGAGATTTGAAAAAAAAATCACTCAACCGGTGTCCGAGAGCAAAGGAAAATTTACTCGCCCCAAATCCATTTTGCTCGAAATACTTCATTTCCTCAATAGTCGCCTTACATACGGGAATCGCTGACGTAAAACAAAAAATGCGAGGTTAATTAAAATTTCGAACGTGTTAGAAAAGATTTAATTTTTTTTTTAAATAATAACAACAAAATTTTATCTTTCCGCTTAATAATAGCATAAACATTTTGATGATAAAACTTTGTTTATATCAAATTTGAGCCTTTTTAACATCATGATATGCTGTTTTTTCTTTGTATTATTTTTTGTGGCAATTGAGTGGAGGTACATAAATTCGTAGTTTCTTTCTCCTGTTTGACTACAACCTCCGTCTCATAGATGATAAAAAATAACAAATCTGATTTTCTCAATGATTTTTTATAAAAAAAAAAAATAATTACTTGTATAACTTGTTTTTCGGTGCGCGACTGAATCGATCGGGTGAAGGAAATCACAAAACTATATATATATATATATGATAAAGTGGAAAAGTTTTCGTGTGATGCGTTTTGTCCTTTAGGACTTTGTCATACATTTTATCTCCCAAAACATTTCTTGATATATAAAAATTTACATATCGTTAACGCTCGCCCCCCACACACATAAACATCTTCTATGTGCCTTGTTATTTCAGAACGTAGGCAATCATTGCCTTCCACGTCTCCCTATTCCTGGTGGCTCTTAGCACATTTTCTCCTGTAACATCTCTCAACCCCCGTTCTGTCATCCACCTGCTCAAGCCCTTAAAATATTTCATCCGCTACTTTTCCCTCTATCTGGCCTGTTAGTATCAGATTCTCCAAGCCCTCCTTTCTCAGTGCATGTCCCAGAAACTTTAGCTGTCTCTTTCTGATGCTGGATATTAATTTCCTTTTCGTTTCCATCCTTTCCATAACTCATCATTGCTCACATGCTCGATCTATGATATTCGCAGCATCCTTCTGTAGAACAACATTTTAGTTACTTCAAGTTTTTCCTTCATCTTTGTTGAAATTCACTGCCATATTGAAGAACTGACATCACATAGCAATCCAGTACTCTCTTCTTTGTTTTTTAGTGAAAGTTTCGTGTGTCTTAATAATTTACTCAGTTTCTGGAACGCGTCCTTCGCCATGCCAATTCGCCTTCGGATCTCTTTGTCACATCTTCTGTCTTCTGTTAGAACATTTCCCAGCAGATAACAGGCGTAAAATAAAATCAAAGTTAATACAAATGCGAATCCATAACTCAATAAATAAATGTTTCCAACTGCACTTGGAGAAGAGGCAGGTCTTTCGTAAAAAATTACGAATGATTTTGTCGTCTTTTTTGTCATGATTAATACCGACACCCACCCCACCGCTTGTAATTGAGAACGTTGTAGCGCAGTGGATATCGGCTCTGAACGAGAAATCGGTGAGCCGAGTTCAAATTTTAGTTGAATCCATTGCATTCACTTACGCACAAATACCCTTGGGAAAGGTATTAATCCGTCTTTTCCCTCCAGTTATGGGTTAAATAGCAGGATAGATTGGGTTTCTATAGCCTTGGCTGGCAACCAATCTACCGCAGAAAGCAATGGCAACCTACTGCGGGATAATCTTCTGCGTAGTCAGTCATGTCTCTTTGGAGACATGATCGCCCAAGTGTGTTTAACGTATGGCACTTTAATGACTGAATACAGACACCACCCACCCCACCGCTTGTAATTGTGAACGTTCATAAGGGAAGAATTGAAAGTCTTGCTTCTATCAGAAGAAAATCGGAAATTTTACAAAGAATGATTCAACAATTGTTTGTTCGAGTTACTCAGTTAAGTATCATACTTGATAAACGCTTGGGCGATCATGTCTCGAAAGAGACATGACTGACTGAGCAGAAGATTAACCCGCAGTAGGTTGCCGTTTCTTTCTGCAAGTAGATTGGTTGCCAGGTAAGGCATAGAACCCATTCTCTCCTATTATTTAACCCATAACTGGAGAGAAGAGACGGATTAATACCTTTCCGAGGGGCATTTGCGCGTAAGTGAATGCAAGGAATTCAACTGGAATTCGAACTCGGCTACCCGATTTCTCGTTCCGAGCCGATATCCACTGCACTAAAACGTACATCCTTTGTTCGAGTATCAACTGAAAAAAGACAGGAATTGTAAATAAAAAAAATCGATGAGATACTGCAATGCCAATGCCTTGACTTTGGATTAATCGAATTTCTCTTAAGCTTACCCTAATCGGCAGACACCTGAAGAGGGCCGAAAAATTGTTATAGCAACAAAAATAAGGACGTTACCCGAATGCAGTGATTGACTAACTTAAGTTGTGCTACAGGGCTGAGATTAAGAAGCACCCAATGAGGATCGAACTGGTGAGTTCGATCGAACATAGCATAAATGTGACACAAAGTCAAAGGTGTGGGGCACACGGTGAGATTCGAACTCATTAATCAATCGTAATTGATCTATCGAGACAAGCTCGCTAACCATTACATTTCGTCGAACTGCTCGAAATGATTTTCTGAGCGAAGATTAGATATGAATAGAGCCGAAAATGTGGAGTACTTATTGATGACCAAACTCACTACACAGTAACATTGTATGTTTACATTTGTTGACATTACGATACATTTCAGAGCAGAGATAGTATATAGGTTTGATTTGGCTTCATTTACACTGTGGTATCATTCGTGATCGAGTGGTCCAAGACGCACCAGATCAATTGGTGGCTTCCCCTATGTTGATAGGGGTCGCAGGTTCGAATCCTGCCGAAAGACGCACATTTTCGTACATTTATCGTAAATAACCAGGCCGGTAGAAATAAATATATAAATATACTGTTTAATTAAAAACAGAATGTCTACTCAAATACTCAAACAAATAATTTCAATATGTCAGTTATTAAAACCATTTCGTTAATCTTCGGGATATTCCGTAACATTGTATATAGTGATACTGCAAATAATAAAAGACTATTTATAAAAGTAAACACACGCTAAAAATTCCATCGTTCCTTTAACAGCCTAATTATATGTTTTATAACATACAGTCCTTCGCTTTGGGGAACAAACCCCGGTGTAGATGCTTTCCTGGACGCTACAATCTTAAACTCTTCGAGTCAAGAGTCAATCATTACTATTTACTGATAGGCTTCCGGCCATATAACGTTGAAACACCAGTCCTTGTACGATCACAGAAGTTAAGCAACGTCAAGCCTGGTTAGTACCTAGAAAGGTAACCGCTTGGGAATACAAACTACTGTAAGCTTGGATGTGCTGGTGTTGTAATGTAATCATAATTTTTTCATCAAATTGAGTTCCAATTTTAATTATCTTCGTTATCTTCACTTACGCGCAAATACTTTTTGGAGAGATAAACCTCAAGAAAGCTGAATGCATGGTCATCAGCAAAAAGAGGAGACCAATATGCCAACTGCATGTCGGAGAATCTAAAATAAAACAAGTAAAAAAATTAAAATACCTGGGAAGTGTTTTGACAGAAGATGGAAAGTGCGACATGGAGATCCAAAGACGCATTGGCATGGCCAAAGACGCATTTCAGAAGCTAACCCGAGTACTGCAAGACAGGAAAATTTCATTAGAAACAAAGAAAAGAGTGCTGGATTGCTATGTGATATCTGTCCTTCTGTATGGAAGTAGATGTTGGACGAGATCGTCAAGGATGAAGGATAGGCTTGAGGCGGCAGAAATGGGGTTTTACAGAAGGATGCTGAGGATACCATGCACAAAGCATGTGTGCAACGATGAGGTGTTGAAAAGGATGCAAACGAGAAGAAAACTGATACTAAATATTAGGAAGAAGCAAATGAGGTTACAGGGACGCGTAATGAGGAAGAAGGGCCTGGAGAACTTAATACTCACAGGTTGGATAAAGGGAAGAAGAAACAGGGGAAAGCAGCGCAAGACGTACTTGTTAGGTCTGAGCAAAAGGTTGACTGAGCAGGGCTTAGAAGAGATACTAAGAGAAATATTATTGACAGCGAAAAGAGACAGAGCTAAGTAGAAATCCATGATCGCCTACGTAATGAAAGGACACGGCACATTAAGAAGATAAATTCACCGTTTCTTTCAGAGCTGTGTCTTAATTAGAAAGTATCACTAAAACATTATCATATAAGAAATCTTACAATATAAACATTTTCTGGCTTTAAATAGCCTGGAAAGGGTTGATAATTCGAAGAAAACGAATAAACTAATCATATATCATACTCGTTTTCTACGTCCTACATTCATATCAGATACCTCGTTCAGTAATACCCTGCCTTGAGTGTCTCTTGAGCCTTGCATTAACTGAGAATTAGTAATAAAAATCTATTTTTTCTGTCATTAAGCTATATACTTATTGATTTAATTGCATTGACGATTATCGGCAAAATTGTCCTTTTCGCAATTTCCTCTTGTTTTCGTACAAACAAAAACAAAAAAAAAACGAACGAATTTTTGGTTTTAATACGCATAGAAATTGTCCTTGTGTCTTTGTTCGACGACTTTCAGTCATAACTGGCCAGCTGACCATTTTCAAAAAAAAAAATATTTATATATATATATATATATATATATATATATATATATACTTTGGCTTTGAAATTAAAGATAAATTTAATGCATTCGTATTTTCAGTTCATATTTATGTCATTTAATTCTACGAGTGCTACTGTTACCATATAACCCAGTGCAACCTGCCACGTTGTCTATTTATCGGCGACTGTACCGGTTCCCATATCCAGGTTCTTCTTTTTAATGAGGAGGGTGGCTTAAAACCCAGTCGGATTAAAATGAAGAGCTCTCTGTGGGATGGTGGGGAAAGATCTTCTTGTAGGATCAACAAGACCCTACGGCTGTTTAGTACAATGGGGTAGATTGAAACACCGGTTTGCGTATGATTACCGAAGTTAAGCAACGCCGAACCTGGTCAGTATTTGAATGAGTGACCGCTTGAGAATAACAGGTACTGTAAACTTGTAAATGCATAATTATGTCATTTCACACTACAAGTTATGGATAACGGAACTGAAAATCGGAGAGCCGTCTTCCAATTCCAATCGGGTTCATTTTATTCACTTAGAGAAAATAACTTTGGGAAGGGTATGAATGTACTTCCTTGACACCGACCACCAAAGCTATAGGATAATTACTAGAAATTGTATCAGTAAATTATCTTTAAAAACTTCTTACAAACTAAAAATATTTTCTGATTTTAAATAACCTGCAACTGTTGATAAACCATAAAAATAAAACCACTCAATCAATCTTCTTTAAGTGGTTTCTGAGGTTATCAATGGATGAAAATTAGTATAAAAACTTGTGTGTTTATTAATTATTGAATACGTTTTTACTACAACAGTTCTTCAGCTTTAAGCTAATTTATTTAATCTTAGTTATTTTGTTTTGTTATATTTATGACTTCAAGTTGATGTGGTGTAATATTTTTGTGTTGTCTATGAATATCCGTTCAATGTTGATAGCAACATTGCGGTCTTGTGTACCATATTGATTCATATTATCGAGGAAATTAAAATAGGCTGACAAATTATGTTTTTTTTTATTATTATTCTTTCAGAAGAAGTCATTCGCGAAATTTGAGCCCGGTTTTACCTGAGTTCAAAGTTTTAGTTCCTGATGAAAGATTAAATCACAAAAGCATAACACGGCACAAAGATAGTTACTGTTGCGCGTGGACTTTATGCAGCGTTCAAAATCGCTTCGAAAACCGGTTGTTGAGCCTGGTGGAAAGAATGTATTGGCGGAAAATAAGCTAGCGGGGATAATTCCACAGGGAGGAAAAAAATCTGAACAATAATCATTTACTCTGGTCTTCCGACCAATTCAACAGACATCAAAATGGCCATTAATTCAATCCTATAGATTTTTTTTTCTACCTGTGCAACAAACATTCAAAACATACACATCGGTTCCACTATAAACACAGCGTTTCAGGATGAGAAAATCGAATTAATCGATAAACTATCAAAGTAAAAGGTCGGCGTGTGTCCAGATCAATAGACGGCTCGTTTGAGAAACACATAAGGAGGAATGCAGTCTATTGTGCAAAGAGATTGCCAGTAACATCGCAATTTCAGGACTTAGAAAAGCTACAAAATAACATTATATAGTTTGTTTTTTTTTTGTTTTTTTTTAATCATATCACCCCGAGCAAGGCGATAACGCCACTGATGCGCAGGGGGCTACGTAAGAGTAAAGAGATTGGAAAAGAGAAAGCCGGAAACCACATCCTAAACAGGGAACAAGGGATGAGCCTCTTCACCTGTTCAATAGATGTGGGTGGAGTGTGAACCGGGCGATAGTCTAGTCTATCTACTCCAATTGCGTCCTTAATTATCGCCTTTTTTTGTTTTCGATTTTAAGAATGTGGACATATTCAGCTATGAAGTATTCGTTAGTCAAGCTATGGATTGTATCATAAGATTTATCGTTAGTTAATAACTCAACTGTAAGAAAATTGCCTGAAAACAGTAAACCACAATATTCATGAATATAAAACGAGGTGAATATAAAACAAGCTTATCCAATATGTAGCAATTTAGTCTGCCTAAAAGTTAACAGACAAATTGACATCTCGATAAAGACTAAATTTTGAAATTTGTGTATGTATATATACATGGGTGTATTACTATGTATATGTTTTTTCTCACTAATGTTTGTGAATATTTCTCCATATGTGAATGTTTTTAAGTTTATTCATGTATGCGTTCTTTTTCTCTCCTCCGTCTAAAATATGAATAATTTTCTAAATGTACAAAATTGTTAAAATATATATCGATATAGTTTTTTTTTTCTTTTTTTTTTTTTAGCAACAAAAATATAGTAGATATAATAGTTAATTAATAATGCTGATCTTAATTTTATAAAATTTTAATACCAATGCCCACCAAGATTAATTTTAAGTCTTCCCACATATTCTCCAAAGTAAAAGTTGCTTTACTCTGATTGGTCCACATTGTACATACAATAATGCCTCCCTGATGAAAGAGGTCTTGCTTGTTCTTAACCTTTTAAAGCCATTCATTTCGAAATAACAACATCACTTGAAAAGACACAAAAAGTGTCGAAACAAAATAGCTACTTTTGTAGTGATATTATAACATATCAATGTTATAATTTATTAATAAATATTATTATTATTATATATATATATATATATATATATATATGTGTGTGTAAAACTACTAAAAAGTTGTAAGTTAAAAATATTTTTTACAGTATTTATTTCATTCTATTATATATATATATATATATATATATATATATTTGATATTTCAGACTGACCTCGGCCTTTCATCAGAAACAAATGAAACAAATCACTTGTTTCTGATGAAAAGCCGAGGCCGGTCTGAAATATCAAATATATATATATAATAATAGAAATAAATAAATACTGTCAAAAAAAAATTTTTTTAACTTAGAACTATTTATTAATTTTTTCTATACATATTAAGACAGTATACGTGGATTATCATTATGCTGTATATATATATTCCAGGTGAATATATATATATATATATATTCCAGATGAAGAGAATCAACAGTTTTACAATTCCGAGTTTTCCAGTATTTACTTCTTTTTTTTTTTTTATAAAAGTGCTCAATACAACAAATATTGTAGATCATAATAAAATTAAATTTGTTTTTTTATTTAAAATTAATATAGTTTACATTGCGACACGGAAATTTCTATGTTTCGAGATACTTACCTCATCATCAGGCAATGTTAGATCATTGTTGTGAAAATGATTTTCATTTGAATATATATTTTTTCATCACCATTACTTAATTTAAATAATAACACTGTCAAACTCAAGTTTCCGTCGCAGATATGCGATGCAGATAAAAATACAAAGTGATTACATGCAATAATTTAATAAGGTTTCCATTCATGGCTTAGAGCAATACAATTACACTCTCATTGTTGTCATGTGTTATATATAAAAGGCCTTCTAATGTTTACGTACCTAGAACCTAGAACAATATAATTACACTGTCATTATTGTTATACGTTATGTCCAAGGACTTTATTAGGTTTCTTTTCATAACTTAGAACAATAAAATTTCACTGTCATTATTGTCATGCGTTATGTCTAAGGAATTTATAATGAATACATATCTAATCTAGAACAATGCAATTACACTGTAATTATTGTCATGAGTTATGTCCAAAGACTTTATAATTAATACATACCTAATCTAGAACAATACAATTACACTGTAATTATTGTCATGCATTATGTCCAAGGACTTTATAATGAATACATATCTAATCAAAACAATACAATTACACTGTAATTATTGTCATGCAATATGTCCAAGGACTTTATAATGAATATATACCTAATCTAGAACAATACAATTACACTGTAATTATTGTCATGCATTATGTCCAAGGACTTTATAATGAATACATACCTAATCTAGAACAATACAATTACACTGTAATTATTGTCATGCATTATGTACAAGGACTTTAAAATGTTATTTTTAACGTGGTGGATTACAATTACATTACCGTCATGTACTATAAGAATACAATTGCATTACCGTCATGTATTATCATAATATAGAACGCAGGTGTTTGTGCAATCAGGAACTCAATAACATTCATTTTTTATAAGCAGCCTTCGGAATTAGTTTGAATATTCTGAAACAATTGCGGTAATTTTTTTTTTAAATACCCAGTTTCTGTAAAGCAAAACGTGAAGCACACCTGTAAAAAATGAACTTGATTTTTTTTACTAAGCCTCCTAAAATTAGCCAAGAAAAGATATAAGTTAGCTTTCACTAAAAAAATCTGCAGATCAGTACACGGTCAAGGCGTACTAACCTGATTGGGCGTCCCGGGCAGTGCTTTTTGGCCCTCGTTATCTTATCATTTTTTTCTACCTACATTTATACGTTGCAAATGAATTTTAGCATAAATGACTTTTAAAGAAATTAATGGATTTTGACGTCATTCTGGGATTTTTTCGTCCAAATCACCGAATCTGTTTGGCTCACACTAATTTTTGAAAAGATAGTTTATAAAATTTAATATTTTTATCTATATTGTTGAATGTGTTAAATTATTCATAATTTTAACAAGTCTCAAGTTCGTGTTAAAAATTGCAGCAAAAACATTTTCGATTTATTTAAGATGAAATGATCGATTATGACATATCTCTAATTTGTATGTAGATACATTGTGTTTATTTTCAATTTTTCTAGTTAAATTAATCATCTATATTTCATATGATCCATTATTGTACATAGGCTGGAATGATCTATTATAACATGTCTCTAATTTGCATTTAGATACATTGTATTTATTTTCAATTTTTCGAGTGGAATTTTTCACTTATATTGCATGTGATTCATTATTGTACATAGGCTGGAATGATCTGTTATGACATGTCCCGAATTTGTATTTAGATTCATTGTGTTTATTTTCATTTTTTCTAGTTGAATATTTCACCTATGTTGCATATGATCCACTATTGTACATAATTAGGTTACAATAAAATTTGTATTTTATAAAAATACTACCTTATAAAAATTGAGATGTAATAGAATAGGGGAGACCGTGCCAAATTACACCTGCTCTGGCAATTACACCTGCTCTGGGAATTTCACCTGTTCTGGCAATTGCACCTGCTCTGGCTTTACATCATTTTCCCTTCTTCTCGACGGATACCTTAGAGTCCAACTATCCCTGTGGGCTTAACGCGCGCCTTAACACCAACTTAGGTTTTTCTACATCCTCGCATATAATTCATACATATATTAACACCTTAAGAAACGATGGGGCAAGAATTTAATTGGAGTAGATAGATCTATCTATCGCCCGGTTCACACTCCACCCACATCTATTGAACAGGTTAAGAGGCTCATCCCTTGTTCCCTGTTTAGGATGTGGTTTCCGGCTTTCTCTTTTCCAATCTTTTCACTATTACGTAGCCCCCTGCACATCAGTGGCGTTACCTCCTTGCTCGGGGTGATACGATAAAAACAAAATCTATCATAACGGCAGCTGACTAAGACATGGCCAACAGAATGAGACCTTTTGCCGTTAACGAGAGTAAAATACTACCTCAGATGGAATTTGAACTCGCCACGGCAAAGTTACTATTTCAATAATTGCGACGCGTACGTTCTGTATACCATCGTTGCCTATTCTCCTACACACAATTGTTTTAAAAAATGTTTTTTATTATCTGATCATTAAAAGTCAAGCTAATTCATTGCTCAAATAAATAGTCATCAATCTTTGGTTTGCTTGTGTGACCTGGCGTAATAACACCTCTAACGTCGGTGACCTATTCAGATGCTGAGTGCTTTAGTAAGGTTTCTCAAAAAGATGGCCCACAATGGCCGTCAGACGCGATGAAAAGTGAGAGTTTTGTTTACAAAGTTTGCCAGCATGTTTTGTTTATTATTATTATTATTATTATTATTATTATCTCTCTTTCTTCTCTTTCTCTCTCTCTCTCTTTCTCTCTCTCTCTCACTCTCGTTTAACAGGCGTTTTGGCTCTTCTTTCTCAGCTGTTTCCTTTCTTTGCCTTGTATGATATATTTAATGAGAAGAGGGGTTTTGTTCCTGCAGAGGTGTGATCGGATATTGCATTCAGTTGTACAGATTCTTTATATTTAAGACAGTTATGAGTTCTATAAAAGCAGACGAACTTTAACCGCCTTCCGATTATAAGTCTGACGCTGAAGAGGTGAAAACCTGAACAATCCAATTAGACAATTTTCATTTGTGAATCCGACCGGTAAGTAACTCTTTTGAAAAATTGAACTGAAATTTTTTCTACCCTTTGTTGTGAAGCGAGGAAATTGTTTGGATAAATTTTATTGGCTTAGTTTTATTTTCGTACTATGAAGTTTAATATCATTGACTTTTAAAATTTTGTTCATATTTTCTGATGGGTTTTTTTTATGTTTATATACTGAAAATGATAAACTCACTTAACCTTTTCAAAACTTAATTAGTAAAATTTAAAAACTGTGCTAATGTATTTTGATAAACCATATCTTCAAAACATTTCAATCTTTTTCTTTTGTTATATTTTTTAATTTTTTTTTTTTTTTTTTTGGTATCTGAGGCACACTCTATTAAGAATTCTTGGTAAAAACTTGGACCTAGTCCCTGCAAAAAAAAAAGGGACATATTTTTCTTTACGCTGCTATTCCTTTAAGTATCAGCAATTTTCAGCAATCTTCTTCTTTTTTATGTCTTTGTCCTTTCAGGACGTAGGTGATCATGGCTTTCCACATCTCCCTATCCCTGGTGGCGCTTAGCACGCTTTCTCCTGTTACACCACACAACCCCCGTTCTGTCATCCACCTGCTCAGGCCCTTCAAAAATGTTATCTACTGTTTTCCTATGTCACTTTTTCCCTCTATCTGTACTGTCAGTATCAGATTCTTCAAGCCCTCCTTCCTCAGTGCATGTCCCGTGGACTTCAGTTGTCTCTTCCTGATGCTCAGTATTAATTTCCTTTTCGTTTCCATCCTTTCCATAACTCATCATTGCTCACATGCCCGATCCATGATATTCGCAGCATCTTTCTGTAGAACCACATTTCAGTTGCTTCAAGTTTTTCCTTCATTTTTGATGATATTGTCCAGCATTCACTGCCCTATTGAAGAACTGACATCACATAGCAATCCAGTACTCTCTTCTTTGTTTCTAGCGAAACTGTCCTGTCTCTTAATACTTTACCCAGCTTCTGCAACGCGTCCTTTGCCATGCCAATTCGCCTTCGGGTCTCTGTGTCGCACTTTCCGTTTTTTGTTAGAACACTTCCTAGGTACTTAAATTTTTGTCCCTGTTTGATTTAGTATCCCCTACAGCAATGCTTATTGTTTAAAGTGCAGTGATTAAAATTTTAATAAAACCTTAACATAGGATAAAAACAACATTTGTACTTGAGAATTTACAGCAAATATATTAAACACAATTTTTTTATTAGAATGTTTATTTACCAGAATAATTTTATATCTACAATATCTTATACAATCAAAACAAATGTAATGCAATATTTATCATTTACCAATTTATAAAGAAATAAACATAAAAACAAATTTATCCATAAATTTATAAACATTTACCAAATTATTTAAAACTAGCAGTATAGCCCAGCGTTGCTCGGGTGTAATGAAAGCTTTAAATCTAATCCATGGTCCTGCAGCTCAGGCTCTTTGGACGTTGACACGAAAGACTAAAAAGCAACAGTTGTTTCCAGTTAAAGCGAAACCGTAGACTGAAAGAAAAATGAATGGATGTAAGTCATATTTTCATTTCCTGGTATCGATATCAAATAAGTTTTTTTCGTCGTAAACTGAATTTTGAAGGCTAAATAAGTCCTCTGAGTAAATGGTATCATGGCTGAGACTAAGAACTACAATTATACCTACTTAGAGCCAAACCCAAAGCAAAAACTAAAATAAAAGGGCTGAAATAAATACAGACATGCAGGCAGATAAACAGACACACACACAAACATCTTGCCTTATATATATATATATATATATATATATATATATATATTGTCGATTTTCTGCACTATTGTAAGAACTGCAACTTTGGAACTTCCGAATATCGTTTCTTATGTCTTTGTCTATGAGTGTATCAAATTTGATTAAAATCGGACCACTCCGTCTATAACCCGATTTTTTCGATTATTGATTTTCGATAATTATCGGGGGTACCTCGACACAAAACCTAACTAAGAACACTCGCAGACGCTTATAGCACAACTGTGTAAAATTTGAAGAAAATCGGTTCAGCCGTTTCGGAATCTATAGGTAACGGACACACACACACACACACACACACACACACACACACACACACACAAAGAGACAAAGTTTCATTTATAAATAAGTTTAGATATGTCAATCAGCCATAAAGAAATCCTTATTATTTACCATTCTATATATTTCGAATCAATCTGCAAGTAGCCAATGTTTGTTTATATATTAAAAAAAAAAACATTAGAGTGGAAATAATCCATTTAATAAATAAATAATATTTCTCACGCACACAGAAGATGTATAAATTTACTTTCATCATATGCTTAGGTTTTAATATAACTGTAATCAGCGTTTTTTAAAAATAATAAACATTGCTGAGGAGGGACGGTAGTTAAAGTAATAGCGGTGTAATGCGAAAAACCGTCCTTTTGACAATTCTTTTTTTGCAGGCACAAAGGTCCATGTTTGCCAAATTCTTTTTTTAATAACGCATTATTTAAGTTTGCTACTCAAGCTAAATATATGACTCGAAATGTATATAAAAATAATTCAAGAGATGAAATGATCCAAGAGTAAATAAAGAACGGGTAATCGTATTTTTGAAGAATCTGATTTGGCAAGTGAAACGTTTCTTCTTCGAGATTTAAAATTCTGTCTGTGAGATCTTACGTTACCCACAACACCTGAATTTTGTATCTGCCATGTGAACTGGTTTAAATTAAGAGTATGTATGCAATTAACTATTTCTCTTTTTCAGTATATACGTATATATGTATGCGTGTATGTATTTATGCAAGGTGTTCCTTAATGAATGACTCTTAGTCAAACTAGGCTCATATCTATCTATCTATCTATCTATCTATCTATCTATCTATCTATCTATCTATCTATCTATCTGAGACTCTTGACTATATTTATATCACAATATGTTCCTATATAATAGATGACTATCACAATCTATTCATATCTACCAAGCTAAGTATTTTCCCTCTACATCTATCTATCTATCTATCTATCTATCTATCTATCTATCTATCTATCTATCTATCTGAGTCTGTTCACTATCTATCTATCTATCTATCTATCTATCTATCTATCTATCTATCTATCTATCTGAGTTTGTTCACTATCTATCTATCTATCTATCTATCTATCTATCTATCTATCTATCTATCTGAGTCTGTTCACTATCTATCTATCTATCTGAGTTTGTTCACTATCACTATCTATCTATCTATCTATCTATCTATCTATCTATCTATGGACGTAGTAACAAGCGACACGCTTTCAGAAGCCACTAATGGTGGCTCATTTTATTCATTATACACTTACGCGGGATCAGATCCACTCCCCAATGCTTGGTGGGTTTTAAAAGAGGACGTACCAAGAGAGGTGGACAAATTCTGGCACCATCCGCATGTACACGTGCGGGACTCCAAATGAATTGATATCGTGTCAAATCTACAATTGTTTGCATGTGTGTGAAGGAGTGTTAGTAAATAAAATTATTATTACTTTATTACGTGGCAATTTTCATAAAAAAGATTGCCCACTGTTTTCATACTATATAATCAAGGCAATTTCGATAGAATGTCATTGCAAAAGAACGTTTTATCTGATTTTGGGGTGGGATATTGTTCATATTGGGTGTTATCTCTTCTTATCATGCAAATATCTCAGTCGAATAGATTTCTTACTATCGAAAGGTACTTGTTTGCCGTTTGACGATAACCAATGTGACACAAGGTCTTTTTTTTTAGTGTGCTGAACACAGCAGGTCGTCCAGAAAACAATGCTTTTCTTTCAGTTACTGCTGACGGCGTAACAGCGTCTACCTGATCTTAAAAATGGGGAGGGTAATGCTGACACTCAATTTATATACAACAAAATATGGAGATTACTAGTAAAAATGAACATAGTTCTTGAACTCAGCCTCAAAATTTACCTAAGAACAAGTTCGCTTGAACGAAAAACATGTGTAAGTTAATGTTATTTACTAGTCTTGTTAATTCGATCCTAATGTAAGGAAAATAATTTTTTCTTCCATTGAATGTTTGCTTTAAAGCATATATAAGGAAGTTAGTTTTGCCCGTCATTGACTTCAGTCTTTACCTAATACTCTATTATTTTGGCCTTTTGCCACACGCGTCTCTTAAGTTGTACATATATGCATAATACTCTCTTTCTTCTTTTTTAATTTATTTGTTTGAACATTATTTTTTAATAAATCAAAATATGTCGATTATTAATCCATTTCGTAAATCTCCGGAACTTTCCGTAATAATACTTTCTACGTGATGCATTACTTAACCATTAAATTCAGTCTTAAGAACGCGGTTTGATGTGGTTTGTAGCCTCAAAAAACAGGAAACTGACTTAATTGTAGGTACATCAATAAATCCTAAGCCAAATAGCGAAAGAGAAATTTTATTTTTACTTAACAGTTATTTATTTTTCAGTAGAATATCTTTCTTTGCCAATACACTTATGGTGAGCAATTAACCAGTTAGATCGAATGTTATATGGAAAGAAATTACAGACCACAAATTATGTCTTTGGCTACGGACTTCTTAGTCCACTTTCGGAAATCGAAATATTTATGCTTAGATATTTGTTCTAAAACTCTTTTTAGGCACGTATACGTACGATAGATTTACCTGGCTTTGTGTTGACCTGTTGAATTTTAAAAACTTTTCAAAACTCTTTCAAAATTTTATCTACAAAGATTCGCTCATACTCTAAACGAGAACACAGACTAAAAGATCAAGGAAAATAATTTCAATATTTGATTTAATTATGTGACAGAAAAAGCGGTTAACTTCACATGAAATTCTCATAACATTCACATCATTTTATGGTTGATGATAGTATGTTAAGAAACAGACCCCAGTAAAAGCTTAAGTATTAAACTTCGGAGGAATTTTCATTTATAATGTTAACTTTTTTTAAAAAAATATTTACGCCTTAATTGCAGAACTGAACAAGAAGAAATTTGACAAGTGTATAAACATCACCCGTGGCCTCTTCTTCTTCATGTGCCGTGTCCTTTCAGAACGTAGGCGATTATGCGCTGTCTCTTGTCGCTCTCAATATTGTTTCTCTTGGTATCTCTAAGGACCTCTCGGCCATTCATTTGCTCAAACCTAACAAGTACGTTTTGCTCTGCTTTTCCATATATATCCTTCCCTTTATCTAACGTGTGAGTATTTTCTTGATTTCTCTCGGCCCTCCTTCCTCATTACGTGTCCCAGGAACCTCATTTGTCTCTTCCTGATATTTAGTATGAGTTTTCTTCTCGTTTGCATCTCTTCCAACACCTCATCTTTTCACACGCTCTCCGTCCATGGTATCTCAGCATCCTTTTGTAAAACCACATTTGTTACCGAATAAAAAATATGACATGATTGCCTCCACTTTTAGATTTATCTCAAAGGTCAAGCTATGTAATAGTTTCTAAATTGTCTGAACAATTTTAAATATTTCTGTTTTATTTTCGTTCTATGGAGATTAATATCATTGACTTTAAAAAATTTGTTAATATTTTCAGGTTATTTTTTATGTTAATATACTGAAAATGATTATTTGAATAACGCTGGTACAATTTGAAATCTGTGGTAACGTATAAACCATGTCTTCAGAACAGAACTTTTCAAACGTTTCTTTTTTTTTTTTTTTCATTTGCATTTGCAATCTTTAATCTAGGTAAACTTGGATCTTCGTAACTGAAGTAAAAAACAGAGTGACGAAAATCCTTTTTTAATGAAACATTACTTAAGTCTGCTAGTCAAAATATGTACAGGATTTAGATTTGACCTCTCTTAAAGAACTTGTATGCCAAAATAGCACAACTGAATTGGACGAAACTTTGCAGGCATATATAATATGACGGTTGACATACAGTTACGTACTGGATATTTGCGCCCCTGACAACTGCGTACAAGAAAATTGTGTACCAGGACACTTGCATCCTTGGATAAAAGGATAAATGTGTACCTCTGGTAATTTTTGAAGTTACCATATTTTTCTTAAAGACCAACTCTTAATTACTCTAAAAAAAAAACCCAAAAGATAGTTCGCATAACAACTCTGTTTGGGCACCTCGAGGTGGTGTAATGGTTAGCAAGCTTGTCATGCTGAAAAACCATTGAGTAGTGAGTTCGATCCTCACTGTGTGTCCCGTACTATCGGCGTTGTGATGTACTTAGAAAATCACCATAGCAACTCTGTTATCAAAAATAAAACCGCAAATAAAAGTGTCATGGCGCTATTAAATAAGTCAGTTAAGTGCAATACGTGATACACGCTTTGGGCGATCATGTCCTTCTCTCTAAAAAGATATGACTGACTGGGCAGAAGATTATCCCGCAGTAGGTTGCCATTGCTTTCCGCGGTAGATAAAATGAGATGTCAGTATTATTTTCATTTTTGAGTAATTTACACGATAATTCATCCAATGCATTATATATATATATATATATTGACAAAGAGAGAGAGAAACGACAATTCATCCAACGCATAGTGTACATATGGCAAATATTAATTAACCCTATGGCACTCTTTTAAAATTATAATTTTTAAATCCAAATTGGTTTAGCTTGCTTCTCAGCAACTACAACCCTCAGAATAAAAAATTACCAAAATCAGGGACTTTTTTTTTTTAATCATTTCACCCCGAGCAAGGCAGAAATGCCAGTGATGTGCGGGGGGCTACATAACTGTGAAAAGATTAATTAAAAAAGAGTGAGGAGTACAAACTAGTTAGAAAGGAGCAATAGAAAGCTGAGAACGCAGGTGCAATGACAGATACATAGGTGGAGAGAAAGGGAAGGTTATACAGGGGTGGGGAGAGAGCTAGAGTCCAGTGGTTAATAGATGCGTATTGACATTGCATTTAAATTTCTGGAGGTTGTAGCCGTCAGGAAAGCAAGAATATGGGAGAGAGTTCCACAGGCGGGAAGTGCGAGAGAAGAAGCTGCAGGAGTAGAAATGTCGTCTGCATTTTGCTAACCGGACTGTGAATGGGTGGGACCCAGTTGCCAATCTGGTTGCACGAGTAAACACCTGTTGAGGAGGCACCAGTGACTTAAGTTCGTCCGAGCAGAAGCCATGAAAGTATTTATAGAACAGACAAAGGGAGGCCACATTTCGACGGCGGGGAAGTGGCTGCAGTCGAGTCGCCAGATCAGTACCTATCACATTAAAGACTCTCCTTTGGAGCCTGTCGAGATCACTGAAGAGAACGGCAGGGGCGCCTGACCATAGATGGCAGCAGTAATCCATGCACGGACGGATGGTTGACTTGTATATATGCAAGATGGATTCAGGCAGAAAAAACATCCTGGATCGGCATAGTGACCTAACCTTCTTAGCAGTAGATTTAGCTATGGAATCAATATAGTGGTTCCATTTGAGGTCTGAGGAGAGGGTAAGGCCGAGGAGGCGTAGTGTGTTGCTCTCAGGGAGAATCGCTTGGTCCATGCTTATGGGAGGCAGGAGAGGTTGCTTGTGATGGTTGATAGACAACAGCTTGGTCTTAGACGCATTGAAGTTGACAAGCCACTTCTTGCCCCAATTCACCACAGAGTATAGATCCCGTTCAATGTCAGCAGCGAGTTTATGTCTGTCCGCCACGACAGGTTTCTTACTGGTGCGGGAGTATATTGTGGTGTATTCACATTTAGTAGGTTCGGACGAGATTTGAGGTACTTTACAAGGAATGTTTTTCATAATTTAAAAAAAAAAGTTAAAAGACTCTGTTTTAGGCTTGTTTATCGGGGTGAGCGCGAACGTTTACCCCACACTAAGAAATATCGCACCCGAGTTGCCTACGTTTGGGGCGATCGCAACGTTCAACCCAACCAGAGTGAATTGGAAGGGCCTCGCTTTCAAAGAGTTTTGTGTTCAATTTTGGGAACATAAATTATTTTTATTTTGGGATGAATTAATAATTTGGAGTGAATTAAAAAAAAAGATTGCAGGTAGTGTTCAGACAAAGCAGATCAAAATCTATAGAAATAATGCATTTTCCTTAATAAAAATTGTCTGGTTTTAATTTTTCATATTCTCCAAGATTTGTCTTGTTTATATTAATACAACTACCACTGCTACGAACAGGCAAAAACTATTGATTGAAAAACAGACAGTAGCCGAGTTGATAAAACACACGTCTGTTCGTCTCCATGTCTTACATTTGAGTGCTTGCAGAATTTCCTTAAAACAAATTACATCGAAGTTTTTGAGATGAGGAATTATCGCAGTTTAAGACTTAGTTGTTGTAATAAAAATATTTCGAGTGAAACGTTGTGAATATAAAAAACAAAACGAGTGTACTTGTAAAATTGGAAAAAAAAACTTGCTACCTTTTTTATAAGCATTCAGTCAGTTAAAGTGCCATACGTGATACACGCTTGGGCGATCATGTCTCGAAAGAGACATGACTGACTGGGCAGAAGATTATCCCGCAGTAGGTTGCCATTGCTTTCTGCGGTAGACTGGTTGCCGACCAAGGCTATAGAACCCAATCTGTCCTGCTATTTAACCCATAACTGGAAGGAAGAGACGGATTAATACCTTTCCCAAGGGTATTTGCGCGTAAGTGAATACAATGGATTCAACTGGAATTCGAACTCGGCTACCCGGTTTCTCGTTCCGAGCCGAGAACAATAGTCAGTTTCCGGATTCTGTAGTTTTATCCGATCCTCTCGAAAGAGAATTCTCTCTATTATAATAAAGACCGTTATCTATATAGGTATAGATGTCCAGTCCGTAAACGGCGAAAATAATCCAACAAGATCAACTTAAAATAAAATATTAAGTGTTATATCTATATAGAGAGCTCAATGGATGTTTTCCAGAGTAATATGATATTTATAAAGGAAAACTCAACACGTCATTTAAATTGGTTATAAATATTGAAATGAATTAAAATTATAACCAATTTAAATGACGTATTGACTTTTCCTTTATCGCTCCTGTCACGCTCATAAAGAGAGACAAAGGCGGAGAAACAGAGAGAGAATAGCGAGGCAGCGTCGGCTTATTCTTTTTACTTCCTCTTCTTCTATGTGCCTTGACCTTTCATGACCCTCCACGTCTCTCTATCTCTGGTAGCTTTTAGCATGCTTTCTCTTGTAACATCTCGCAAACCCTTTCTATCATTCACCTGCTCAGGCTCTTCAAATATGTTATCCACTGCTTTCCTCTGTCTCTTTTTCCCTCTATCTGGCCTGTTAGTATCAGATTCTCCAAGCCCTTCTTCCTCATTGCATGTCCCAGGAACTTCAGTTGTCTCTTCCTGATGCTCAATATTAATTTCCTTTTCGTTTCCATTCTTTCCAACACCTCATCATTGGTCACATGTTCGGTCCATGATATCCTCAGCATCCTTCTGTAGAACCACATGTTAGCTGCTTCAAGCTTTTCCTTTATCTTTGATGATATTTACTACTAGTTATTAAACTTTACTAACAGTTATGAAAGCACCTGCTGCGTGTTTGCTCTTTAACGGTGCTGCATTATTTTATTTTTTTGCAATAATTATGTCGGCGAGTAGTATATATATATATATATATAGTCTCACACCCTGATTGAGCACTCTGGAAGAATGGCAGACTATTCAAACATTAGCTACTCTAGCATCTACGCATCGCTCATTCAGTAATGAATTAGAGCACACTGGCTTCTGTCATATGATACATCATACGCTAAAAGTCTGCTTCCATCTATCGAGCGTCCATAGCTCAGAAGTAGAATCGCTGACTGACGCAATTTTCGGTCGGGTTTCAATCCCGAGTTAAAAGCAATCGGATGTCTAACCGTAGTGATGAGCTCTGGTGTAGCGAAACAGATCTGTCTGTTATATAGTCTTATATATAATCATTCTCTCACGCTTAGGGGTTTGTTTGTTTTGTTTTTTTTTCTTATATCTTAATGTAAGATACGGAATAGTAGGTACATCAATATATATATTGTCTTCATACTCGTAATTACAT
Source organism: Ascarosepion bandense (assembly GCA_037127315.1). Classification (NCBI taxonomy): domain Eukaryota; kingdom Metazoa; phylum Mollusca; class Cephalopoda; order Sepiida; family Sepiidae; genus Ascarosepion; species Ascarosepion bandense. The sequence goes on from JBBBDQ010000115.1 coordinate 413,760, forward strand.
AACAAATTCGTTCGTTTTTCTCACATTTTTTTAAATTGATAAATTTTATCAACCAAAAAATATTTCATGAAAGATAAACGCAAACATATTTGATCATTTGAAAATAAATCATCATATCCAATAAAGCTAACCGAAACAAGATATTTTCTAAATTAACTGAGTATCGCTTGGGGTCTGCAGTTAATTGTGCTCTTCCATATAAAATTTCATATTATGCTAAAATAATTTGATTTGACCTTTTCTAAAACATTCGTTCAACCACACATTCATCTTGATTTATTTATTTATTTTCATTTTTATTATTTTTGTGATTAAAAACTTTCAGATTTTTCTTTCAAAACAATCTGACAATGACACCAGAACAATGAGATTATCAAAATGAAGATTATAAATTTTAGCACTTCGCTCAGTTGTTTTGTTTCGTTTTTATGTTCGGGTAGCGTAACGGCTACTATGGCAGAAGATGGAATGGGCGAACTGAGTTCAAATACCGACTTAGTATCACTTTTCTACTAACACTATTGGGAAAGTCAAGAATTTCTGTCCATCGACTCCAGCCTTGGGTTAAATAGCAGGATAAACTTGGTTAGCAACCAGTCTGGAAGAATGCTTAATCCAGATACAAAGACATTAAGAAATCAATGAGAAGCTGTTATCTTCCGTAAAAAAAAAGTCATGGCAATTCACAGATATGAAAGAAAACGAGTTTATGGAGAGCAAAGATCATCAGCACCGTGAAAAGGTATGTTATTTAATATAATTAAACGATAGATCAGGCTAGTCTCCCTGAAAGCAAAACACTGCGCCTACTCAGGTTAACTCACACAACAGGATGTTAAAGTGGAATGACTATATAAAATTCATAGCTAAATCCGCTGCTAAGAAGGTCGATTCTCTGGGTAGGGCCAGAAAGTTTTTCACATCTGAAACAATCCTGCACATATAAAAATCTACCATCCGCCCGTGCATTGAATATTGCTGTCATATCTGGTCGGGTACTCCTGCTATCCACCGAGAGGTTCTTGACAGAGGAGAATCTGTAATGTGATCGATCCCGACTTGGCTGCTTGGATGCAATCACTTTCTCATCGGCGCAATGTGACTTCCCTGTGTCTCTTCTACAAACACTTTCACGGATTCTACTTCTATGAACTTAGCTCATTGGTGCCCCCTGTATATGAATTTACTCGAGCCACAAGATTAGCAACTAGGTCCCACCCTTTTACTGTGAAACCAATAAAAGGTAAACGTAAATTCTACTCCAGCAACTTCTTTTCTCACACTTCCTGCCTGTGGAATCCCTTTCCCTTCACTTGCTTTCCCGACAGCTACAATCTCCAAGAATTTAAATGTAAAATCAATAGTCATCTCCTATCTCACTAACCTGCATCCTCACTTTCATGCTACTTTCTCTGTCCACTCCACTCTTATCAGTATAATTATCCTTCTCTTATCCACTTCCTGACACCCCCTATAACCTGTCACTCTTTCTCATAACTTTCCTTCTATGTAACCCTCTGCACAACAGTGGCAGTAAAATGCTTTGCTTGGGGTGATATGATTATAAAAAAAAATTATATTATTATAATGTAGATATAAAGTGGGTAATCAATTTTACATTACAATCAGTGTATAAACTGATCCCTCACTTTATGGTCACAGTCATCCTTCTCTTACCCTCTTCCTGACACTCCCTATAACCTGTTCATAACTTTCTTCCTTGTAACCCTCAGCACAACAGTGGCAGTAAAATGCTTTGCTTGGGGCGATATGATTATAAAAAAAATTTTCTATACTATTATAATGTAGATATAAAGTGGGTGATAAATTCTACATTACAATTTATCTATAAACTGATCCCTCACTTCCTGACGCCCCCTATAATCTATCACTCTTTTTCATAACTTTACTCCTATGTAACGCTCTGCAAAACAGTGGCAGTAAAATGCCTTGCTTTTGGCGATATGATTATAAAATAATTATGATTCTCAGATCGAAAATCCATACAGTTGTCGACTTCTCTCAAATTAGACCTGAAACCACAGTCTAAAAAAAATTGAACGAGACTTTATTAATAGTATCGTATTTGATGACGTATAAAACACTTTTTCACCAAATGAATTGCAGTCAAACTTCCGATAAGAGTAAATGATGTATCTCATAGGTTAACACCATGACACTGTATTATTAAATATATATGTACAGAGTACATGAGTAAATTTTCGCCATTTTAAATTTTCAATTTCGTGCATGCGAGTTGTTTGTTTTTACTTTTGTTAACTGAACAGTATAGTAGGGTCAGTTGGGCACCGTCTCTGAGAAAAAGATCACCATGATACAATTCACTCCGACAGAAATGTGGAAACGGCATGCTACACTGTTACTCATTGAGTGTTAGTTACGCTTGCTCCGTTTTTTATTTTGTTTGAGGTAGCTAAAGGTCGTTTAAGAATTCCCTCCCGGATATGATTCTGGCATTTCTATTTCGTTTTTAGTTGTTTCCTAGTTTTCTTTTGGCCGAAAAATATTTCGCATCGAGGTGGGAAAACTCGCGATTTTTGTTTGTGCTAAGCAATTTTTTGTAAATTCGAGAAAATTCGTTTATTTCTAACAAAATCAGTGATGCTTAGCATTTGAATTTTAAAACTAGAATTTGTTTTGTTCACCACAATTTCACATACTCACCAAAAAATTATAAGTACATATACTACATTCTTTTTAAAAACACTCTGCCATCGTTCTACAAGCTTATCGATGCCATTTTCGTAGACACTATGCGTTTTTTGTTGTTGAAAGAAAATAAGTAGTTTTCGACTGATTGTACAGAGTCCAACTTCTTGTCATTGAAATTGTTCTGTAGAGGACAAAACAAAATAAAAATAAAAAGTCCGAAAAATGATCTCAAGTTAGTTACAAGGGGTGCTGTCAGTTGGGAACCGTCTGTGAGAAAAAGAGCACCGTGATACAATTCACTCCTACAGAAATATAGAAACGGCATGCTGCACTGCTTGACATTCGTGTCGGAAGCTTTAATACAAAGATTTCAGAGTGTTTTGGTCTAAAATTGAGGACAATGCAGAAAATTCTGAAAGATTTTTATCCAAAATATTTTTTTAAAATAGGGTCTGCAATTCAAATACACAATATATATAAATATATATAACAACGAAGATTTATTTTCTGAAAGATAACTCTTTCTCAAGTTAAGCAGCCTTTATAATTACATCATTGCAAAAGATCGTGCTTGTTTAGAAAATGTCAAACTAAATTTTGTAGGATTAGGAAGATGGTTAATGTTTATTGAATTGGCCTTGGGTCAAACATAACCAAACTCCCAACAACTTAGGATTATTCGTTATCATCAGAAGGTTGTAGATTGGAATGTGTGGATTTGTGGAAGAATAAAAGTATACCTCTTGTATGTTTAAATAGAAATTTATTAATGGAAAAGAATAACATGAATTGGTAGAAGTTAATGTTCAGTGAGATACAGTATTAAGAAGTTAAGGATGTGAAGAATTCATAGTAGTCCTTGAAAGAGTGAGTTTATGTGTACGTAGGTAGGAACGTATGTATGTATGTATGAGCGTTTATTGTTGATTAGGATTGTTTTTGAAGTTATCGCTCAGGGTGAATGGTGAAAAGGAAGGAGGTGAGAATTGAGAGGTGAGAGGCGAAAGATGAGAGAGAAAGATAGAGACAATAATAAACGGTCGAGTTTGCTCCGTTTTTTATTTTGTTTATGGGGATCCAAAATGTCATTTGGGAATTCCCTCCAGGATGTGATTTTGGTCTTTATATTTTGTTTTTAGTTGTTTCCTAGTTTTCTTTTTTTCCAAAAAACATTTCTGATCGAGGTGTGTGCTAAGCAAATTTTGTAAATTCAAGAAAATTTGTTTATTTCTAACAACATCAATGAGTAGGTGCTTAGCATTTGAATTTTAAATCTAAAATTGTTTTGTTCACTACAATTTCACATACTCACCAAAAAAATACGAGTACATTAGGGTCTGCAATTCCGACGTTTACTCCTTTCCGAAATTCGTGGAGCATATGGTGACAGTGTAAGTTTTCATTCGCCATCCTTAAAGGATTCATTTGTGGACAAAATGTCACCATTCAGCAAAGTCTAACACGCAACTGTACGATGCAAGTTTTCAATCTCGTACACACGAGAAATTAGCACCAGAACAAACACCAGTGTCAAGTTGCTATCATTTTATATTAAAAATGTCAATCGAGCACGGACTTTTGCAATTATTTAATTACTAGCAGTATAGCCCGGTGTTGCTCGGGTGTAATGAAAGCTTTAAAACTAATCCCTTGTCTTAGAGCTCAGATTCTTTGGACGTTAGCACGAAGAACTAAAAAGCAATAGTTGTTTCCAGTTAAAGCGAAACCGTAGTCTGAAAGAAAATTCTACATTCATTTTAATAACACTCTGCCATCGTTCTACAAGCTTGTCGATGCCATTTTCATAGAAACTATGTTTGTTTGTTTTTTTTTTAATGTTTTTTTTGTTTTTGTTAAAAAAAGATAGGTAGTTTTTGCCTGATTAAACAGAGTCAAATTTCTTGTCATTTTAAATTGTTCTGTAGAGGACAGAACAAAATAAAAAATGCGAAGAAATGATCTGGGCTTAGTTATAGGGGGTTCTGTCAGTTTCTAATGTTAAATTTTTAAGCTCTTGCAAGATCTCTTTTACAACATGCGATTCTTGCGTTGACGTGGTGAAAAATAAAACCTTTTCTATTTGCCAAAGAAACGGCCATTTTTCTTAAATCCATGTCTCTTCATATGTCGAAAGAGAGTTGAGATATCGATTTTCAAACTCTTCGTAATCACTTCCGTCAAAAACATCAGTTTATACTCACCGAGAGTGGGCCGAGCTTTTTCATCGACGTCGAAAGATCAACCAAAGAGTGGTTGATAGTCTAGGTTAAAATTACCAGATGAAATCTGCTAAACCAATTTTATAGCCCTGGTTGGCCACCAGTCTACCTCAGAAAGAAATTGCACCCTACTGCGGGAAAAATCATCTGCCTAGTCAGTCATGGACTGAAAGAGCCAGTATCACGTATGGCATTTTGCTGAAAAAAAAAATTGGCAGGGCGAGAAAGTCAAGAACACGGTGGATTTTCAAGCCAGGATTTTCAAGCCAGGCTCTTAGGCTACCCCCTCAACCATGTGAGAGGTAGACGCAACATAATCTTCTTAATTCTCTTTATCCCCATTCAAATTTGTATCGTACGAACGTAGTTGAGTTATTGTCTTAGATAATGCCTAAGGTATTTTTAATTCAGTTAATAAATAAAAAAGTATATTGCCTTAAATATTTTTAAAAGAATTCAAAGTTTAATAATTGCAATAAAACCGGACATATTAAAATGAAACGACAAAAATAAATAAACAAATAAATCAAAGAAGTATGAAAAATGCATTGGCATCGTAAAAATAAATATGGAAAAAAGAAAACAATCCAAAAAATATGATGAGAAAAACAAACTTAACCTGTTTTCAATCATACCATGTCGAAGAAATATAACACAATACAAATAAATTTTTTGAATGTTTTTGTCGCAATTCCGACGTTTACTCCTTTCCGAAATTCGTGGAGCATATGGTGACAGTGTAAGTTTTCATTCGCCATCCTTAAAGGATTCATTTGTGGACAAAATGTCACCATTCAGCAAAGTCTAACACGCAACTGTACGATGCAAGTTTTCAATCTCGTACACACGAGAAATTAGCACCAGAACAAACACCAGTGTCAAGTTGCTATCATTTTATATTAAAAATGTCAATCGAGCACGGACTTTTGCAATTATTTAATTACTAGCAGTATAGCCCGGTGTTGCTCGGGTGTAATGAAAGCTTTAAAACTAATCCATGGTCCTGGAGCTCAGACTCTTTGGACGTTGGCACGAAAGACTAAAAAGCAATAGTTGTTTCCAGTTAAAGCGGAACCGTAGACTGAAAGAAAAATGAATGAATGTAAGTCAAATTTTGATTTCCTGGTATCGATATCAAATAAGTTTTTTTCATCGTAAACTGAATTTTGAAGGCTAAATTATTCCTCTGAGTAAATACTATCATGGCTGAGACTAAGAACTACAATTATACCTACTCAGAGCCAAACCCGAAGCAAAAACTAAAATAAAAGGGCTGAAAAAAAATACAGATATACAGGCAGATAAACAGACACACACACAAACATCTTGACTTTTATATATATATTTTTTGTTTTTGTTTTAATCATATCACCCCAAGCAAGGCGGTGACGCCACTGATGCGCATGGGGCTACTTAAGAGTATAATGATAGGAAAAATATGAAAGCCGGGAACCACATCCTAAACTGGAAACATGGCATGAGCCTCTTCACCTGTTCAAAAGATGTGGGTGGAGTGTGAACCGGGCGATAGTTAAGTCTATCTACTCCAATAGAGAACAAAAAAAAAAGAGAAAAGAAAAAAGTGAAAGAAGATTGGGGGAATAAAAAAGAAAAGCCGGGAACCACATCCTAAACAGGAAACAAGGGATGAGCCTCTTCACCTGTTCAATAGAGGTGGGTGGAGTGTGTACCAGGCGATAGTTAAGTCTATGTACTCCAATTGAGAACAAAAAAAGAGAAAAGAAAAAAAGTGAAAGAAGATTGAGGAAAAAAAAAGAAAAGAAAAGAAAGCCGGGAACCACATCCTAAACAAGAAACAAGGGATGAGCCTCTTCAGTCGATTTTCTGCACTATTATAAGAACTGCAACTTTGAAACTTCTGAATATCGTTTCTTATGTCTTTGTCTATGAATTTGATTAAAATCGGACCACTCCGTCTAGAACCCGATTTTTTCGATTATCAATTTTCGATATTTATCGGAGGTACCTCGACACAAAACCTAGCTAAGAACACCCGCAGTAAATTTTCAAGAAAATCAGTTCAGCCGTTTCGGAGTCTATAGGTAATGGATACACACACAGACACACACACACACACACACAGACAAAATTCCATTTATAAATAAGTTTAGATTTAGATTATACTGCCCAATATCAAGAGATAGAGGAGCAATAATAATTATTCGAAGGAAATATTCCCTTATCTAGAATCCACTCTGTGTTTGGTGAAATACTTCTACAGGAAAGATGATTGTAATTTCAATCAAATATGTATCCTTAAGTTTAGATGTCATTCAACGAAACTGAGAATAAAAACATGACAAGTGAAAGCTTAATTCTTTTAAATTATAATTATTTATAAGGTTTCAAAAATATTTTTAAAATACTTCAAAGATTTGTTGGGGTTAGTTTAAAAACTAATTAAGCAAAGATTATATTTAGTAATTGAAAATTAAAAAGTTTAATATAAATCGTTCTGCCTCCTTATTTTAAAAATATTTTTTCTGTGTATTTGAAGTTTTTTATGGTAATTTTTATGTGCAAATGAAAAGGTCAGAGTTTCCTCCCCTTACCCGAAAAGAAATTGTAGAATTATGTCACTTTTGACCGCCATACACGTATCTTATCTCTAATCTGACAACCTGTCAATACATTTGATATACAACGGACCGGTAAAAAAGTTTAACTCTGTGATTAAGAAATTGTTTTATTCTAAATTTTATGCAATAAATAAGTAGTAGTTGTGTAAATCGGATTAATTTATAATTAAATTTGCTAATTTTTCAAAAATAATGTGTCACAGTTGTATATTTTATTTTAGCAAGATTTTTAAAACCGGAATTTTACTTCTGTTTACAAATGTGTCGATCACTTAAAAATTGCCGAAAAATTAAAAGTTTTTAAAAAAATTGAATAAATTTAAGTTCCAATCAATATAATTTCTGTTTGAAATACACCAGCGTATTTTGCTTACTGGAAATATAAATTTAATCATTTAGTTTTCAATTAAAACTAAAATAAACGTTTAAAGAAACCCTTTTTTTTATTTTAAAATATCCAATTTAAAATTAAGATATCGAAAATGAGTGGCAATACCTAAATAACAGTGATAACAAACTTCTTAAAATAAAATTCTTCTTTTCAATTAATATTACTTCTTCTTCTTCTATGTGCCCTGTCCCTTCAGGATGTAGGCGATCATGGTTCTCCACGTCTCCTTATCCCTTGTGGCTCTTAGTATGTTTGCTCCTGTTACACCTCGCAACCCCCGTTCCGTCGTCTACCTGATCAGGCCCTGCAAATATGTTATCCGCTGCCTTCCTCTGTCTCTCTTTCCTTCTATCTGTCCTGTCAGTATCAGGTTCTCCAGGCTCTCCTTCCTCATAGCGTGTCCCAGGAACTTTAGTTGTCTCTTCCTGATGGTCAATATTAATTTCCTTTTCGTTGCCATTCTTTCCAACACCTAACGCAATATGTTTTGTTTAACGTTTCTTTTCGTTTAACTTTCTTCCTTCCTACCTCGCATGTCTATGCACGAACAAAAACCAGCGTTTCTTTTACAGATTAATGTTTGTTTCTGGGGGCGTAAATCAGGGGTTTTCATATTCCTGTTAGAAGTAGGAGAACTAAAACACAGAAACATTAATCAAGAATTATTTTCCGAACTACATCAGTGATAAACAAATAAAATTATTCTTAGAAAAAATACACTACAACTGTAATAGCGATAACACTCAACAAAACATCAACATATTTTACTGTAAAATAATTTGAAATACTAAAGCGTACATTTATTTAATAAAATCGCCATTGGCTTCAACCACGGCCTCCAGAAGACTTCGGAATTTCCTGCAATCTCTTGTCTGCTTGTTTAAATTGGTAATTACTGTCATAATCCTTGCTTTCAGTTCATCTTTGGTGTTGCAAGGAGCTTTGTTGGTCTCTCACTCAATTGCTCTCCATATATAATAAAAAAAGGGTTGCAGTTTGGGGAGTTATGTGTCCAAATTGAAGAGGTAGTGCGGTTGCAGGAATTGTCTGACAGCTATGAGTGGGTTCTGCTGGTTGTGTGGTACGGTGCAGAGTTCTCTTCCTAGACAAGATGTCTTCCAGCAGCCACTCTCTTGACCCAGGACAGCACTACCTTCTCAAGGCACTTGATGTAGGCTCCCAGATATGGGTCAATAAGTAAAACTAGTATCACTAAATCAGTATTCTTTTCAAAAAAGGTTTTACAATCTAAACAGATTTTCTAGCATTAAATAACCCTCAAAACCGAGAAAAGTAATCAAGGTCTTGAGTATAAAATGTATTATCAAAACAAATTACACGATATGATAGTATATATAGGTTACGATGGATGAATTGTCGTCTAAATTAGGCAAAAATAAAAATAACATTGTCATCTCATTTTAACATATATTTATCAAAATTACACAAAAATATCTGGAAATACGAAAGAGTAAGTTTATTCAAAAAAATCACCATTGGCTTCAATCACGGCCTCTAGACGGTTTCGGAATCTTCTGTAAATCTTTTGTTCGGTCTCCTTGTTAAAGCTGGTGAATGCTGCCGTAATCCTTTCCTTCAGTTCATCTTTGCTGTTTTATTGATCTCTTGCTCAAGTGCACCCGGCACATAATAAACTAGGGGTTTTTCATCATGGGAAATTAAGTGGCCAGATGTACGAGGTGATGTGGTTGCAGAGATTGTTTGACAGCCTTGAGTGGGTTATCCTGCTTGTGTGGCATGCTGCAGAGCCCTGCTGTCAGACATAGGGTCTTCCAGCAACCACCTTCTTTACCCAGTGTAGCACTACCTTCTCAAGGCACTTGATGTAGGCCTCCTTGTTGAGTTTGAGGCCATGTGGGAAGATGAATGGAGGTATAACGTCGACATCACTAGCGATCTCCAAACACGATGAGGTGGACTAGATATACCATCTAATTCTTTCTGCATCCTCTGCACTGTCACCTAAATATTATGAAATGTTCGTATTAGAGAGGTTCCGGTGCGAATGCCAAGCCTTACAGCATGCGTTTTTTAAATAGCTGGCAAAGTGAATTGCATTATGATGCTCTTTTTTTATCATGCGAAGAAATAAAAATTTTAAATGGCGACCATTTATCCATTTCAGCTTGTATATCACTTGGAAATTTTAAAGATCTTATTAAGAAAGATGATGGCACGCAAATGTTTTCAATTTGCCGCTGGCCAAATGCACGTTTTTTTTCGAATGGTGAGACTTAAAAACTCCAGCTAAATCAGAATGTCAATATTATTTAGAATTTTACCACGGAGAAAATACTTCTCGTTTCGGCTGGCACAGGAAATTAAGAATTTTAACAAATAATATATCTTAAAATTTACACGTATAAACAAAGCAATGCATTGTTTGTATATATTTTTAATATGATATCTAAACTTATTTATAAATGGAACTTTGTCTTTGTGTGTGTGTGTGTCTGTGTGTGTGTGTGTGTGTGTGTGTGTGTGTGTCCGTTACCTATAGACTCCGAAATGCCTGAATAGATTTTCTTGAAAATTTACACAGTTGTACTATAAGCGTCTGTGAGTGTTCTTAGCTAGGTTTTGTGTCGAGGTACCTCGATAAATATCGAAAATTGATAATCGAAAAAATCGGGTTATAGAAGGAGTGGTCCGATTTTAATCAAATTTGAGTCTCTCATAGACAAAGACATAAGAAACGATATTCAGAAGTTTCAAGGTTGCAGTTCTTACAATAGTGCAGAAAATCGATAATATATATATATATAAAAGGCAAGATGTTTGCGTGTGTGTCTGTTTATCTGTCTGTATGTCCTTTATACAAACCCACAATTTTTATCCGATTCTCACCAAACTTCAAACAAATATTCTTTAGGCTGAGTCTGAGCTCAAGGACCATGGATTAATTTTAAAGCTTTCATTACACCCGAGCAACGCCCGGCTATACTGCTAGTCATTAATACTTAGAAGAAAGTTATACATTTTTTGCCAAATTTGGATTAAGACGTCCTTAATGTAATTGAATCGGATTTATTTTGACTGAAGCTACAACAGATTTGACACATTTTTCCTTTGCGTTCAGCTGTTCAGAAACTCCCGCCATGTGTCTGGTTGCATCCTATCGCATTGCCAACTGCCTAACTGTGTTCACAGCAATAGTTTGGTCTCCGTAAACATTTAACAAGCATAAATAAATGTGAATGTTTCTATTTTTTTTTTTTTTTGTCATGGAAGAATTGAGTACACACTGTCATGTTAGACACTAGCTAAAAAAAAATGGTGGTATAGTTCAATCTTTGTTACCCCACAACTAACTTACGCCTTTGGTTTATACAGGATTTTAAAATACGATGAAGCTGGCACATTTATATATTTTGATTCTTGGAATGTAATAATACAGGAGGCACTACTTTCGAAGCTACCATAGTAATTTTATTTTGAAGCATGTTCTCACTTTATTTTGCATAGACCATGTCAATTACTTTCTCTTGTATTAATTTTAAGCAGTTATAGTGAACGCTAAACAGCACTTTGGTTTATACAGGATTTTAAAGTACGGTGAAGCTGGCACATTTATATAATTTTATTCTTGGAACTTCGTTGCTTGCAATTTTCATCAACAACATTCTTGATGTCATCAGATCCAAACTCGGTAGCTATGCTGATGACACAACCATTTTCTTAACGGTAATTCTGAACGGTTTGATAAGGTCAAATAAGTGAAATTACTGAAAATCTGTTGTTAACTGGGGCAATCAATGGCTTGTTGATTTTAATGCCTCCAAAACAAAACTGCTCTCTTTTAATCCTCTGATAGAACTTATTTCTAACTTTCATCAGCATGGCTGTTGCTTACCTCTAAGAAGCTGACTCCTTGCGACTTCATGGTTTAACGTTTTTAGTTTACATGAAGTGGAAAGATTATATTGAATCACTTGCTTGCTCTACAACTAAAGAGGTTGATTTACTGTAACGTTCCAGACAATCTTTCTCGACAGAATCTTTCTTACACATTTATAGTTTTACCATTTGTCCATGCATTGAATATTGCTGTCACATAAAGTTTGATGCTTCTGCTATTTACTTAGAGATGCTTGATAAAATCCAAAAAAGAATCTTCATTGTTATTGGTCCTGACCTGGTATCTCTATTTCAGTCAATTTCTCACCACCGCAACATAGCTTCTTTGTGCATTTTCTATAAATATTTTCATAGTATTTGATCTGATTATCTTTCCTCTTTAGTACTTAAACTTTATGAATTTAAGGGTAGTACTAGGTTGGAGGGATGTGCTTTGTGATACAGTGGATATCGACTCGGAACGAGAGATCGGAGTGCCGAGTTCGAATTCCATTTGAATCCCTTGCATTCACTTACGCACAAATACCCGAGGGAAAGGTATTATTCCGTCTTTTCTCTCCAGTTATGAGTTAAATAACAGGACTGATTGGGTTCTATAGCCTTGGCTGGCAACCAATCTGCCGCAAAATGCAATAATAACCTACTGCGGGATAATCTTCTGCCAAGTCAGTCATGTCTCTTTCGAGAGATGATCGCCTAAAGCGTTTATCACGTATGGCACTCAACTGACTGACTAGGTTGGTAGTAAGGTCTCATCATCTTAGAGTTGAAATGGATGGATGTAACTGTATGTTCAATGCTAAAAGTTTCTTCTATTGCAATTTTAGCTTGTGGTACTCAACTCTAGCTTCTTGCTTCCCAGTCAACTTTGTTCGTCAAGAATTTAAGTGCAATGGCAATCGTTATCTGGTTTCTTAATTTCTGTTCTTTTATTGTTCCCTTTCTGTAATGCTTTCTCTTTCTCATATTATCTCTTAAATAGTAACCTCTTGCGTCTTAGAGGCTTTATTGTCTTGCTTTGGGTGAAAAAAAAAAGAATTGATGGCTACATGAATCCTACAATTATACAAAAGAGTCTCATTTCCTTATGAAACTATTTCAGAAAAATATATGAACGGTATGAAGAATTAGAGACTTAACCAAACTAAAATGAAGTGATTTTGATACTCACGGGCTACCTTAGAATTGTGATCTCTTGCAAAACCATCCATTGCAAAAACAAAGCTAAACACACAATTACATATAAATAATGTCTTGGGTTTCTAACATAAAACATTCGTTAGTAGACTCGTCTGACGTATTCTCGCCGGCATTCGTAGTCTTTGTTGCTTAAGGAAGAAGACGACCGAGACGACAGTCAGTGGAGACGGTTTCTTGAAATCAATAGGTAACTGTCTCTTTCATTACGGCGCCAATTGACTAAATTATCCAGCGGTTTTTAAAGCCGTAGCATCATGCCAGGAAAGTCAGGTAAATGGGAATAGTTATGAACGGCTGTGTGGATTGAATGCGGTCGGCATCAGTCACAATTCATAGAAAACTTGCAAGTCTAGTATTTTTTCCGATTTGAACTACGATCTCCTTGTCTATTGTACTTGCCTCCTTGTATATGCATATGTATACTTACGGCAATATCACGTTGAAACACCGGTTTTCATCCAATCATCGAAGTTAAGCAAAGTCAAGCCTGAATAGTACGTAGATGGGTGATGCTGTATGCTTGGATGTGCGGGTGGTATGGCGGGTGGTATATTTCGTTAAAGCACCGGTTCTCGTTCTATCACCGAAATTAAGCAATGTTGAGCCTAGATGGGAGGTGCGTTGCGGAGCAGCGGATATCAACGACAAATCGGGGAGCCGAGTTCGAATTCTAGTTAAATTCCTTGCATTCACTTACGCACAAATACACTTGAGAAAGGTATTAATTCGTCTCTTCCCTCCAGTTAAGGGTTACATAATAGAACAGATTGGGTTCTATAGCCTTGGCTGGCAACCACTATACCGCAGAAAGCAATGGCAACCTACTGCGGGATGATCGCCCAAGCGTGTATCACGTATGGCACTTGACTAACATCCTAAGAGGCCGCCTGTGGTTTATATTACAACTATGATGAGTAGACTATAGTTACATTTTCCGCCAGAGAGTATATCATCTGGAATAAAACTATCGTTTCATTTTAATATGTCCGGTTTTATTACAATTATTAAACTTGGAATTCTTTTTAAAATATCACAGGAAATATACTTTTTAGTTCATTAACTGAGAGTGGCGTCTGTAAATATCTTCTTCAAACTTTCATTAAAAATAGGCATTATCTAAGATATTAACTCAGTTACGTTCGCACGACACAAATTTGAATGGAGATAAAAAGCGAATTAAGAAGATTCTGTTGCGTCTATCTCTCACATGGTTGAGTGGAGATAGCCTAACAGCCTAGCTTGAAAATCCAACGTGTTCTTGATTTTCTAGCCCCGGCAAATGGTTTCTCTTTCAACGAGACTTCGAACGTTTAATGGGGCTCAATATGATCCGCTGTTAATTATGTCAGAAAAATAGACAATCCATTATCAGTCAGTCAGTTAAATGACGTGATACATGCTTGGGTGATCATGTCTCTTTCGGTCCATGACTGACTAGGCAGATGATTTTCCCCGCAGTAGGAAGCAATTTCTTTCTGCTATAGACTGGTTGCTAACCAGGGCTATAAAACCCAATTTGTCCTACTATTCAATCCATAGCTGCAGAGTGGAGAGGTGGATTCATATCTTTGAGTGGCTCTTGAGACTTTTTGAGTAAAAAAAAAAAATGAAATAAAATGAAAAAAAAAAAACAACTTTCGCCTGAGCGCGAAAACCTATCAGTGGGGCGAAAAATCAATTAGCAACCCACTCGCTAAATAAACATTTATCAATTTCACAGGTTGGTCGGTCTCAGACACAAAATTCCCTCGCTCCCTATCCACCAAAACATTTCATAGAATTCTCCACAAATCATCCATAAAATAAAACATATATATATATATATATATATATATATTATAAATTTTATTTTAGAACATGTACAGAATTTTGTGTATATCCACTACAAATCGTGCATTTGTTTCGACATTGAAACTACAATGTCTCTTCAGATGGTGGGGGACAGGAATAAAAAATTCTGTGCGTATTCTAATATATAATTTATAATAAATATTCACAGCTATATATATTATATATCGAATAGTTTTAAATTAATGTTTTGGACGTTGTAAAATATTTTTTCTTCGTTCCTTATTTACTCGGATATATATATATATATATATATATATATATGGTGCAATGGATAAATTGTAGTCTAAATTAAGCAAAACCTTAAAATAACAATGACATCTCATTTTAGCAGATATAATTACTAAAATTACACAAAAATATATAAAAAAAAGATATCTGGAAATATTAAAAAGTAAATTTGTTAAAAAAATCGCTAAATAAAAAAAGCAAATTTGTTCAATAAAATCCAAACCCTTTCGAAATCTCCTGCATCTCTTTTGGAAGGTCTCCTTGTTCAAGTTGGTGAATGTTGCCATAATCATCTTTGATGTTACAAGGAATTTTGTTGGTCTCTCGCTCAACTGTACCCTACACATAATAATGAAGGGGTTTACAGTCTGGGGGGTTAAGTGGCCAGTGTAAGGAGTGATGTGGTCGCAGAATAGTGACTGACAGCTTTGACTGGGTTCTCATACTTGCGACACCTGTTGCATAGACCTGTTGCCAGGCATAGGGCCTTTCAGCTAACCACCCTCTTGAACCAGGGTAGAACTACCTCTTGAAGTCATTTGATGGGTGACTCCGTGTTGAGTCTGATGCCCTCAGCAACATATTCAGAATTTTTTTCTTATCAAAGAGGTCAGAGAAATTTTTCCGAGCTGCCTCACCTTCGTGATCACCATTAAACCCATCGAACTTTTTCCGAATCCTCAGCGCTGTCATCAGATTGACAACCAAACACTCTGAAATGTTTATAGAGGATTTGGAACTGTGAATGCCAGGCAGTACCGCATGCTGTTTTCAAACTTCTGGAGGGGTGAATTGGGTCATGATGGTCTTTTTCTCACAGACGCTGCCCAACTGACTAGTATGCAGTCGACAAAATCAAAAACAAAAAAAGGTGCGTGCACGAAATTAAAAATATAAGATAGCGACAATTTAACCATCGCACCTTTTATGTGCGTTGTGGCGTAGTGGATATCGGTTCGGAATTCATAATCGGTGAGCTGAGTTCGAATTCCAGTTGAATTCCTTGCATTCACTTGCGCACAAATGGGAAAAGTATTAATCGGTATCTTCCCTCCAGTTACAAAGAAATGTCCTGGTAAAAATAAAAAACAAAAACAGAAAGAATGAAAATACATACAGCGTCTTGCAATTTTTAATCACCAGTTAGATAAGAAAGAAAGAAAAAAAAAAAGAAAGTGTGAAAGAGACGGAGGGAGAGGGAAATAAAGCGCTCTTTCGACCACTACAACGACGACAAAAATAAAATTAAAATATTAATAGAGAGAAAGAAATTAGAAAAGCTATTCTTTACAAACACATTATCATCATTAAAATAATGCTGGGGCGTTTTTTTATAGCCAAAGGTCTACTATTTAGTCCGACAATAAATAAATAAATAAAACGGATGACCTGGGGTGGGGGTAATGTTTGGGAGTACATCAATATCAGCCACAGCGTCAACACAAAGTCAGTGTCCCTACAGTTTGTGTTTAGAGTTGCGTACGGTGCGAGAATAAGCTGCGCGCATATGTATGAGTATGTGTGTGCGCGTGTAAGTGTGCGTTTGTGCCTGCGCACACGTGTGAAAAACGAGGAAGTGAGAGGGGTAACTGTCTCAAGCCGTACAGTGACTCATCATATCGACCGAGGTGTTCTCTCGTATCCAAGATACAGAGAACGAGAGGCCAGCCAAAATAGCTCCCCCATTTACATATGCATAAAGTCCGCAAGACATGGCTGCATCAAGTGTTGCCGTCTGCTAGAAAACCCGACATTCAATACACATAGATTAAAGAATGGTTAAAAAAAAAATCAAAAAACAAAAATTATCATCATTATTATCTATGTATCAAAATCTTATCTGTCTGTGCGTATATCTGTCTGTTTTTCTGTCTGTCTCAATAAAACGTTCGTGTGATTGTTGTTTTATCTCAGCCCTTCCCTCCACACACACAAACATACACACACAAATATATATATATATATATATATATATATATATATATATATAGAAAAGTTCAAATAATCTGTCTACGTTATTCATTTATATCGCTGTTCATTTTTATGCACCAATCAATCACTCTATCTATCTATCTATCTATCTATCTATCTATCTATCTATCTACTATCTATCTATCTATCTATCTATCTAAATATTTTCTAACCTGGATTTATCCTGATATATATATATATATATAAAGTTCAAATGATCTATCTATCTACGTTTATTCCTTTATATCGCTGTTCATTTTTATGCAACGATCTATCTATCTATCTGTCTATCTATCTATCTATCTATCTATCTATCTATCTATCTATCTATCTAAATAGTTTCTTATCTGGCTTTATCCTTATATATATATATATATATATATATATATATATATATATATATATATAATAATAATAATAATAATAATAATAATTATTAAACCGACTCTACCCTGACGAGCCGTTGTGCGAAACCGCGGTAGGTCTTGGCGATCTTATTATTTTGTTAGTATATATATATATATATATATATATTGAATTTTTTTATTACGATGGTTCATAAAAGCTTTATATCACTGCACAAAAAATTTCATGTTTCAGAACATTATTCTTCTTCTTCAGGTCATATTTTAAAATGAATGGTGAAATTGATTTATTTGGGAAATATTGTTCGTTTTACTTCCTTACAAGCCTGTTTCACAGTTCGTCAGTGTGTCTAGACACATCCACTTGCTTCTAGCTGAGATCGAAACTCGACTGATTTGGTATCATATTTGGTATTGTCGCTACTCACTAAGACCTAGGCGCATGAAACCGGAGAAGGGAAATTTCAACATGTTTTATATAAGTTGTGTATATACACGCCTGTCACCGAAAGAACTAAGTTCATTCCTAAAGAGTAATGCATATATATATCAAGCCTTCGAAACAGCTTTTTTGTTCAATATATATATATATATATATATATATATATATATATATATATATATTTTTTTTTTTTTGAACAAAACAGCTTTTTCGAAGGCTTGATAGTCACAATGAGATCTGCGTGATTGGTGTCTTTCCATATATATATATATATATATATATATATATATATATATATATATGTATGTATTTGGGTGGCAACCTTTCTTTTAAGCCTCTTTCATTGAATACAGCCAACAACAATTTTTTATTAAGTTTTTCAGCATTTTAACGTTTTCCGCTTTTTAGGATTTAATGAACATAAAAATTGTCCATATTTCACACACACACACACACACACACACACACACACACACACACACACATATATATATATATATATGTGTGTGTGTGTGTGTGTATGTACCAGGCTCTTGATAATAATGGCGGAGCTCGATGTGTGGCTCTACATGTTGTTACATATTAAGTGTAACAAAAGAAAAAAAATGATTGACCAAAACTCAGAGATAAATCAAAAACAGATATTTAATTTACCAAAACATTAAATAAAAATATTTACAAATATACAGTGTTTTGCATTCAAAAAGAAAAACAGAGTTTACTACTGGCAGGCGAAGTGTTACGAAGAGGGTGAAAGGGTCAGTATCTTTGCCCAGTTAAGTGCGAAGTAGTTTAAGTGCTATACTTTTTGGAAATCCTCAAATGTGTATGGAAAGAATAATTTTAAGTATGATCAATGAAAGAGTCAAAAATATCTATTTACCCATATAATTCCATTACGTTCTCTTTCAGGTTTTAGTTGGTCGGCGACTTTTCTTAGAGATTCTTTCGACAGGATATAAATCCTTGAATCAAAGTAGGAGTTGATAATGTCAGCAAATCCTGTTAACAACTGACTACTCTCTTCTCATTTTTATAAGGGGTAACACCTAATTTGCATATTCTAGAATCCTTTAGAATTCTCTCGATTTTACTGGAAGATTCTGGCATCTTCCAAAATGTTCTATTCCTAATTTCTCTATTTTTACGACTACTTCATGAATTAAAACGTTTTTGTACTAACAAGTACGACTCAATAGAGTCACTTACTACAACTTTTTTGACATTATTAATATTGGTTTTATATATTAATGCATCCTCGTAACAATATCTTGAAAACATTCGACATGATGGCTTTCTGCGCACGCTTTAGCGCTACGGTATTACTGGACGATTGTTTCATTTAATCTAATCGTTCCTATCAAAATAGTAAAATGAAGATTGTTTTGAACGGCCAAGCTTCCAGTTCCTTTTACCCGAATGCGTTTATCCCTGAAGGTTCTATCCTAGGTCCTAAGCTGTTTCTGATCTTCGTCAATGATCTTCCTGATTTCATCAGTACCTGATTTGTTATGTATGCAGATTACACCACCATTTACTCCCGTCTCCATAGGAAATCCGTGAAGGTTGACAAAATGAACCTGACTACTGTTCTTGAAAAAGACCTTCAACTAGGGCAGGAAACATCTAATAAAATTTAATACCTCAAACCAAAACTGTTCTCTTTTAACTACCATAGACAAACCTTCCTGCTCGACATCAGCATGGAGAGCAACACACTGCGCCTCCTTGGCCTCACTTTTTCAACCGACCTGAAATGGAACGATAAGGTGTGATGATTAAGATTTTTATGCAATGTTTCGTGTGATCTTATTTCTTTCTTTGGAAGACATAAATTATATAAAAATAGTCCAAATGTTTCGTTTATCCGAGCGCTTTCGACTAAACCTTTAGAAATTTTCGTAGGTGAATGTTATTTTACGTGTAACAAAGACATCCTTCTCGCTTGTACTAGCCAGGTTCTATTTTACGATCATAAAGGCCACATTTACACCTACATTAACGGCGTAACTATGGGAAATCCTCTTAGTCTATGCTTTTCTGTCATATTTTCGTAGAAAACGTATATTTAAAGAAATTACCAATCCCACAGTATACGTCCGCTGTATAGATGATATTTTCATTCTTGCTCAGAACAAAAACGAAATTGAAAACCTTAAATCTGCATTCGAAAATAATTACTTCCTCAACTTCAAGTATGAGCTTAGCCAAAAAAGTAAACTCCTGTCCTTAGACATCCTCGTGGAGTTTCATAATAATAATTTTATTACTTCTCTATATAAAAAAAAATCACCAGTAAAAATTCCTCTCACCTTAGTTTCATTAGTCAATGTCCTCTTAGATATAAAGTCGGCGTTACCAAAAGTTTCCTCACGAGAGCCTACAAGAACTCATCCTGGCCTCACTTTTTCAACCAACCTGAAATGGAACGACTACTTCGAATCAATAGATGCATCTATAGCTAGGAAATTTGGCTCACTGTGTCGTGCTAGAAGGTTTTTGTTTTCGTCAGAATCCATCATGCACGTTTATAAATCCACCATTCGTCCGTGCATTGAATACTGTTGCCGTATCTGGTCGGAAGCTTCCGCTGTTCTTCTCGAGGTTTTCAACAAAAACCAAAGAATGGTTTGCAATCTAATCGGTCCTGACTTGGTAACTCGACTTACTTTCTCACTAACGTGACGTATCTTCCCTTTGTCTTTTTTATAAATATTTTCATAGCAAATGCTATAACGTCCCTCTTCTCGGGTATCCGGACCATATGTATTTACGCGTGCTACTAGATTGGCATCTAGGTCCCATTCTTTTACCGTTGAAATGATTAAATATAACCACAACTTCTACTCGAACATTTGCTTTTCTTGCACTTCCGCCTGTGAACTGTTTACTTGCTTTCCTGATCACTACAATCTCCAAAGATAAAAAGAAACGACAGTTGCCATCCTCTATTTTCTTGAATCTAGTTCATTTTTTATTCTTTCCTACAGACCCAGTCTACCCAATCTTTTCTCTCCCTATTAGCCTCTTAGATCTATTAACGGACTCGACTTGCTTGGGTGAAATAATGAATATATATATATATATATATATATATATATATATATATATATTGTGTGTGTATTTTGGCTGCATTTTTTCATTAATGCAGGTTTCATTGAATAATATAGACAAGTTTTGTCTATTAATTTTGTGTAGGATCCGTTCATACCGTCTGATATACTTGATGGTGATGTCGTTGAAAGACAACAAAAAATCACAGTAATTGTTGATTTTTTTATCGGGTCTAAGCTTTCTTACCTCTCCATGGTATTCTCAGCATCCTTCTGTAGAGCAACATTTCGGTTGCTTCAAGATTTTCCTTTACTACTCAGTTGTAATGATTCAAGCAAGACAAGCTGCTAACCATTACCCCCCCCATATATATATATATATATATATATGGGGAGGTAATGGTTAGCAACTTGTCTTGCTTGAATCATTACAACTGAGTAGTAAAGGAAAATCATATATATATATAAATATATATATATATATATATATATATATATATTAAATAAAAAGAAAACCTGCAAATGTTCTTTTTTAAAATATTTTGTATTTTATGTTTTATATTCTGCTATTCTGCTACACGTGTTTCTGGTCTCACGACATTCATCAGGCAGAGAGCGGTTGTTTTCACAATATATATATATATATATGAATAGTAAAGAACAGGTAAGAGAACGTGTCTTTAATCTAACATGTTTCACTTTAACAAGCTTTTTCATAGATTTAAAAAAAACGAATTATTCATTACTTATTCTATTCCAGCTTGTAGGATTTCTGTCCACATATTCAACTCATATATATATATATATATATATATATATATATATATATATATATATATGTATATATATATATATGAGTATGTGTGTATATGTGTGTGGGGGGTGTTTGTATAATATGGGATTTATGACAACCAACTTACTCTCAGAGATCTCAAAAAGACTCTCTTAATAGATATCTTTGCCTTTTTTTTTTGTTAGTTGAACTGATGACGCCAAGGAGAACACAAGCTAAGTTTTTCTCCGGCGAAACATGTCTTTGATTTATCTTATCAAAGGAACTTTATAAGAATATGTTCAAATAACTGCGTTTTAAACAGAGCCAGCGCATACTACTCCCGAACATCCTGACATGCCCGCCATGCGCAGTTCTTTGTGACCCTTATTATCTTGTCAACTTTTGCATTATTACGACTTATATTTATATTCGTTACAAATTAAACTAAGCATAACTGATTTTTAAAGAATGAAAAGGTTTAACAGAGTTTGTCTTCATTTTGTCTTTTGTTCTTTTTTCGTCCAAATCTGCTGATTTGTTTGCTCATGAAAAAACTAGATAAAAAATTCTATATCAAATTTAATTTTATTCATAATGTTGAATATGTTAAAACCATTCAAATTTTAACAAGAAAAAATCACAAGCTGATGTTAAAAATTGTCACAAAACATATTCGATTTATTTAAGATGGTATTATCTATTATGACATATCTCTGATCTGTATTTAGATCGGGCATCCAGTCGTGGTGTAATGGTTAGCAAGCTTGTCTCGTTAGAACCTATAGCAACTGAGTAGTGAGATCGATTTTCACTGAGTGCCCCATACTTTCGGCCTTGTGCCGCATCTAAACGGCGCTTACAAAATTGTTTAATTTTTTATTTAGTTACATCGTATTCATATTTAACTCTCCACATATATTACATATAATCTTTTATTGTAAATAATTAGCTTAGAATAAAAATTTAATCTTGTATGTATGCTAGCTGGATTTGCGTTGGGTGTAGTGGATATCGACGCGAAATTGGAGAGCCGAATTCGAATTCTAGTTGAATTCGTTTCCATCACTTACGCGCAAATACCCTTGAGAAAGAGATTAATCCGTCTCTTCTCCCTCCAGCTATGGGTTAAATAGGACAGATTGGATTATGTAGCCTTGGTTGGCAACTAGCCTACCATAGAAAATAATGTTAACCTACTGCGGGAAATTCTTATGCCTAGTCAGTGATATCTCTTACGAGACATGATCGCCCAAGCGTGTATCACGTATCGCTCTTAACTGACTGATACTAACTTATGAAAATTGAGATGGAGTAGAGTGGAGTGCACGGGACCCTTGCACCGGCACTGATTTTAATTAACCTGTGCATTCCTACCAAAGAGATTTTCCCTAAATATTTTATTTCTACGTTTCATATTTGGTCTTTCGTAATACTCTTCCTTAAGCTCTTCACTTGTGTTGGCAAATGTTACAAACATTAAATGTTATTATTGGATTAATTATTATTTCGAATGTATTTATCTATTCAAAGTACTTAATTTCTTTAAGCTGCAGTCTTTTGGAGTTGAAAGAATCTTTATTCATGAAAAGATAATATTTAATAATTTTTCTTTGTATTGGTTCTTTTAAGCAAAGGGCAGATAAGCTGAGTTATCGTTCCTGCTGCAACCACCAGGTAACCTTCATTAACCTTCAGAATCGTCCGCCATTTCAAGTCCGACATTTTTGTTGGCGGGGAGCGTTAGCATCATTAACATTGTTATTAATTAGCACAAATGTTTATCATCAATTTGCAGTAAAACACCATATAGAATCAATTAGGAAACAAAACGTCAAAAATATATACACGTGTATCAAAATATTTCCTTAATTTTTATGCGTTTAATCTGCTGCTATTTTACTGAACATTTCAAGCCCATAAAATAGAACGTCGGTTTAATATGTATTTGTCTTTATCAAGATATTTATTATAAATTTTATTCGTTGCTATGAAAGAGTTTAGCTTTTCGATAATAACTACAAATGCTATTCATAAACAAATTGCATGTGCAATTTTCAGTACAAGATTAAGTGATAAGATGAGAGATTTCTACTGTTACCCTCTGTATTCGCTGTCTTCACTTTCAGTTACATGACATAACAGTAGATCAGTCAGTTACGTGCCATACGTGTAACACGTTTGGGCGATCATGTCTCGAAAAAGACATGACTGACTGGGCAGAAGGTTATCCCGCAGTAGGTTGCCATTGCTTTCTGCGGTAGACTGGTTGCCGACCAAGGCTATAGAACCCAATCTGTCCTGCTATTTAACCCATAACTGGAAGGAAGAGACGGATTAATACCTTTCCCAAGGGTATTTGCGCGTAAGTGATGACAATGGATTCAACTGGAATTCGAACTCGGCACCCCGGCTTCTCGTTCCGAGCCGATATCCACTGTACCACAAAATGAAGGTTTATTAATAAAAATGCTTTCTTGAAGCTTTAATTCAAAGCTAAGTGATTAAATTTTCTATTTCCAGTAAGCAAAATGCTCTGGTGTATTTCAAATAGAAATTATACTGATTGGAATCTCAACTTTTTAAAGTTTTTAAAATTTATACATTTTTGACTGTTTGCTAAGTCTGCAAACAAAAGTTAATTTTCGGTTTTAAAAATCTTTCGAAAATAAAATATACATCAGGGAGATGTTATTTTGAAAAATGAGCAAATTTAAAGTTAAATTTATCTGATTTACACAAGTATTACTTGTTTTTAGCATGAAATTAGAATAAAAGTATTTATTAATCACGGAGGTGTGAAGTCATTGATGCTCAATGTCACTAATGCCAATCAGATGTGGTGAAAAGCTAAGTATGGTTGACCAGAATATATACAATTGTCAATATTTTTCCTGTAAGAGGAAGAAACTGTGAAACACGTGACCTTTTAATGTAGCACAGAACATGCCATATCTAAAAACAAAACCTCATATATACAAAAATAAATTAAAATTATCTTAAAAATCTTTTGACTCGGAGATTTGTTATAAACTTTTCAATTGACGATTAGTAAATATAGTCTTCATTTAATAACTTAGCAACCTAACTGCGACAAGTCTTTATAAATGATTATAATTAAAAAAAGAAAAAATGAAAACATTTGTTGTAAAAATTCATTATTCATCGAAAAATAAAATTTTTCAGACTATATTGTCCTTTATATATATATATATATATATATATATATATATATATATTGGTTGCACAAAATAGAAGTTACTTTTGATTCAAATTAATAGAATCGGGTTTATTATTTAAGCAACCTCTGTTGTTTTTTATTACATAATATACTAATGAATACTGTCTTCGATGGTCAGGACATGTAGCGAGAATGGAGGAGTCAATATTTCCACGTCAAGGCTTACCCAGCGAGCTCACTTCAAGGAAAAGACCCTTAGGCTGCGCTTCTCGAAAATGCAAGTTAAAACAACACTGAAACCCACTGGATTTGAACCGATATCACTTGAAACAACCCCAAGACCGTAGCAACTGACACGTGTTGAAATCCTCAAAATATTCAGTATTGTTCAAATTATCGCTAATATTTTTTATCGAGATTTACATACTTTAGGTTTCGTTCAATTTCACAAAACTAATAGATAAAATTTGAATAAGCTGATTTTCTTGAAAAAGTACCTTATAAAAATATACTTCGCGGTATAATAATTTCTTTAATTTAATTTAATTCTATAAGACTTTATGGTAAACAATGTTTTTTTAAGAAAAATTCTTTTTTTTTTACTGTTTCCTTTTTAACAGCGAAGAATAAATTTGTAGGAGTTCATACTCTTGAGTATGCAACATATAACTGTTCATGCATAAATATTTCTTTCTGCATTTATATTCCAACTTTTTTAAGTGTTTGGCCCTGTCTTTTGTTTATACATCTTGCAAATGTTGGTTGACCTGAAAAATAGTTTCTTGTGTGTAAAAAACCAACATTTTATTTTTTTTTTATGAAAAGAGTTTTGTTATTTCAATCATTAAATTATTCTTAAAATAGGAGGGGATTTTTGGATAATAAAACCTTTCATTTTTCCAACAAATGATTAAAAAGTTATTGTATTAAGCTATTCACCCTATTAAAATTAACTGTACATTGTAACGATTACTTGTTTATATTTCTCTTCAAAATTTTCTATATATATATATATATATATATATATATATATATATATTATTATTATTATTATTATTATTATATCAGTGGATGTGCGTAGTGGTGCATTGGATATCGGCTCGGAACGAGAGAATCGGGGAGTCGAATTCCAGCTGAATTCATTGCATTCACTTACGCGCAAATACCCTTGGGAAAGGTATTAATCCGACTATTCCTTGGGTTCTATAGCCTTGGTCGGCAACCAGTCTACCGCAGAAAGCAATGGCCACCTACTGCGGGCTAATCTTCTGCCCAGTCAGTCATGTCTCTGTCGAGACATGATCGCCCAAGCGTGTATGGCACTTAACTGGTTGATGTATGGTTATTTTAGAGGCTGGACGAACGAACTACCGGAAATCACCGAATTTTATATAGGTAAGTTTAATGAACGTGCCGGATCCGATAATCGACCCGGGAAATGATTTCAGAAATAAATAAGCGCTCCGTACCATTATCGCAACAAGGGAAATGAGTTGCAATGTGGAATTACATTCTTCAAGACAATCTGACACGCAAGCATTATAGCAGCATTCACCAATTTAATCAAAAAAGACCGCCCAGACAAAATGCTGGAGATTCCAAAATCGTCTGGAGGCCGTAGCTGAAGCCAATGGCGGTTTTATTTAATGACTTTACTTTTCTGTATTTCAAGATATTTTGGTATAATTTTGGTAAATATATCTGTTAAAATGAGATATCAGTGTAATTTCCATTTTGCGTAATTTGCATGACATTTCATCCATCGCACCCAGTAAAATAAACGAGCCGACTCGAATAAACGTTTCGAAAGGAAATTTAATATAAGTTTAAAAGTTAAAACGAAATATTCTTGCAGTGGAGAAAATTATTTGAAAATATAAGCAATGTTTACGACCTTATCACGTTGAAATAGCATTTTCCGTAGCATCACCGAATTT
The DNA here is from genome assembly GCA_037127315.1 of Ascarosepion bandense. Taxonomy (NCBI): domain Eukaryota; kingdom Metazoa; phylum Mollusca; class Cephalopoda; order Sepiida; family Sepiidae; genus Ascarosepion; species Ascarosepion bandense. Next base: position 440,522 of record JBBBDQ010000115.1, read on the forward strand.
AAGCAACATCGAGACCGGTTATTACCTAGACCAGCGATCATATGGAAATACCAGGTGCTATAGATTCGGATATGTGAGTGATATCGTTTACGGCCATATCACGTTGAAACATAGGTTGTCATTCGATCACTGAATTTAAGCAACATCGAACCCGGTTAGTTCCTAGAGAGATGTCCGCTTGGTGCTTTCTTAATTTCGGTGATCGGGAACTGGTTGATCAACGTGATATGACCGTAAGCCTTCCTTCAATATGTTCTGCGAGTGTTGAATTTTCCTATCAGTCTTTCCTCGTAATGTTTTAGAAATTTACGACTGTCTCTTTTTGTGATATGCTCATCATATACTCGCTTTCTCTCGAATGAAAAAAAAAGAAGTGAATAAAACCGAAGTGCATTAATTGATATAAACTAATGACTGTCCGCACGTATCCGAGCATGTCTGTCTACTAGGACGGCTAGTCCCTGTTGCAGACACCTGCTAAGGCACATGTGTGTTTGTTCAACACTCACAGAGACCACCGGTTGTTTATACTGCAACTAAGGCTGAGTGGACTTTAGTTACAGTATCTGGCGTAAACAACAACAATCTGAATAAGCCCAGTACACTCAAACCCTTGGTCACGATGACATGTGTCTTGATTCAAAACCATCGACGTACTGATTTGACCCAAGGCTTGTGGGTGAAATTTCGTAGACAGAACTATTTGAGTGCCGTCGGTGGTTGATTGATATGAAATCTTTCTTAAGCAAAATAAGAATAATCACTATCCATTGAGTAAAAGCTAGCCACACAGACACCCGAAAATAGTCTGGGTTTACAAAGGCCGAAACGTTGTGATTATAACAAACAAAATGAGGATATTATTTACATTGCCCTCATCTTTATTGCCATATTCCCGACATTTTGGTCGCTATACGCTCTGACCTTCTTCAGATGATAGGAATTTTGAAATGGAGCCCTTAATTCCTCAAAGATACATGTCCCAGTGGATAAAGGCATTGGTTAGATCCAGTGATTTGAGTAGTGAGTTCAGTACTTGGGTACAGCAGTGATGAATAAATAAATTAGAGAGTTGAATCAAAGGGAGATAACTAACACATCCGGAAGTGGCATGATTCATGGGATGAGAACAATCTACCCCAACGATCGAAATAAAGTTGTCAGTTCAAAATCACAATCTCCTGAAGAAGGTTGGGTGTACATTAGTTAAAACGTCGTGAATATGGCAACAAAAATGAGGACAACAGTCTGAACAATCTAAATAATTACAATATCACATCTCAGAAATATAAACAAATGAGTGGGCGCATGCCGTCAAAACTGACGGCAAATATTTATATCGATATGCCATCTAAAAGGACGGCAACATATATCTTGATGTACATATTATTGAGTATCTTACACTGAAAAAAAAAACTCAAACTACTGAGCGTAACTGGAGGGAAATCTTATGTATATATATATATAACAGTTTTTATTATAATAGAGAGTATATATATATTCTTCACAACTCGACCATACAATTATTGCAAAAAAGAAAAAAATAAGGCACTATTAAAGAGCAAACATGCAAGGCACTGTTAAAGAGCAAACATGCAAGGCACTGTTAAAGAGCAAACATGCGGCAAGAGCTTTCATAACTGGTAGTAATGTTTAATAACTGGTAGTAAAGAGAATGAACTGAACCGACGCTGCCTCGCTATTGTTTGTCTCTTCACGAGCGTGACAAGATCTCTCTCTCTCTCTATATATATATATATACACACACACACACACACACACACACACACAATGGCCTTTATTATAATAGAAAGGTTAATGAAAATATTCATCTAAAAAAGAAAGCACATAACAAATTAAATCACGTAAATGTCAGAAACTGAACAGCTGAATGTGAATATTTTGTTGACTGGAGATTAGACTTAATCGGCCCTTTCGTAGTAACAATCAACCCGGGCTGTTTATGATAAACTTTAGGATGTACAGATAGGGTAACCGTTAACGGTTCGTAAAGTGATAGATTCATTCATTCCTCCGCTTTCTACGGCTTATTAACCCTTTTTAGGTTATTAAAGCCAAAAGATAACTATACGTAGATTGCAAGAATTTTTTGAGGCGTAGGAAGATAGATGATTTTCTAAGCGTCGCTTAGATGTGGCACAAGGCCGAAAATATGAGGTACCCATTGAGAATAGAACTCACTACTCAGTTGTAATAGGTTCTAGCGAAACAAATTTGCTGACCTTGACACCACATCGAAGTACCCAAGGCGAGGAGGGGTGACATAGTAATGATTTAGTGATACAAGTCTTAGTGTGTGTGGGGGGGGGATGAGTGCATTCATATCTAATTAGAATTTGAGTTTGAGTTTTGTTTAACGGCATATCAACTTCTGTGAGTTACTTATTGCCAAAAAGATGGGGTTTTAAGTTGTTTTTTTTTAATGTTCGGTTGTAGTGAGAATGTTGATTTACTCAGATTTTGACGAAAAATTCTATTTTTTATTATTCTTATTTTTTCTTTATTTTAAAAAACTGAAGATGTCTTCTAGTTTTGTATTCAAAATTCTATTGCTGGTAATAATTTTTTCCTTCAAAAATGTCGATGTTTACGTATATATTTCTATAAAAGTTTATTTTTATACTTCCATTGTGTTTTGACCCTAGTTTTGGGGTTTATTATTTTCCCATAACTGGAACCCTAACAGGTACTATCACTCTGGGTCAGGGTGAACCTGGGAACAACAGTAATAAAGAGATGGTTCCATGCTCCTTACAACTTCCCAATTAGAGGTCTTGCTACAGGATGCAGTTTACCGTCATGCCTAGGACCCATCATTAGAATCAAATAAAAAATATATCACGTGAATATAAAGTGGGAGATCAATTCTATATTACACTCATTATATAAACTGATCCATGTTTTTGCAACCATGGTAGTTTTTATACATTTTTATTCCGGAGAATGTAAACAAAACTAAACGACATGCCTTTGTAGATAATCAGTATTTCATTGATTGATTAGTTTTGTACGGGTTATAAATCCACTGAAAGTTATTTAAAGCCAGAAGATATTTTTAAATTATAAGTATTTTTTTCTTTTTGGCGATAATAATTATTTAATGAATATTTAGCTAGACGCTTCGTTTATTTTAAACAATATTCATTTCGTCTACGTATTTGCGAAAACGTAATAAAAAAAGCGTGTATTCACTAAAGAAAAAGGAGTATCTACTAAAAATAATATTTTCATTTACAAATACATCAGTTAAGTGACTTACGTGATACACACTTTGGGCGATCATGTCTCGAAAGAGACATGACTAAATGGGCAGAAGATTATCCCGCAGAAGTTGCCATTGCTTTCTGCCGACAAAGGCTATAGAATTCAATCTGTCCTATGATTTAACCCATAACTGGAGGAAAGAAACAGATTAATACTTTTCTCAAGGGTATTTGTGCGCAAGTGAATGCAAGGAATTTAACTGGAATTCGAACTCGGCTCCTCGATTTGTCGTTCCGAGTTGAAATTCTCTGCACCACAACGCATATCTGCAGGGTTACAAATACGACTTATCTTTAAAAAATTAATTTGGTAATTTTACGTTTTCTACTGTTTGCCAACTATTTGCTGGTTATTTAAAGCCAAAAAAAAACATTTTTAGATTGTATGAATATTCTTGATAAGGATTTTGTGATACAATCTTACTAATTAACATATACAAACAATATAGCAAGCCTAATAGTCATAAATCGCCCAAACCTATCTGCGTTACCTTCACAAATATACGAGGTATTCGCAGTAACTTTAATAGTGTAGGATCATTCCTTCTAACTAACTCACCCGATATCTTAGCTATATGTGAGACTAACCTTGACCCTTCTATCCCCTCTTCAGAGCTGTTCGTTCCTGGTTACCTTCCTCTCTTCAGGAAGGACTCCAATGTCCATATGCATGGGCTACACCTCCTATCACACTAACTCCCAATTATTCTCAGAACACTCTCATCTACCCAACCCTCATTCTCGGTATCCTTACCCGCCTATCACCCACCCTCTGACATTTCCTATATTTAATCATCCTTTCTCCACTCTACGTAGCCCCCTGCGCAGTAGTGGCAGTGACATGCCTTGCTCGGGGTGAAACGCTTATAAAAAAAAAAATAGCAAGTGGGGAAACAAATGCTATTCACGCGTAAGTTAATATAACAAACCATGTGTGAATTGAAACTCGGCCCTCCGATTAACAATTCCAAACCAATATCCATTACACCACCCACACATCCCAGCTTACAGCATCTGGTGCTCCCAAGCAGTTACCTATCTAGTTACAGACCAGGCTTGACGTTGCTTAACTTCGGTGATCGGAAATTGAAATTCGTTCTAGTCTTCTGAGTCGCTTTCACACTATTGCTCTTAGAAAAAAGTATGAATCTATTTTTTATTTCCCCAGCTATGGATTAAATAGTAGTGTAGACTGGGCGGCATTTTAGCTTTAGTCACCCGCAAGAACACGTTCTTTTTTCCCTTTAATCACTTCTGAATTTCCGGCGTGAATACTGAATACCTGTTAGGTCTGAGCGTCTCAATTCAAGCAAACCAAATGCCCGAATTCGATATTTCATTTCTTTTGTTTTAAACAAACAATATTAAACTAATTCATTTGTAATATTGCAGTTCATTCAGAATTCAGTTTTATAATAATAGTCAGCTATATTTTAAATCACACACACACACACACACACACACACACACACACACACACACACACACACACACACACACAATACGTTTAAAAAAGTAAGTTTATGTTTCTTTTCTTTCTTGCCGATTGTTTTTTCGATACTTGCCGAACCCACACCTGCAAATGGCAGATCCATACCCGATCCATCGTAAATTTAGCAACGAGATGTTTCGATTGATCGTATAATATACACAGCACATAATTTATAAAGGTTTGAAACTTTTTTTAGTGTCGGTTGGTCGGTGCTGAGAGCGGGTTAATGGAAAATCACCGACCGGGCTCTCATGCAGCTATGGTAATTCACAAACAATCAAGGAAGAACGCAACTGGAAACCACTCCACTATCTTTCCCCAAAATACATGGCAATTCACAGGTAATAAAGAAACGGAATCTGTGGAGATTTGGCATTTAGAAAAATGCATAAGACTGCGGTCGCTGGTTGAATATTTTTTCTTTACTGAAGTTCACATAGTGCAAGGCTGAAGAGCCAATTACGTTATTTTTGTAACCCGACAGAAATATGAGTGACATCAAAGGCCGAAGATTCAAACCAGCTACTGACAAAAGTATGATCGACATCAAACGCAGAAAACACAAAACAGTAACCAACAAAAGTGTGATCGACATCAATGGCAGCCGACTTGAAAGGCAATAGTCGGGAAAGATGATTGACAGATGTGTCTGTCTATAGATGACACAGTTAAGCGAAAACCTGAGGAGGCAAAATGCTTGGAAATTTTACGTTAAATATATAAGTTCGGGTTTTCTGGTCGAAATCAAAACGTCAAGAGAACGCAGGGAGAATGCAGAGAAGAAAGATGAAGAGAATACAACTCCTGCTAGTCAAGGACTCCCGACAGCTCCTTCGTATGTGCGTGATTCTCTCTACCTATATCTTCAGTGGATATCGGCTCGGAACGAGAAATCGGAAAGCCGAGTTCCAATTCCAGTTGAACTCCTTGCGTTCACTTAAGCGCAGATACTCTTGGGAAAGGTATTAATCTGTCTCTTCCTTCCAGTTATGGGTTAAATAACAGCACAGATTGGGTTTTATAGCCTTGTCTAGCAACCAGTTCACCGCAGAAAATAACCTACTGCGGAATAATCTTCCTCCCTTTCAGTCAGCCATGTCTCTTTCGAGACATGATCCCCCAAGCGTGTATCACGTATGGTAACTAACTGACTGACTGTCTTTTAAAGCATGGCAGCCGGAATCTAAGAAACATGTTTTGACAAAAAGAACCAAGATAATGAGAGCAGTTAATCTCTACGCTAATCCAAAATGTATGTGTCGGAACATAGCCATTAATCCGGATTTATATTTTTTTAAATAGATGTGTGTTCGAACCTATGTTTGTGTGCGTTTGCACTTATGTGTATGTGTGTGTGTGTGTGGTTCTTTGTTTTCGGATCTTCCAACCAATCTTCGAACAAAGCTAACTCAAGAATTCCAGGATTTGCCGCAGCCTCTGTCGAGGCCTTGTCATTCAGTGCCGCATGAGTCATGTCGACTGAAACAATCCAAAGAAGGAACCAAGGAAGATAATGAGATTCCTATTAATTCTTGCGATTCCAGTCGGCATAAAGGGATTTATGGAATATTCTAGAAGACGATAGGGTGGAAAAAAAATGACGAACGTTTCCATCCGGTTCCCTCATGGCGCCAGCGTCTTCGTCTTATGAATAAGTGCCAAGTTTTCTTTTTGAATCCAGTTCTATTCATTAGGTTCAAAAGAGCTACACACACTAACGTATACGGGGGTGGATAATCGATTGTGTGTGCCGTTCAGGGGTGGAAACCAGACGGACACTGCCAACTCCATTTCCTTGAGAAATGTCATGATCGAACTCAATTTAGTAACTTGATAATTTACTCCTAAATTTGAATGAAGTCAATCTCTCTCTCTCTCTCTCCCTATATATATATATATATATATATATATATATGTGTGTGTGTGTGTGTGTGTGTGTGTGTGTATGTGTGTGTGTGTAGTTAGGTAGCATATCTTCTTTCAAGCATGTTTCATTAAAAATATAGACATGCTATGTCTATTTTGTATTAATCTTTTCTAGTTGCCGTATTATCTTCTTACTGTTAAATTGAAATTAATCAAGGAAAGCGCCGTAGTTTTCCTTAGCCCAAGTACTTTCGATCTCCACCGAGATCTTCTTAAAGGGTGAATTGCGAAGACAATTACTGTTAGATCAAGTTTGTCTTTAAATATATATGATAAAATATAGTTTTAAGTTATATTATATTTATCAACTAAAGTGTTCAATGGACAGAGCGTATATAAATATAAAAGTGATCAGTAAAGTCAACACCTAGAGGTGACAGTCTGCTTCATGCTAAACGGGTTTAGTATGAAACAGACGGTCGCCTCCGTACAGAAAGATCACAGCTAATTTTTTCCGGGTTGCCGTACCTTTGCAATCACCTTTAGATTCAACGAACTCTTTCCGGGTTATCTACACTGTCCACGGATTGACACCCAATCAGCTCCAAACACGAATGCCAAGATCTCACCTTAAGTCTCGCCGTTTCAACTAGATGCAACCGTATGTGCTATCTAAATAGTTTCTTCTTGTCTGTGGAATTCTCTGATGATTTCTTGCTTCACTGGCGCCTACAATCTTTACAAATTTAAATCCAACGTCTATCGCTGTAGAAGTCAAATAACTTACCTTTCAACATAGCTGTCTCCTTTTGTCTCCCTGTAGGAAGGTGAACATTCAAGAGTGTCAGACTCACCTTCCTGATGTTTCTAACTAGCGTCCAATTGGCAGACAAAAATAAACAGGGTTGTAACTGAATACATGTCCCTATGTGGACCAAAGACAAATGGTGGATATTGTGCTGAATATTTATGGAGCTCAATGTACACACTGAAATTATCAGCCAATCACTGCTTAGGGAATAGACTTGCCTGTAACAGAATGGTATCTCCCAGGTTATTATTTAAACCACCTACCAATGTGCCCTGGTGGTTTTTGGTCAGTCAAACCCAACTTCTATTCTAGTTGAGTACTGTTTCTTCCACAAGATTTTTACAAATCGCCATCTTCTGTCGTCTTTTTTTTTTCTCACTAAAACTTCATTCTCTACCCCTTGCGTTCTGATGGCATCTTCGGTTTACTTAAGGTGAAATAAATATGTGTTGTGTGTTGTGCGTGTTTGTACGTGTGTGCGCGCGTGCGCGCAGTGGTGATAAAAGGCTTTCAAACCAGTACCTAGAATCATCTAGAACGATGCAAATAAACACTGAATAATTACAACGTATTTTACGTATTCTGACATTATAGCCTAGAAATTATGGTGCCTTCCTACGAGGAATTGACTCTTTTTCTTGTTATTTATAGTTACCTGCGTGACTTCCAAAAAAAACCGTTAACAATGGTAAAATCTCGTCTGGGGAAAATTAGACATTAATTTTTGCCCGGGCTATATGACCCGGATTATCTACATTAAAAAGGTCTTGTGCCACATTTCGTCTTAAGTGGGAAGACAAATACCGCAATTAACAAGAGCGGTTAACAAAAGCAGTCAACGAGCAGTTAACGAGAGCGGTTAATGAAAGCAGTTAACAACAGTTAACGACAGCTACAAGTCAGGCAATAAGCAGCGTAATAATACCTTCGGACTTACTTATTTCTAGTTAAAAATTATTAACACTTCCTTTAAATATATTGTTTCTTGTTATACCAATACAATATTTGAACCTACTTTCTTGTTCCGTGTCTTACTTCCGGCACAAACCGGTTACTACAACTTTGCGGCGAAATTTCACCATAACTCCACAACGAACTGGCGACGAAGATTTACAACAGAAATGATGCTTCTTGAAAAAATGTTAGAAAATTAGGAGTAAATTTTAGTTTTAGTTTATCTTGTTTTCTGATTATGTCGTATGAAGACGTCCGTATTTACAACAATTGCGAGGTTTATACGTACAAGCTAAGTTTAAAATTCTTTTTAAATAATGGAGTTGCTGAATTGAAGTGAACTTTTCCATTTATGATTAGTAAATACAGTTTTCATCTAATAACGATATCACTTGGCCACTACGAATTAATACAGAATTTTACAAGATTTAAACGTTTATAAAATATTCTAATTAAAATTTAATAAAAACCACTTTTAACCTGTGAACATTTCACGTTTTTCTTATTTTAATATTCTGATGTTTCTTAATTTTTCATTTAATGATTTAATAACGGCATGGCAAATTCTGTGAGAATAAAACGTTCCTCTATGGCTTCATTAAATATTTGAACTAAAAAACTTTAACAAAACATTGCAATAACAATTATAAATATAAAGTTTTCTCTCTTCTTCGTTCATATCATTCCTCCTTGCTTGTATTCGTTCTCTATGTTTGCGGATTGCTTGTCTCTCTTTTGCTCGTTCTCGTCATATTCTCTGCCCATCTCTTGCTGTCTCTTTTTGTTGTCTTATTCTTTTTTCCATTACAATGATTTTCTCCAGAAATATAATGAATTTACAAAATATATTTAATTTTATTAATTACGGCAAAACCGTAACGTACATAGGTATTTAGGTAGGTATTACTGTATTATAATATAAAGACTACGACATACTATGTTGTTCACAGCGAGAATTGAAGGACCTATTGAATAAAATAAATAGAAATAAACGGATGAAAAGTATTTTTCTTAGTTGAAGCAGAATCAAAATGAAGACTGAAAAGAAAAAATTTAAATTAATATTTAACGCTCTAAATACAATAATTCTTTCTCTCTCTCTCTCTCACACACACACTCTCTCTCTCTCTCTCTGTCTCTCTCTCTAAAAGATTATATATATTTTACAGTAATTCTCTTTTTGCTTTATATTTCCTTTTCGACGTTTTTTTTTTTTCATTTATCATGCGTGTTTGTATGTACGTCGTCCGGCGTTTTTATGTTTCCTCCGTTGTGTCTGTGTCTGCGTTCATATTTCATTTTAGAGCGTGACACACGTAGGTACTACGGTATTAATATATAGATGAAAACAACTCTTGTGAAAAATCATTAATCATCAAAAACATTTTTTTCTACCACAGAATTTAAACACAATTTTAAATAGGGAAAAATATTTCTTCAAACAAAACCTTGAGGATCCTTTTGGCCAACACTTCATTGGAGAGTGCCGTTGGCAAAAGTAGTTGACACAACATTAAGGAGGATATATATATTCATTTTTCTGATACCATCTATGCGTTAAACAGAAGGTCACACGAGTTAAACATGGGCTTTATATTTATAGCCTTTGTTGTCAGCCTGTAGAGAAGAAAGACGACTCAGAATTCAAAACACTGTAAAAGGCTAAGAGAATCTACTCCGTTATTCTTCTCAAGAACAGTCAAGAAAATAAAGAGTCATTGTCTCCTACGTACTGAAAAGATATGCTTAAATATAAAAACATGATATTAAAACAATAAAGAAATATTCCTTTTCATTGTTTCAGTCATTCTCTTTTCTTTTGGACGATGGATTGTGCGGGTGGTGTAATGAATAGCTGCTCCGAATAAGAAATCAGATAGCCGAGTTCAAATTCCAGTCGAGTTGGTTACATTCACTTTCATGCAAATATCCTTGCGGATGGCATAAATGTGATTGTTCCCCATGGGTTAAATAGTAGAAGTTGTATCTGAAAAATATTTGCTACTCTTTAAAAAACGGTGTTGACTCAATATTTCCACTACAATAAAAATTATTCTAACGACCTCAGTGCTCTTGACAAGCTCCAAAGGAGAGTCTGTAATGTGATAGGTACTGATCTGACGACTCGACTGCAGCCACTTCCCCATCGTCGAAATGTGGCCTCCCTTTATCTCTTCTATAAATACTTTCATGGCTTCTGCTCGGATGAGCTTAAGTCACTGATGCCTCCTCAACAGGTGTTTACTCGTGCAACCAGACTGGCAACTGGGTCCCACCCATTCACAGTCAGGTTAGCCAAATGCAGACGACAATTCTACTCCTGCAGCTTCCTCTCTCGCACTTCCCGCCTGTGGAACTCGCTCCCGTATTCTTGCTTTCCTGACGGCTACAACCTCCAGAAATTTAAATGCAAAGTCAATACTCATCTACTAACCACTGGACTCTAGCTCTCTCCCCTCCCCTGTATAACCTTCCCTTTCTCTCCACCTATGTATCTATCATCGCACCTGCTTTCTCAGCTTTCTGTTGTTCCTTTCTAACTAGTTTGTACTCCTCACTCTTTTCTAATTAATCTTTTTACATTTATGTAACCCCCCGCACATCAGTGGCGTTTCCGCCTTGCTCGGGGTGAAATGATTAAAAAAAAATGATCCGGAGAGTTTTTTAAAAACCGTAAAGAAACCGCAAAAAGCAAAATTAATCAATTTTAAACAATGATGGCGATTTTTATCACTTTTGCTGCTACTGGATATGATTATTAACTACGCCATGTTTTTGCCAGGACCTCGAACATTATTCAATAATTTTGCATAATCTATTTTTTATCACTTTTGTACGCGTATATTGTGATAAAAAATAGATTATGCATAATTATTGAATAATGAACGAGGTTCTGGCAAAAACTTGGCGTAGTTAATAATTATATCCAGTACGTATAAAAGGGATGTGCGTTGTGGTGCAGTGGATATCGGCTCGGAACGAGAAATCGTGGAGCCGAGTTCGAATTCCAGTTGAATTCGTTGCATTCACTTACGCACAAATTCCCTTGGAAAGGTATTAATCCGTCTCTTCCTTCCAGTTATGGGTCAAGTCATAGGACAGATTGGGTTCTATAGCATTTGCTGGCAACCAGTCTACCGCAGAAAGCAATGGAAACCTACTGCTGGATAATATTCTGTCCAGTCAGTCATGTCTCTTTCGAGAGATGATCGCCCAAGCGTGTTTCATGTATGGCACTTAACTGACTGACGTATAAAAGAGATGGGTTGAACATAATTGAAGCAAATTGAAACCTTCTTTCGATGTTAAATAATCCAGCAAGCGCTGAAGTATAAAATTCAATAACCAATTAACAGCCAAAGTTTCATTAGACATTTTGCATTTAATTCAAATAGTATGCATTAACATCCGTGTTTATTTTGTTTGTCACTCGCTTCTTGATAATTCGGAATTGTTTCGATCGATACACCGATGTTTATTACGATCGATCTGACTGGAGTTTATCGATCCTTTTCCATTACAGCCATGATTGATTAACGATTTTAATCGACATTTTCATTTTTTTTTCTAACTGCAAACTTTATTAGAATCAAGATTTTATCTTCCATTGAACTAAATGCATGACTATATATTGCACACCTACAGTTTTATGAAGGCCGCTGAACACATGCAAATATCAAACGCCAAAAACATCCCCAGTTCAAATGATGTCATATTTTATAGTATAAGACACGATTTCGGTCTGAATTTCTAAGATGACAATTTTTCATTATTTACAGTATTTACATGTGCGTTGTGGTGCAGTGGATATCGGCTCGGAATGAAAAATCGGGGAGCCGAGTTCAAATTCTAGTTGAATTTATTGCATTCACTTACTATCAAATAACCTTAGAAATTATATTAATCCGCCTCCTCTCCATCGAACTATGGGTTAAACAACAGGACAGACTGAGTTCTATAGCCTTAGTTAGCAACTAGCCTACCGCAGAAAGTAATGACAACATACAACGGGAAAAAATCTTCTACCCAGTCTGTTATGTCTCTTTCGAGACATGATCGACTAAGTGTGTTTCACGTATGAACATTTAACTGACATGCGAACTATTGTCTGTATCTTTGTTGTGATTATCATAAGATTTCAGTCATTGTTTTCTTTATCAGGTGTATATCGACCCGGGTAACCATCGGGGAATTTCAAAATGAACCTTTTTATAATCAATGGGGTAGATTGTTCTCGTTCCACTGCTCATGTTGAAGAATATCTCTAGTTCTTATTCTAAGTATCGCTCCGTTGTTACCCATGAGACAATAGCCTAGTTGCTTTAATGCGTGTGTTCAATTCTTAGCGTGGGCAGTATACTTCCGCAGATTTAGAATCATAGTCACCAGAGGTTCGTCTAAGTTTTTCGTGAAATGTCCGAAGGCAGACACATCGTAGAGAGACGAAGAACAGATACTGCACTTTGATCCCCGCCTGAAAACCGAGTACAAAAAGCAGTCAGTCAGTCAGTCAGGTGCCATACGTGATACACTCTTGGGCGACCATGTTTCGAAAGAGACATGACTGACTGGGCAGAAGATTATCCCGCAGTAGGATGTTATTGCTTTCTGCAGTAGACTGGTTGCCAACAAAGGCTATGGAACCTATTCCGTCATGTTATTTAACTAATAACTAGAAGGAAGAGAAGGATTAATACTTTTCCAAGGGTATTTGGGCGTAAGCGAATGTAAGGAATTTAACTGGAATTCGAACTCGTCTCCTCGATTTCTCGTTCCGAACCGATAACCATTGCACAACAACGCACATCCTAAAGTACAAAAAACACTCATCTTTAAACACTTTAACAGACATTTGGATATAATACTTTTATGTATATTACCAACAAATAGCCCTGACAAGATAACCTTTAAGATTTAATTTTCATAACAAATATTTATGTCTACCTTGTCAAAATTCAGTCGAAAGTTAGCAGAAAAATATCTGTGAGTTTACGTTTAAAAAAAAAACATTAAATAAACGTAATCTTGGTTTCAAAATGTAATTTTTATAAAGAAGCAGTCATGAAGTGAATAATTATAAAATATGTTTTTTTACAGAATTCTATAATTTTAGTTTCAGCAACGTCAGTTATAATCTTATTTCCTTCAGCATTCATTGTAAACATTTAGTAATGTTTTTGTTTTACTAAGGTCTACCCTATACAAGGCTCAAGAGCCACTCATGGTATGGTTTTACTGAAGAAGTTTGTAATGTGAGCGGTAAGAATAAGGGTTAAGAGGCACAGTTTACAAGAAATGTGGAAAAGCTGACCTCAAGTGGAATGACTATATCGAATCCATTGCTAAATCCGCTGCTATGAAAGTCGGTTCTCTGTGAAGGGCCCGGAGGTTTTTTCCGTCTGAATCTATCTTGCACATTTATAAATCTACCATCCTCCCGTGCATTGAATACTGTTTTCATATCTGGTCGGGTGCCAATGCCATTCTCCTTGGGCTTCTAGACAAGGTACAGCGGAGGGTCTGTAATGTGATCGATACCGACTTAGCAGACCGCCTGCAGTCTCTCTCTCTCACCGGCGCGACGTGTCTTCCCTGTGTCTCTTCTATAAATACGTTCTTCTATAAATACGTTCACGGCTTCTGCTCCGATGAACTTAGATCACTGGTGCCCCCTACGTTTGAATTTGCACGAGATACTAGATTAGCAAGTAGATCCCACCCTTTTACAGTGAAACCGATAAAATGCAACCGCAACTTCTACTCCAACATTTTCTTTTCTCGCACTTCCCGACTGTGGAATTCCCTTCCACAAGACTGCTTCCCCGACGGCTACAATCTCCAGGAGTTTAAATGTAAGGTCAATAGACACCTCCTAACAAACTAACTCGCTTCCATTCTTTCAAACACTCTTCCCACCCACCCAACTGCCTATCACCCCCCTTCTGACATTTCCTATGTCTAACCACTCTTTCTACTTACCTTCCCCATGTAGCCCCATGCAGTGGAATGCCTTGATTGGGGTGAAATGATTTAAAAAAAAAAAAATTAGTGCATAAGTGAATGCAGGGCATTCAACTGAAATTCGAACTCGTCTCCCCGATTTCTCTTTCTGAGCCGATATCCACGACGCACATTCGTCAAGAAGTGAATTGTGTTCGTATAAAATAAAAAATTGTATGTTAATTCATAATGCTAAAATTCACGATGTATTATGTATGTGTAGTGAACGTAAGTTAGTCGTCAGGCAAGCTGTCAGACAATATTATTTTTTACTGCTGCTACAATTATGCTCTTTATATATATATATATATATATATATATATATCGCATGTATATTTTTCGTATTGTAAACCGTGCAAACTGGTTTATGAAAATACTTTCAAATTTCAAAACGAGAAATAATTTGCAAGAAGGTACTTAGTACCAAATGAGTTCATTTAAGTACGCAAAAATGTTGAGTATTCAGTATTATTCACATTACCTGGTAAAAACATACAAAAGAAACAGAGTATCTGCAACGTAATCGATCCTGACATAGCAGCTCGCTTTCACTAACTTTCTCATTAAAGGAATGTGGCATTCCTCTATCTTTTTCAGGCCTTCTGCTCTTATCTTATCTCCATGATGCCCCGACCGCATGAATTTACTCGTGCTTCTAGATTGGTATCAAGGTTCCACTCTTTTACCGTCAAAATACAGTTTCTTTTCCCGCACTTCCCGTCTGTGGAATTCCCTTACGTACACTTGCTTCCCTGATAGCTACAATATCCAAAAGTTTAAATGCAACGTCAATTGCCATCTTCTATCTCCCTAAATCCCATTCACCTCACTAAATCCCATCCCTTTCTTGGTCATTCTCTGTACCCTGTTTTTTCTCTATATATAAACCCTTGCACATTAATGGCAGTCCTGCCTTGTTTGGACTGAAATGATTATAAAAAATATTAATTTACGTCACGCTATTTATAAGAAAAAATCAAATCACAGGATGTTAAGTATTAGATTTACTAAACTCAGAAGTTTTATTGGTTAATAAATTCTATTTCCCAATTTTAAATTTCGATTTTTAGCAGGGAGAAATTTGTTATTTTCTGTTGTGATCCTTTGAATTTATTAGGAAATGATAAGGAAATGGTCGTCTGCTTGAATGGCGCTTGAGATATCTTCATTGATTGGTTAATAAATGCTAATGTGGAAATTTGAATTTGAATTTGAAGTTCGTGCGTGCGAAATTTGCATTCAATTGGGGTGATGTTTATGTGATCCTACTTTAACACAGAAAAACTGTTACAGCTTGATTCTCTCTCTATCTCATTCCACTGTCTCTTTCCCACTCTCTTCCCCCCTCTCTCTCTCTTCTCCTCTCTCTATCTTTATTGCTCTTTCTTCCCCACTCGATATATATTGTCATCACCGTTCTTCGTCTCTCTTGACCCGTCTCTGTTTTGCTCTCTCTGTCTACCTACTTTCTATCCTATATTTCTCTTGGCTATTCTCTCTATTATTCCCTCTCCATATAGCGAGAGGGAAGAGAGAGAGAGAGAGAGAGAGAGAGATGAGAGAGGAAATGATAGAGGGATATATATATATATATATATATATATATATATATATATATATATAGTAATTTACTTAGCGTAGCTTAGATGTGGCCGAAAGTATGAACCATCCAGTAAGGATCGACCTCACTACTCAGTCATGATTGTTAACCATTACACCACACATAAGGGCTTCTCTCTCTCTCTCTCTCTCTCTCTCTCTCAATCTATATATATATATATATATATATATACATATATGTATATATATACATATATATATGTATATATATATATATATAAATATATGTATATATATATATACACATATATATATATTTGTTATAATTAAAGAAAAGCGACTATATATATATATATATATATATATATATATATATATATATAAAGTCGCTTTTCTTTAATTTTCCATCCTTCCTCTGGCACCTCTCTCTCTATTTCCTTTGCTCTTTTCTCTCTCTCACACACACTCCCTCACTCTCCCCCCTCTCTCTCTCTTCATATCTTTCTTCCTCATACTCTCACCTTTTCTCTATTTATCTTTATCTTATGCAAACCCACGAGAACGCTACCGGTCTCTCTTGGCATTACTTCAAGAAGACCTGTGCGGGGGGATGTTGTTGCAGCTGAAATCGTAAAGGCTTTTGTTTCTTGGACCAATCGGTTCAGATGGAGGCCACACAAGGAGCGTGCGTCTTTTGATACCTAATACGTTCCCAACGAACTAAATTCCAGATGAGTCGCCCGTAAGAATACACTCAGTAAAATAACAGGTGGAAAGCTTAATGACTTTACCGTCCAAGAAGTGCGACATTACTTGAGCTTGCTTCTTATTTAAACGGTTTGTTTGTCTGATAAAGTGATTGAAAAGCAGACGACATCTGGTGGAAAAGAAAAGAAAAAAACAAAACACTCAAACACACTTATACTGAGAAAGCTATGAAGACAAAGAGCTTAGATGTCAACTAATACATGCTTGAACTTTATTTAAGAAATTGATCTAGAACTGTTTACACCTGTTATTACGGGGAAAAGCAACAGAACTAATGCTATTAATACAAATCAATAATAACCACAAACATTTTTTGACTGTTAAAATATTTTCTTTTAATTTGACATCAGTCCAGGGTATAAAGTTCACAACCAGTACAATAATTAATTGTGATCTTCTTTATATTTTTAATAATTGTATAGTTTCCTAGAAAGTATTATTCAAAAACAATAGCCCCAGTAACATTCCCATGAATGTCTCATTTATTTTTTTATGCTAGATGGTTGCTGCAGTTATCTTAATTTCGGGATATCACTATAGGTATGTCGTTAGGTGTCAGGATCAGGGCCGGCACATTTTATCCCCGAGGTGGAGAGCACAATGGAGAGCACAAGCTTGACTGGCAGCCTCGGGTGGTGACACTCGCTATCTTGCCATCCTTCGGGCACCTCGACATGGTGTAATGGTCAGCAAGCTTGTCTTGCTAGAACCTATTACAACTGAATAGTGAGTTCGATCTTCACTGGGTACCCCCATACTTTCAGCCTTTTACCACATCTAAGCTAGGCTTAGAAAATCATTAGGGCACCTCGACGTGGTGTAATAGTCAGGAAGCTTGTCTCGCTAGAACCTATCACAACTGAGTAGTGAGTTCGATTCTCACTGGGTAACCCCATACTTTCGGTCTTGTGCCACATCTTGTCAACATTTACTTCGTTTCTACCTACATTTAAATAAGTTACAAATAAAACTAAGCACATAGCAATAAAGATGAGGACAACACAGGTGAAGAGGCTCATTCTGAACAGGTGAAGAGGCTCATCCTGAACAGGTGAAGAGGCTCATCCTGAACAGGTGAAGAGTTTCATCCCTTGTTTCCTGTTTAGGATGCGGGGTTTCTGGGTTTTCTCTTTTCCAATCTTTTTACTCCTATGTAGCCCCCTGCACATCAGTGGCGTTACCGCCTTGCTCGGAGTGATATGATTTAAAAAAAAAAACAGTTCGAGTAATGTAAGCACAACTGACTATTAAATGATAAGCCGATTTTGACTTCATTCTGGGGTCTTTTTTTTCTTGTCCAAATCCGTGAAAATTCGATAAAATATAAAATTTAAAAAATTCACTATTTGAAATTGACAATATCTTTCATTAGACACTTTTTTTCTTTTTTTCTTTTTTTTACTTGTCTCTTTCTTTCATTTTCTCACTGAAACCAAGTAGTGTCTTTTCCCCTCTTTCCAAGAGATTCAAACGAAATAATCTATCATTTGTGATGCATTGGCTGGGCGTAACGGTTGTATGCACTAACGAAGGACTAGATAAGCAAAATTATAAAAGGATAATAATAATATCTGACATTAAACTTCATTACTGGACATCTGCGCTAAGTGACCAAAAATTGATATGACTATAGATGGAATAATTGAGTGCGTTTTCTTTTCTTATTTTATTTGTATTTAAATTGCTTCAAGAAATGAAACAGTTTTGAATTGCTAGTCATATTTGCTTTAAAAAATCTGCCTTGTTTGTTGATATTCTAGAATGTATAGAGCAGTGTCTTTCAACTGATCTTCCCCGGAATCCTAGTGTTCCACAAGAAGTTGTTAAAGGTACCCCGGGAAATAGATTAATAGTGCTAAATAGACTAATGCAGTTTTTAATAATTTGTGTTTCATTTTATAAGCGTAATTATTTTTATTCGCATACGGCATATTGTTGGAAATTTCTTAGTTGATATAATAAAGACTTTGAACTCTTAAAATCCATATAGGGAATGTATATAGCGAGTAGAAATAAAGAGTAGGAATATGTAGTAATACGGTTGGCGGAGCAACTAACGGTTAAAAGGTCTAGAATATTTTTGTACCTGGCCTTTGTGCACACACTAATGCTTCTCATATTAAACAGACTTTGATCACATACTGTCTGCGTAGAGTGATATGAAAATACAGTCACTGTGACAAAGTACCTAATGATCGCATTTGTAGGGTTGGGTAAATGTTGACTAACTGCCTGAGTATACGCGCTGATGTCCCCATGTTTAAATCCGACCATGTGTCACAACTCACCTCAGTAGGGACGATACCTTCGGCCTTTTAGTTTATATCAAAGTGAAGTATTTGTTCTTATCAGGGTAATCTGATTGTCCTTTTCCACTCCTATCTTTCATTCTTTCTTTCTTTCATTTTCTCACTGAAACCAAGTAGTGTCTTTTCCCCTCTTTCCAAGAGATTCAAACAAAATAATCTATCATTTGTGATGTATTGGCTGGGCGTAACGGTTGTATGCACAAACGAAGGACTAGATAAGGAAAATTATAAATGGATACTGATAATATCTGACATTAAATTTCATTACTGGACATTTGCGCTAAGTGACCAAAAGATTGAAAGACAGGTTGATATAAAAATTGTTATGACTATAGATGGAATAATTGAGTGCGTTTTCTTTTCTTAATTTATTTGTATTTAAATTGCTTCAAGAAATGAAACAGTTTTGAATTGCTAGTGATATTTGCTTAAAAAAATTCTGCTTGTTTGTTGATATTCTAGAATATAGAACAGCATCTTTTAACCGACCTTCCCCGGAATCCGAGTGCCCAACAAATGTTTTTCGTGGTTTTTCTATTTTAAAATTCTGATGAATGTTAATTCGGTAGTTAATGATTGAGTAAGCTCATGCTAAGTTCTCATGATGAGCTCTACGATAATAAAATATCCGTAGAAATTCTATTATATTGCTAAATATTTGAACTTAACAACTCACTAAAAATCACTGCTTTTGTTTTCATAAAGTTGAATGAGTTAAAATTCTTCAACTTTTTAACAATAAAATGTCAAGTTGATGTTACAAATCACCATAAAACATTGCTGAGTTATTTTAAGATGGAATGATCTATTATCACGTGTCTGAAATTTGTATTTGGATATTGTATTTATTTTAGGCGTTATTGTGGTATATATTAGATCGAATGGTGATGGATGAGTCTAATGATGATAAAGTAAATTGTAATAAATGACTGGGTTGTGAATCAGATTAGCTATGTTTATGAGGTTTAGTGTCGACCAGCTCACCCCCACTTCCCCTTTGGCCTTGTGCCAAAATTGTAATTATATTACAATAAATAATCATTGTATTTATTTTCAATTTGTCTAGTTGAATTGTTCATTTATATTGCATATGAACCATTATGGCACATAATTAGGTTACAATAAAATTTATATTTTATATCAATACTAACTAAAAATTGAGATGTAGTAGAGTGGGCCGTACCATAGGTGCGAATAGTGGGGGCACAAGACGTTTGGACCAGCCCTAGTCGCTTTTCTAGTGGACGTAGCCCCATAAATAACTCATTTGTGATATACCATCTATGAAAATATGATGAAATAATTTTAGTGTGTGGATTCTTATAACTGCAAGCATTTATCGTGCATCTTTTCTTTGAATATACTAATTACATTTTCTGTCATACATCTTAGACAAAAAACATTTAAATTGTTTCTTTTCTTTTCTTTTTTCTTTCTTTTTTTTTTTGTTAAGATGCATTCAAAGGCATTAGTATGAACTAGCATTATGAGTTTGAATTTAAGTTTTATTTAACGGCATATCAACCTCTGCCAAAAAGGTTGGGTTTTAAGATAATTTTTTAATGTTAAGTTGTCGTGAAAAGATTGATTTAGTCTGATTTTAAAGAAATTTTTTTGATTTTATTCTTTTCTATTTTAGAAAACTGAAGATGTTTTCTAGTTTTGTATTAAAAAATGTTTTCTAGTTTTGTATTCAAAAATGTGTTTTTTACCTTCAAAAATGTGTTATGGCAATTTTTCTGCATTGCCATAATGTATTGTTTGTAATATTTTTCCTTCAAAATATATATTTTTCTATAAAAGTTTATTTTTATACTGTCGTAGATTTTTTTACCCCAGTTTGGGGGTTAACTATTTGCCCATAGCTGGGAGCCTAACAGATGTTACCACTCCGGGTTAGAGTGGACCTGAGAACAACAGCAATTAAGAGGTGGTTTCATGCTCCTCACAACCTTCAAATAAGAGGCCTTGCTGCCGGATGCAGTTTACCGTCATACCCAGGATCACAACATTATGATGCACATAAATAAATACATTAGAATCCTATTGTAATTGTACTTGCCCTTCCCCTCGTTTGTTAGCACGACCGTTACGTCTTGTCTTATCTCATAAATAATGGCAAATTCCGTGATTGGACAGCGGGAGAAAAGACTTTACAGGTTTCAGTGAGTCAATGAAAGAAAGAACGAAAATAGGGAAGACAGAAATAGAGAAAGAGAATCAGATTAAACTGATATGAACAGATACTATATTTTGATCTCAAATGAGTCCGGTTTGGTTTTCAGACACACAGTATCGAACCTTCGGAACCCGAGTTGGGCAAACGTCTAAAATTCAGTTACCATAAATAGATAGCATCGTCTGTTGAATTATTTTTTTTTAATTTACTGAAGTGAAATGTTCGTAAAACGGGATTTGGAAAGAAGGAAAGAAAGAGAGAAAGAAAGAAGGGAAGAAAGTTTGAGTTTGAGTTTTGTTTAACGGCATATCAACCTCTGTGGCTATTTAATGCCAAAAAGGTGGTGTTTTAAGGTTTTTTTCTGTTTATTTTTTGTTTTTTTAATGTTCGGTTATAGTGAGAAGGTTGATTTAGTCAGATTTTAATGAATTTTTTTTTTGTTTTTATTTTAGAGTACTGAATGTCTTCTAGTTTTGTATTCAAAAATGTTTTGCTGAGAATAATTTTTCCTTCAAAAATGTGTTATGGTAATATTTTTTTCTTCAAAAATGTATTGTTGGTAATGTTTTTCCTTAAAAAATAAATACTTTTCTATAAAGGTCTATTTTTATGTATATATTTCTATAAAAGTGTATTTTTCATAGTGTTTCGGCCCCAGTTTGAGGGTTAACTATTTGCCCATAGCTGGAACCCTAACAGGTGGTACCACTCCGAGTCAGGGTGGACTTGAGAACAACAACAATTAAGCAGTGGTTCCATGCTCCTCACAACCTCCCAATCAGAGGCCTTGCTGCCGGATGCAGTTTACCGTCATGCCCAGGACACAAAGGAAGATAAATAAAAAGTCTTTAACGGCTGCCAATATCTCAAAAGTAATATATTACCCGTTTTTTTTTTTGTGTGTGTGTGTGTGTGTGTGTGTGTCGTGGAAAGACGGAAAAAGACACTACTTGGTTTCAGTGAGAAAATGAAAGAATAAAGAGAGGTGTTTAACGTTTGTTTCACTGAAATGGAAAAAGTTGGCAATTTCAAGTCTTTTTATTTGTACCCACTTCTTAAAATAATGAACAACATTCACATTTTATGATTGTTATTGCAATATTTTGTTAAAGTTGTTAAGCTCAAAAATTCAGCAATCTATGGTGCAATGGATATCGACACGGAACGACAAATCGGGGAGACGAGTTCAAATTCCATTTAAATTCCTTGCATTCACTTACGCGCAAATACCCTTGAGAAAGGTATTAATCTGTCTCTTCCCTCCAGTTATGGGTTAAATAACATGGCAGATTGGGTTCTATAGCCTTGGGTGGCAACCAGTCTACCACAGAAAGTAATGGCAACGTACTGCGGGATAATCTTCCGCCCAGTCAGTCATGTCTCTTTTGAGACATGATCTCCCGAGCGTGTATCACGTATGGCGCTTAACTGACTGACTGATAGTTTTGAGTGTGTGTATATGTGTGCATGCGTGTGTGTATGTACGCACAGAATCTGAGAAGCTTATCACTATTCTATCGCTACTTCCGTGGAAAGTGCTCGGAAGAACTGCAGGCTTCCGCCAGTTAGAACTTCCACGGCTACGACCAGCCATGATACTCACTTTGTCGCAAACCACTTCTATTCCTTTGGTGAGAAGTAAGTTCCCCTTGAGCAGCTTCTTCCTGCGAGCTACTGCCCTGTGAAACCGACTTATAAGAGGATATTTCCCAGACCACTACGGTTTTTTTCCCAACCTATCCGCATAAAATGTGCAACACTCTACCTCGTGTGGCCCCCGGGATTTGTACAGAATGAACACCACTATACCGAGCGCCCATAGCCCAGAGGTAGAATCGCCGATGAACGCCAATTCGGTCGGGTTTCAATCCTGGGTTAAAAGCAATAGGAGTCTAACCGTACTGATGAGCTGTGATGCAACGAAACAGATCTGTCTGCGGATGACTATATATATATATATATATATATACACAATCAAATCAATCTGTTTCTATTTATGTAGATGTATTTGTGTCTTTTATCGCACGTCTTTATTTTTTGATAACCTCACGTGAGAGACAAACATGGATTTTTATAACTTCCTTTTCTGCAATATGCATGAATTGCCTTTAGTATGTGTTTATATTTTTGAGATGAAGTAGTATTACAGTATGTGTTCTTAAGGAAACATGACCCAGTGGATATATACGTTGGCTAGTTCTTGTGACTTCACCCAAGGAATTTGTGAGTTCGATACCACGCTAAGACAGTGGTGAACAAGTAACTTACAGGGTTAGAGGGAGATAACTGATGACAACCAGAAGAGGCTCTATGCAAAGGGATGGAGATATATACCCAAGTGATTGTAATAAAAGGCTCGGTTCGAAATTCCTAGCACCTGAAAAAGACCAGAGCGTACAACGACTGAAACGTCGTACAAATGGTAACAAAGATGAGGACAATAGTCCGAATAATGTAAATACTATGAATTGCCTTTACTTCTTGGGGAAGTAGTTTTCTTTTGCAATCTATGTCGAAACGAGATTAATTCATGATTTCCCCAAAGATATTAAAGCGAACAAACAAGGCGAGGAATTGAACCCGAATAGTCGAATCCAGTTTCGGTACATATAACTTCTACGCTACCCAGACATCACGTGTCTAAATCAACAAATAAAACTACAAAGGAATACGTACCTATGATTTAACTACCTAGAGAGCAACGTTTTTTTCAGAAGTGCTGGGAGTGGCCGAGGTTTGCGTTAATGTTCAATGCTTCTCACAGTGGTAAAAATTAACCGACTAATCGGCAAGGTCACTGTCGCTCTCATCTTAGCATCCAAGACCGTCCGCTCCACACAGGAAGCAAAGCCGACGTATATTCCAGAAACAAGCGAGTCTCTGATGTTTTACTGTGGCACCCGGAAATTTTATGTCAATGTTTATTTGCCCGGATTTTTTTTTTTTTACTTCAAGTTATTTTGAGAAGAGGTCGTCTGTAATGTGCATATCAACGTTTATTCGACTTCAATAATATATATATATATATATATTAAAAGATATTTACACAGACGAATGCCAACTAATCTAGGCATCCTGGGATGTTCGAACTGATTATATTTGTGAATCTTATAACCAGACCTGATTACTAATTCTTGCAGTAAACCAAGCCCCGGTTAATTATACAGGGTGGTACAAAAGTAGGGGGACAATGGGTGGAATACTTCCACAGTTAACACAACCGCCTAAGTCACGTGACTTTTATTCCCAACAAAGCGAGATCCTTCGGCAGTATTCAAGAGCAGCCCGTGAGGTTCAGCTGATTGGGCAACACGTTCACCTGATCAATAGATTTATTCTTTTGGGAAGTACTGAAGGAGAAAGTTTATAGTCGGAAATCAAGAAGTGTTCGAGATTTGAAAAATTATATAAGAGAAACTTTTCAAGAAATTAATATACAAACAGATTTGTACAAAAAGATCTGTCAACTTCAAAGTTATGTAAATTGTAATGGACACCAGCACCTGCGTTGATAAAATGTAATCGCTTTTGTATTATTGCACACAATTAAATTTAATCAATGTAATAATTGTATTAGTAAACTAGCAGTATAGCCCGACGTTGCTCGGGTGTAATGAAAGCTTTAAAACTAATCCATGGTCCTGGAGCTCAGACTCTGCCTATAGAATAGTTGTGTAAAGTTTGGTGAGAATCGGATAAAAATTGTGGATTTGTATAAAGGACATACAGGCAGATAAACAGACACACACACGCAAACATCTTGCCTTTTATATATACATATATATATATTTTCGATTTTCTGCACTATTGTAAGAATTGCAACCTTGAAACTTCTGAATATCGGTTTTTATGTCTTTGTCTATGAGTGTATCAAATTTGATTAAAACCGGACCACTCCTTCTATAACACGATTTTTTTTCGATTATCGATTTTCGATATTTATCGGGGGGTACCTCGACACAAAACCTAGCTAAGAACACTCGCAGACGCTTATAGTACAACTGTGTAAATTTTCAAGAAAATCGGTTCAGCCGTTTCGAAGTCTATAGGTAACGGACACACACACACACACACACACACACACACACACACACACACACAGACAAAGTTCCATTTACAAATAAGTTTAGATTAGATATAATTGTATATGAAATCTCAAAATAAATGTTAACATTTACTATTTTGGACCATCCTGTGTATTCAGCCTTATTTGCTAAGGATTTTCTGCCACTTATTTGGTGGTTATTCGTTACCTTTTGAATTATATATATATATATATATACTGTTAAATATAACAGACAATGAATGTCTATTATCTTTTATCATGAGCCATTCTAAACATTGTATTTTGCCTTTAATTTCAGTTGAAAATAAAGACAAAAATTTTCCAACATTTGAATACAAGAACGTTAACACAAAGACAATAAAATCGTCGCTGATGGTGGACATCAGCGACGATTTTATTTTGTGTTGACATAAATCTCCGCTAAGCAATGGCAACAGTTACCAAAAATAGAAAACGCAGTTCGCAAATTTGTAATGTAGTTCTATGACGTCACACCGCGTGAGAGCTCAAAATGTTAACAGAACCATATATTTAGATGCAATGTAATGTGTTATGACCAGATTTAAACGTGATTTTATTAAGTGTGGGTTGTTTGGTGGATGTTTTTGTATTAACGTCCTTGTAACCTCTCTGAAGGTGGCTCATGTGAGCCGAAAGCCTAGAACCAACTTAATAAAAAATTATCCAAATGTTGAAGAATTTTTGTCTTTATTTTTACCTGAAATTAAAGCCAAAATACGATGTTTAGAATGGCTCATGATTAAACATTATAGACATTCATTGTTTCTTATATTTAACAGTATATGTTTAGAAAATTATCTGCTGCCTCAATACACTATATATATATATATATATATATATAGATAGATAGATATATGTGTGTGTGTGTGTGTGTGTGTGTGTGTGTTTGTGTTTCTTTGTCTCTTTTTATGATGTGTGTGCGTATTCCCCCAAATACTACTTTTTCATTCTCGTAAGCATAACGGTCAAACGAAGAAATACGCTTACTAGTTTATGTTCCGAGACAAGTCTTAAAACAATTAACAGCTGTAAATACCATTGAAAAGTAATGACTTGTTTGTTATCTTTTTCTTAAATGCTTACTTGTTTGTTATTTTTTATTTAACAACAAGTTTCTAAGATTGTTAGAAGATTAAGATATGTCAGACTTGTGATATGATACGAAAAACATCGCATTTTTTAAAATCATTTCACCCCAAGCAAGACGGTACCGCCGCTGATGCGCAGGAAGGCTACATAAGAGAGTAAACTTTTAAACAGGAGGAGAGTGAATAGAACGACGGACCAGTTACAGGGGGTGTCAGAGAAAGGGCAAGAGAAGTATGTGAACACAGGAGTGAAGACAGTTGCTAAGGTAGAGAGAAAGGAAAAGAACAAGATATACAGGGTGATGTAGAAAGAACTGGAGTCATCTGGATAAAAGATAGGTACTGACATTGCATTTGAATTCCTGGAGGTTGTAGCCGTCAGGAAAGCAAGTATATAAAAGGTAGTTCCACGTGGGAAGTGCGAGAAAAGAAGCTGATGGAATAGAATTGTCGGCTGCATTTGGTTGATTCAACTGTAAATGGATGGGACCGTATTGCCAGTCTGGTTGCACGAGTAAATTCTTGTGGAGGAGGAACCAGTGGCCTAACTTCATCAGAGAAGAAGTCATGAAAATATTTATAAAAGATACAGCGGGAAGCCACATAAGTCGACTATTCTACTTCATCAGCTTCTTTTCTCGCGCTTCCCGCCTGTGGAACTCCCTTCCATATACTTGTTTTCCTAACGGCTACAAACTCCAGGAATTTAAGTACAATGTCAATTACAATTGAAACCATTTAATCGTGTGCGAACAAATGAGATACTGCTCATCTAAAATGTTATCTATAAAGTTTTCATTTGCGTCTTAGTGGCATTATCGCCTTGCTTGGGATGAGTTGATTTAAAAAATGTCGTCTTATATTTCTTTCTTTTTCTCTTTCATTTTTCTCATTAACTGTAGTTGCTTTTCTTTTTCATCTTGTTTTTAATTATCTAAACTTGTTTATAAATGGAACTTTGTCTGTGTGTGTGTGTGTATGTCTGTGTGTGTGTGTGTGTGTGTGTGTCCGTTACCTATAGACTCCGAAACGGCTGAACCGATTTTCTTGAAAATTTACACAGTTGTACTATAAGCGTCTGCGAGTGTTCTTAGCTAGGTTTTGTGTCGAGGTACACCCGATAAATATCGAAAATCGATAATCGAAAAAATCGGTTTATAGAAGGAGTGGTCCGATTTTAATCAAATTTGATACACTCATAGACAAAGACATAAGAAAAGATATTCAGAAGTTTCAAGGTTGCAGTTCTTACAATAGTGCAGAAAATTTGATATCGATACCAGGAAATCAAAATTTGACTTACATCCATTCATTTTTCTTTCAGTCTACGGTTTCGCTTTAACTGGAAACAACTTGCTTTTTAGTTTTTTGTGCCAACGTCCAAAGACCATGGATTAGTTTTAAAGCTTTCATTACACCCGAGCAACGCCGGGCTATACTGCTAGTTTAACAATATGTCTGATACTGTTATATTTTGTACCTCCAATAAGATCTTCAAGCCGTTTACACAGTAGAATTTCTGAAGCCTATTCAATATTCTCTAACACTAACTAAGCTTGTGGCTTTTTTTCTTGTGATGACTGTTAAAGAAACACGTATTAAACTCAGAATGTCTGCTTTCCTGGAACAATATATATATATATATATATATATATATATATATATATATATATATATATATATATTACTTCCTACATAGGATGAAACACGGATCATTAGCACCGGTGAGAAAATGGAAATAGCTCAATTAGCGACTTAACCACGAAAAAAACTTTTATTTATTATCGGTGAACAACGCACCCCACACAACACTAGCTAAGTCTTAGGACCTGTCAGTTCATAGGCAACCCAGTGCACTTCTATCTTGAAACAGCTTGCCGCTATCAATAACTACCATTTTTGTTCCTCGTTGCTTTACTGCCACCGTTATGTTCTGGTTCCACCTTTTCCTGGGATGCCCAATTGGCCTCTTGGCGGTTGGTTTCCAGTTGAACTGCCGTTTTGAGATTCTTGAGTCGCATCATCTCAGCTGGGCTTTCTCGGTGACTGCCAGGGTGCACTTCACGCGCAGTTCTTTTCTGATGTCATCATTCTTCATCTTATCCAGACGCGTGACTTCCTTAATAACTTGAAGAACCCTTATCTCATCTGCCAGTACACCAAAGCTCAACCTTGCGTCCCCGCCATAGGGCCAAGTAACGTCATGTGTAGATGAGATTTTGATCTTGAAATATTAATGAATAATAAATAGGTAATACCCAACACTTTCTTTACCTTCCTTTATTTTATTAAAGGTAATGGGATAGCCTTCAAAACCTACCCCGCCAATATATATATATATATATATATATATATATATATATATATGTTTCACTGAAAATGACAGACAAGGTATTATTAAGTTTTATATAAATTTTCATGTGCTCGTATAATTGTTTTCTTTTCGGAACTCAAATTATATAAGAATTGTCCAAAGCCTTTGCACTTTCGATCGCTTTCGGCTATGCTTTTATCCATTATAAAGAATTAATTTTGTTTTATTTTTAAATAAACATGTGCAAAGTTTATGCCTCAAGAGTCTTGTGTATGTTAAGTTCCGAACACAGTCAGCACATTGTTACCGTGTTCATAATTAATGTTATTAAGTGTAGGATTTCTCTTTTTTATTAGTAATGCCTCCATAATTTTTAATTTTCTTTCGCATATGAATGAGACTATTATGTATGTATTATCAACGAGGATATCACAGATAGGTCCTGTAAGATCTCGATGTGTGTTTAATGAGATCGGATGAAACTGATGTGGGAAATGTGTAAAGTCAACTTTGCAGCCAGTTTTGTGGTGGTATAGCCAATGTAATTCTTTACGGAATTGAATAGCTGAGGAACACAGTTCTTCGAAGGAAATGTAAATTCACAAAGGACACTTGTGCTCTGCAGTTTATATTTTGCAGGTGAATCATTATTATTGATAATGAGGTTGGCAGTTTTGCATTTTTCATAATCTATAATTAAACCTGTATAAAAGAGAGTTTGTTGCCCAAATACACAATATATATATATATATATATATATAGTAAAGAGCTAACCTCTATATATAGTAAGCGCCAACGAACCTACCAAGGTTTCACCTAACGGAACTTCAGGGAAGGTAGGTTAAAGAGGCTAAAAGAAGGTGATAAGATATATGAGTTTCTTATATCTTATCGCCTTCTCTTAGCCTCTTTAGCCTACATTCCCTGAAGATCCGTTAGGTGAAACCTTAGTAGGTTCCTTGGGTCTCTAGGTTAGTTATTTACTTTGTTTGCTCTACTTGCGTATTGAGCGCTTTTTGTTTTAGGTTACTCGTCTCGGGTTTTTTCTTTGGGCTACGTACTTTGACTGATGTTCAAGTGTTTAGCTCGTTCTTTTTTTATTACCATTTTTTCCTTCCGCCTGTGTACTCGGAGGGTTTTTTGAAACGAGTATAGCGATAAGTTTATATATATATATATATATATATATATATATATATATATATATATATATATCGTTATTGTCCGGAAAGTTCATGCCGATTTTTTAAGGGAGGTTAAGACACAAAAAATTATGTCATTAAATATCCATTCAAGTAAACCATTTTGTTGCACAACCTTTCTCCATTTTTCCTTTAACTTAAAGATTCCGTCTTCACTGAATTTCAATAATTTCTCGGCTAAGAACTCATTAAGGCGGTTTTTAATGTGATCCAAACAATAAAACATCATTATGTATTGAATTGTCCTGAAAGTTTTTATCGATTTTTAAAGAAAACTAAAAGACAAAACAAAATTATGCCATTAAATATCCATTAAACTAAATATCAGGCATTTTGTTGAACAAACTTTCTCCATTTTACCATCAACCTAAATAATATATCTTCTTAGAATTTCGGTGATTTCTCGACAAAAAAAAAGCATTAAGGTGAGTTTTTATGCCATTCAAGGAATTAAACTTTTACCATTGAAATTATTTTGCAAGTTCATGAATAATGAAAATCTGGAGGAGTAATGTCTGGTGAATACGTTGAGTGGAATAACACATCCTAGTCAACCTGCAGAAAATTTTGCTTAATCGGCAAAGAAAACTGAGGTCTGGTATTATAATTGACTGGTTATTTGGTAGAATAGAATCTCATAGTACAGGTTTCATTTTCAATCCCACCAGATGAACAGCATGATTTTCTTAGGATGAAAACCTGATTTGAAGTGACGAAAGTTGACTCATGTCGCTTACCCGAGGATTTTCTTCACTGAACATTGTTGTAAACAGTCTATTTATCACCATCCGTCAAAACTTATTCAAAAAGAGTGCATTTTAATTGCATTTATACAGCAAGTCATAGAGAGGAATGTGATCCAAATGACTCTTTTCACTCAGATCATGTGGTACCCAAACATCGTAGAGATTTGAGTACCAAAGTTTCACGAAGTGCTCAGAGATAGTGGGTTTTGATAGATTTAGTTTTTCTACCAATTTTGTGTTGTGTAATGCGGGTTATTCTACATCAATGTCTTGATTTGGTCGTCATCTGTAGTGGGGTTGGGTCTGCCTGAGTGTTCTTCATCATAAAGGCTACAATCGATAACGATAAACTTAGTAAACCACGTCCATATAGTTCTGTCAGCTAAAGCACCTTCACCGTCAAGAGCGCATATATTTTTTTACTTACTCATTTATTTATTTTTGTTACTTGCGTGACATTTTTGCCTTTGCGGCAATAAAAAGATCATCAAGCGTCTTATAATCTTCCATTTTCATAGGGATGAAAAATTGAGATGAATTAAGCAATTTTAAACTTTTTTTTCTTGGGAAATAGTTTGAAGTGTGCTCTAATCAGAAATGTAAGCATATTATATCTGTCGATAATTTTGACGTGTTCTAACGAGTTGAAAAAGTCGGAGGTGTGCCTGATCGTGATTCATCAATAAGGCTGCAATCATCACTTTCGCATCGTTATGTCAGCTAAAGCACCTTCACCGTCAACAGCGCATATATTTTTGCTGCTTACGAGACATTTTTGTCTTTACGGTAATAAAAAATGCGTCAAGAGTCTAAGATGCACCTTATAATCTTCCAATTTTATAGGAATGCAAAATTGACACAAATTAAGTAATTTTAAACTTTCTTTCTTAGAGTTTGAAGTGTGCTTTAATCAGAAATGTAAGCCTATCATATCTGTCGATAAATTTGGCGTGTTCTAATGTGTTGGAACATGAACTACTAAAAATCGGCATGGACTTTCCGGACAACCCAATATATACACACCTCGCCTAGGTAATTCTCAATCAATTTGGTGGTCATCTGTAGTCGGAGGTGTGCCTGATCGTGATGCATCAATAAGGCTACAATCATCACTTTCGCACAGTTATGTCAGCTAAAGCACCTTCATCGTCCACAGCGCATATCTTTTTTTGTTGTTTGCAAGACATTTTTGTCTTTACGGTAATAAAAAATCATCAAGTGTCTAAAATGCACTTTATAATCTTCCAATTTTATAGGAATACAAAATTGACACAAATTAAGTAATTTTAAACTTTCTTTCTCAAGGCATAGTCTGAAGTAAGCTCTAATCGGAAATATAAGCATATTATATTTGTCGGTAGATTTGACTTATATTAACGTGCTGAATATCAGTCAGTTAAGTGCTATACGTGATACACGCTTTGGGCGATCATGTCTCGAAAGAGTCATGACTGACTGGGTAGATGCTTATTCCGCAGTAGGTTTGCATTGCTTTCTGCGGTAGACTGGTTGCCCGCTAAGGATATATAGAACCCAGTCTGTCCTATTATTTAATTCATAACTGGAGGGAAGAGACGGATTAATACCTTTCCCAAGGGTATTTGTGCGCAAGTGAATGCAAGGAATTCAACTGGAATTCAAACCCGGCTCCCCGATTTCTCGTTCCGAGTCGATATAAACGACTAAAAATCGGCCTGAACTTTTCGGCCAACCCAATACTTATTTTGGTTCGTTATGAAGAAGATCGAACTCACAGTCATTGCTTGGCCAAATCGGAGCGTTGTCTGTCTGTCTGTCTTACACAGAGAGAGAGAGTTGTTTACTCGTTGTTTACTCGTTGTTGATTCCCGTCTGCTGAGTTCTTTCCGTTTTGCCGAAGAAATAATTAAATCAAACTTCTTAAGTCTCTCACCTTATTTTCTTGAAACATGTTCGTCTCTTTCAGTGCGACGTGACGTGGTATTGAATAAAATAGATTAAACTTAAATTAATTAGTATCCGAGATCGATACAGTCGTTTAGAATAACTGCCACCTGTTGGCGCCAAAATCTCCACGGTCTGGTTTTAATACCTTCTTTCTTTTATTCCACAACGCACAGACGTGCGTGCCCTCACACGTGCGTGCACACACACACACACACACACACACACACACACACACACACACACACCGACAAATAGACAGAGAGAGAGAGAGAGAGACACACACACACACACACATACACATACACACACACACACACACACAGAGAGAGAGAGAAAGACACACACACACACACACACACACACACACACACACACACACACACACATAGATATGAACAGAATGAAATAGATAGAAAAACAACATACGCAGCCTATAACATAAAACCTATTTTAACGGATCAAATGTTTCAAAATTTTCACAAGTTAACAGTACGACTTAAACCTATAGCTTACAGCTATATCATGTTGAAACACCGGTTCGCGTAGGAAGTTAAGCAACGTCGATCCTGGTCAGTATATAGATGGGGGTGAGCGCTTAAGAGGAGTAGGTGCTGAAAGTTTAGATAAGCGTCATCTACAATGGCTCGGAATCGAAGAGCCAAGTTCAGATACAATTTGTTAGTCGTATTCACTTTGAAAGGGGCAAATCTACCTCTTCCCTCCGCTATGGGTTAATTGGTAAGACTTGTATCTCTAAACCATATTTTCCCAAACAAATTCTCACAGTCTAATTTTTTATGGCTTTAAATAACCTACAAAGCGTTATTAAACTGTAGAAAACGAATAAGTCAATCAATTAAATATACTCTATAATAAAAAACGTATTTGTTTTTTTAATCATTTCACCCCAAGCAAGGCAGTTTTTACTGCCACTGTTGGGGTTACATAGGGGTAAGTAATGAGAAAGAGGGGTAAGTTATAGGGGTGTCAGGAGGAGTGTAACAGAAGGATGAGAATACAGGTGTGATGGGAGTGGAGTGGATGGAGAAAAGAGCTTGAGAGAAAGGATTTTAATCATTTCACCCCAAGCAAGGCAGTTTTTACTGCCACTGTTGTGGTTACATAGGGGTAAGTAATGAGAAAGAGGGGTAAGTTATAGGGGTGTCAGGAGGAGTGTAACAGAAGGATGAGAATACAGGTGTGTTGGGAGTGGAGTGAATGGAGAAAAGAGCTTGAGAGAAAGGATGCAAGTCAAGGAAATAGGAGAGACTATTAATCTTACATTTAAATTCATGGAGATTGCAGTTGTCGAGGAAGCAAGTATACGGAAGAAAATTCCACAAGCAGGAAGTGCGAGAAGAGAAACTGTTAGAGTAGAAATTGCATCATATTTTATCGGTTTCACTGTAAATGGGTGGGACCTATTTGCTAGTCTAGTAGCTCGTATAAATTCATACATAGGGTGCACCAGTGAGCTAGGTTCACTGGAACAAAAGCCGTGAAAGTATTTGTAGAAGAGGCAAAGGGAATCCACATCACGCCGGTGAGAGAGCGACTGCAGCCGAGCTGTCAAGTCGCTATCGATCACATTACAGATTCTCTGTTGGATTTTGTCAAGAATCCCTAGGGGCACCTGACAGAAATCAAAATATTCTTTTTATTATTTCAAACGTTTTTTTGAATGCCTGTTATTTTCATTTTTATTTTTTTCAAATACGCAGGCCGGTAGATAAGTACTGCTTAGAATAAACGGAACGTCTACTCAGATACGGGTATCAACTAAATAGAAAGTTATAAAAATATGTTGGATTAGAAAATAAAATGCGTTAATTCTTTAAAAATTTAAACACCCAATAGCACGAGAAGACATTTGTCTATATTTCTGAGATGAGGTAGTATTTACAGTATTTACAGTATTTACATTATTCGGACTATTGTCCTCATCTTTGTTGCCATTGTACAACGTTTCGACCGTTGCATGCTTCGAACCGAACACTTTATTACGATCACTGGGGTATATGGACCCCATTCCTTGAGTTATCTTCCTCTAACCCTGCAAGTTACTCGTTCAGCACTACTGTAGACTGGTATTGAACTTACAACTCTAAGAGTTAACCATTCTTTTCTTTGACAGACATGGATCTTTATCTTTATGCCTGAAAAATATTTTCCATATATATATATATATATATATATATATATATATATATAAGTAAAGAATACCTAGTGAGCCAGACAGATTTACTGAGGTTTCAACTAAACGGATCGTCAGGGAAAGCTATATGTATATATATGGCTCTGTATTCATTAAAGTATAGACCATTCTATTTTACGTTTTCATTTTAACGTGTTCTGTGTTTTGATTTTATATACT
This sequence comes from Ascarosepion bandense, assembly GCA_037127315.1. Lineage (NCBI taxonomy): Eukaryota > Metazoa > Mollusca > Cephalopoda > Sepiida > Sepiidae > Ascarosepion > Ascarosepion bandense. The sequence continues at coordinate 475,482 of JBBBDQ010000115.1, forward strand.
GATTTATAATGATGCCTGTCTACTTGTTTTTTTTTTTAATCATATCACCCCGAGCAAGGCGGTAACGCCACTGATGTGCAGGGAGCTACATAGGAGTGAAAAGTATGGAAAAGAGAAAGCCGGAAACCACATCATAAACAGGGAACAAGGGATGAGCCTCTTCACCTGTTCAATAGACGTGGGTGGAGTGTGAACCGGCCGAAGACGTTAGACGAATATGATCATCGCTGACTAATGAGATCAATGTTTTTAGCTCTCGTAAGAACGATAATAGCTCTCACGTCCAGCAAGTTCCAGTTCTTATGTATGGTTCCTGGCCTGTTTCCAAAGCCTGTTTAGTTTAATCGTCAGTTTTCTCGTGACGACTGAGACTGGTGCAATTTCTCTTGGTTTGAGATATATATTTATTAAAAATAAGTATATATATATATATATATATATATATATATATATATATAAGCATGCGTTGTAGATATAAGAATCCAAAGGAGTGTCCTGTACATAAAGTGTGGTAGGAGAACTCTCCTAGAGAGCTCTAAATATATGTGTATATAAATACATATAGAGTAAATATAAGAAAAAATTTAGGCAGACAAGTTATTTCATGGTAAATCGGAAGTTTGGCCTATTTCAGGCGAACCATCATCAGCTTTCGTCTTTATTGTACAGAAGATTTTTCACGAATAAATTTGTAAATATATATATATATATATATATATATGTGTGTGTGTGTGTGTGTGTGTGTGTGTGTGTGTGTGTGTGTGCAATAAAAAAAGAATAGATAGTGAGAATCGCTAAGGAATAAATAGATGAATACATAAAAAGAAAAGGTAGGGCTATATAGTTCAGTCAGCGTTTACGTATTTAAGCAGATATTTATTTATATGTCTACATATGATCATTAATTCACTCCTTTTACTTAATAAATTAGGATTATTAAAGTGTTTTAAGATTATAAGTTTTTTAAAAGTGTTAAGTTAAATTTATTTCCTATTCTTTTATAAGATTTGGTTTTTGCGATGATTTTGCAGGTAATAGTTAAGCTTTTGTTGTTGTTTTGTAAAAACCAAAAAATATTTAGAGGGAGCAGTACTCTTCCTGTATTTAATACTAGAAAAAGTCAGTTTATGATTATTAAATCGCAATTTCCATTTGTTGTCACTTGATCCAAAATATAACTTAATATTGCTGTCAGTATATATATTAGCTTTTCTAAATTAAAAATTTTGTCATACATTGTGCGTGTACTGGGTAGGTTGTGTTTTTTCGGTCGTTTCAATTACTTTTTGTAGGGTTACTGTTATTGATATGGGGTTAAAACTATTTTGTAGGTTGGACATGTTTTTATTAGATATCTTATTGTTATGTAGTGAGATATATTTATCAAAGTTCTTCACACAACTATAATTAACCATAACATTGTTTTTGTTGAAAATCTTTTTTAGCGTACGAAAATGGTTGAAATGCTTGTGAATTAAATTTAAGAGCATTTTTCTAATGTTGCTTTTGACGTTATGACTAAAAGGTGGGTTAAACGATGTTACATTTGCGTGATATAGGTATATGTTTGCCTTCTTTGCTTTTATCAGCGTATTCTAAACATTCATTGTGTTTACTTTTAGGTAAGACTTTAATATATTTAATTTTACTGTTTTCAAAAACTGCTTTATTACTAGAGTTAGAAGATATTGGATAGATTTATGGATATTGCCTAGTATTCTATGGTGGGGATTAGAATCTTTGTGGACCTATTTGTAGTTGTAAGAAACTTTAGTGCATAGTTCATCTAAGCCATTATTTAGGTCGAAAGTTACGTCAAGGAAGTTGATCAGTTCAGCGTTATTAGTGGTAATGATTTTAAGTTCGTGATCTTTAAAGATCTTGATAAGATACTTTTTAGTCTGTCAGCTTGTTGTGGGTTAGTATTTCGTTGGAGGATTAATCCGTCGTCTCTCGATAACCCAGCGTTTTTTTTTTGTTTTGTTTCGATTTGTTTTTTTTGTTTTTGTTTTTTTATCTCGAAGAGATACCTAAGTCTCCACAATAACAAAATGCTGACCAATTCACAGACCTCGCAGAATCAAATGCGCCCATAGGAATGTAGAAATCTGGATAGTTTTTTTTAGGCCACACGCAGCCGTCATGAAATAGGATAGATTTTTGTGCTTGCTTGATAATATTGAAGTCATAGTCGCTATTGAGTAGTAATTTTTGTTTGAGTTTAAAGGAGCAGATAATTGATTTTCAGTAATAGATATGTAAAAATCACTAATATTAAACTGTCGGAACGAGCATTATAACTTTGTTATATTACATTGAGCACTGTTCTATTAATACTAGACAAATATTTAGATATCGGTGTTTACCTGCGTGTACACACATATGTGTACTTATTTAAATCCATACTTATATTTTACGCAGCATATCTTCATTCAAGCATGTTTCATTGGATAATATCGGTATAAATATGCTGTTTTATTGTAAACAAACGTTCACGATATAAGGGAGCTAATATATTTATATATCAAAAGCAAACTAACTAATATTGAACAATTTTTTTCATGAGCAGAGTAGTGATGTTCTAAAATGTATTTGACCAACCTTTAATGCCATTCGCATTGTTACCATCTCTGGTTAGTCCCTTATATTGTGGACGCCTGTTTCCAAATTATAACAGAGGGTTCCAGCGTGTTTACAGGAATCACTATCACATCAATCACTGTTACATTAAATTCATTTTCGCAATTCAGCCTGAGGATCATCACGGCAGAGATCGAAACTTCTTGGGTTGACAAGAACCGCGGAGCCTTACTTGATGAATTTCAAATTAACACCAAGAAGATAGTTAGAGAACTAGAATGGGGTATTGTAAAAATTAATAGTCGTATATATATATATATCTATAGTACTGAATGAAACACACACACACACACACACACACACACACACACACACACACACACACACATATATATATATATATATATATATATATAGAGAGAGAGAGAGAGAGAGAGAGAGATTTTATAAATGTCTGCTTGTTTAACGAATGCGAAATGTTTCTTGCATAAAAACTCAACAATGATAAGAAGAAGCGATGGGTATAGGCTCGGAATGTAAAATCGGAGAGCCGAGTTCACATTTCAGTCGAATTCGTTTCATTCACTTACGCACAATTACTCTTTGGAAATATATGAATCCATCTATTCTCCCTCCAGCTATGGATTCAATAGCAGGATAGATTGGGTTCTGTAACCTTGGACGGTAATCGGTCTACCACAGAAAGTAATGGCAACCAACTGCGGGAATATCTTCTGCCTAGTCAGTCATGGATCAAAAGAGACATGATCGCCAAGCATGAAATCTGACTGACGACAACCTTACTAAAATTTATAAGAACACTAGAATAGTGAAGTGACATGCTGCCATTTGATCTCCATTGATAGCCTCCACTTACTAATCAAGTGAAAATTCATTGAGTACAAATAATAATAATAATAATAATAATAATAATAAATCTTAATAGTAATCTTAATAATAATAATAAATCTTAACGAAATAATATATGCATCAGCAACAGCAGCAACAAAAAAATTAAATATTAAAATAAAAACAAGGCAGTCTCGTAGACGTGAAGTTCCACCTTGGAAAAGAAAAATAGAAAAAGAAATAGAACAACTTAGAAGTGAATTATCAATATTGGATGAACTGAGTAGACGAATAAATGTAAGAACTAGGAAAAGCAGAAGAGCCGTAAAAAAATATAACATCAAGAATGAAAATGACGTCTTATCAAATAAAGAAAAAATAAAGCAAAAAATACAACTGAAGGCTCAAAGAATAAGACGCTATGAAAAAAGAGCAAGATTTTACAGAGAAAACAAGATTTTTCAGACTGATACAAAGAGATTTTACAGGGAAATAGGTAAAAAAAGAATTGAAGTGACAGCACCCCCCAGAATGGAAGAAGTCACACAGTTCTGGGAAAAGATATGGGCTTGCCCTAAAGAACTTAGCAAGGAAGTACATTGGATTACGCAAGAGACAGAACGAATGAAAAATAAACCCGAACAGACATGGTCTGGAATTACAGAAGATGATGTTAAATATGCACTAAAAAAAACACACAATTGGAAATTCCCAGGCATAGATAAAATTCCTAACTTTTGGCTATATTACTTAAGCGCATCACATAAAAAACTAGCCAAAGAACTTCAAGAAATGGTTGACGACCCCACTAAAATTCCTGCATGGTTGACAAAAGGAATCACATTTCTTCTACCCAAGAATGGTGACACAAAAAATCCGAAAAACTACAGACCAATTACATGTCTTCCGACAACATATAAACTATTAACATCTATTTTAACAAAGCAGACATTTTTATTCTTAGAAAGATATGACATGTTACCGCTTGAACAAAAAGGGTGCAAACGTGGCTGTTATGGTTGTAAAGACCAATTGCTGATTAACAAAATGATCCTGGAAAACTGCTACAGTACAAAGAAAAATCTTAGTACAGCCTGGATAGACTATCGAAACGCATTCGATAGTGTGCCACATGACTGGATTTTAAAGACTTTAAATATATACAAGATATCGCCCGTCATCATCAATTTCATCAAACAGTGCATGTCTATATGGAAAACAACCCTTTACCTCAATCATATAAATGGAACCTATAAGTCTGATGAAATAAACATCAAAAGAGGTATATTTCAAGGTGATTCTTTATCTCCCTTACTATTCTGCATATCATTAATAGCACTAACCAGTCAACTTAACAAGACAGAATGTGGTTATAAAATAGGACAAAAGAAAATAAGCCATCTATTTTACATGGATGACTTGAAGTTATATGCTAAGAATGATAATGAACTGGAAGGTCTTCTGCAAACTGTAAAATGCTTCAGCGAAGACATTGGAATGAAATTTAATTTGAATAAATGTGCTAAAGCTACAGTTTTACGTGGATCAATACAAGAAACATCCTCAATTAGCCTAGACCCTGCTGTAACAATAAAAGAATTGAAACCAGAAGAAGCTTATAAATACCTAGGTGTAAATGAGAGCGAAAACATTCACCATAAAAAAATGAAAGAAATAGTGCGTAAAGAGTACTATAGAAGGCTACGAACAGAGTTATGGCCATTAATAGCCTTGCAATCCCAGTTGTCCAATATAGCTTTAACATCTTAAACTGGACTCTAAACGACATCAGGCGAATGGATGCTAAAACAAGAAAGCTTCTTTCTAAGCATAAGATGCATCATCCAAAGGCTGATGTAGATCGTCTATACATACCCCGTAAAAAGGTGGAAGAGGTCTTATTCAGCTGGAATTGTCATACAAGACAACAACTATTGGCTTACTAACATACATAGAAACAACAAAGGATTGGATGTTACAATTAGTAAGGCAACATGAAGAAAGAAAGAAAAAATATTCAACAATAAAAGAAGGCAGTAAATTCAAACAAGATTTACAGTTAGTAGATTCTGTAGAAAAGCAAAACAGTAGCCAAGAACCAACTATTGCGGCAAAAAATATGAGAATGAAAGCCAAAGATAAAGCTCTTGAAAAGATGAAACAGCGCTGGCAAGACAAACCTCTGCATGGCCAATATCCAGTACGTGCCAATAAATCCAATGTTGATAAAGTTAATACTCATCGATGGTTACGTGCATCTGGATTAAAGTCTGAAACTGAAGGATTTATACTTGCAGCACAAGACCAAAGTCTTTTCACGAGAAACTTTCAGGCAAATATTATGCATAATAATATGGATCCAAAATGCAGGTTTTGTGATAAACACCAAGAAACAATAGACCACCTAATCTCAGGCTGTTCTGTGCTTGCCCCAAACGAATATAAAAATCGCCACGATAGAGTTGGGCAATATTTACATTGGGCAATGTGCAAACATTATGGAAAAGCTGTAAACAAACACTGGTATGAACATCATCCAGCACCGGTTACAGAAATAGAAGATGTAACCATTCTATGGGATTACACCATCTACACAGACAGAAAAATTGAAGCAAACAGGCCAGACATTATTGTTAAAAACCAGAAGGAGAAAACTTGTCTATTAATTGATATGGCTTGTCCAGCGGATTGTAACATAGCAATCAAGGAATTTGAAAAACTGTCAAAATATAAAGACCTGGAAATTGAAATAGAAAAAATGTGGAAATTGAAAACAAGAGTTGTGCCAGTGATAGTAGGTGCACTTGGAATGATAAAAAATGGAACAAAACAACACATTGAAAGAATCCCTGGAAACCCCAGCTTAAGAGATATACAAAAAATTGTCTTATTAAGTACAGCCCACACACTAAGGAAAACTTTATCTATGTAATGCTGGGGATGATAGGGAAGATAGAAAAACATGAAATGAAGCCATAACAACACGCCACTACCTGCCTTAGGTCTCCCCGCAGACTTGGTTGGTAGTGAGACCAATGCAGAAATCGAAATATGATGAAAAATGACATAATAATAATACAGATCTAAACGGACTTTGAAGATCTTAAAAACTATCCAATTACTATAATCTTGAAATGGAGATCTAAAATGTGACATATAAAGACCTCAATAATTCCAGTTATGGTTGGAGTCCTCAAATTAATTGAAAAAGATTCCAATAGACTCATTGAAGCAATTTCTGGTAGCCCATACAAGAAATACAAAAAAAAAAAATACTCACAAGTAAAACTCATGCATTAGAAAGAGATTTATCTACATCAAGTGTGTGTAATCTTAGGATTCTTATTTTTAAAGAGATCAGTTGAAAATATCATGAAGCCATTTCTGACCTTAGAACTCTGGTTGGGACCCAGTAAAAAATTACGATTCAAGAGAAACTCAAGGAAATAATAATAACAATAAGTGTAAGATATATATTGTTTTTATATTTTTAAATTATTATTTCCTGTACAAACGTGATTCGTATTAAGATTTGATGATTATCTCTCTCTCTCTCTCTCTCACACGTACACATCTCTCTTTCTCTCTCCCCATCTGTCTCTCTTTCGTTCGTTTTAAATTTCTTTGAGAGCCCAGATTTCGAAGGAGTTTGCCATAGCAACAACCCACCAATCACAGCTCTTAATTGCCAATGATTTCACTCGCTGTGTATTAGACGTCACGAAAAGACTAAGGTCGCCTAGCTAATCAGAAACAAACATGTCATTAACAATAAATAAATAAGACGTTCATTGTTCAGATCTTGGCTATTGAAAGCTGAACGACCATCTCACATTAAAGGCCCTGGCTTTCGCATGTGCCTGTGCATTTATCTCAAGGTTCCCGTGTATATCTTAGTGATCAGTGATCAGTGCTTGCATGTACGTGGGTGGAAGTGAAAGACCATTGATCCTTAAGTGATGAGAGGAATAATGTTTGCTTTTAATGTGACTTTCACACCAGTTCCTTATGATTGGAAAACATTTGCACGTCTTTTTTTTTATTTTTTATAATCGTATCGCCCCAAACAAGGCATTATTCTGCCACTGTTGTGCAGGGGGTTACATAGGAGGAAAGTTATGAGGAGTGACAGAATACAGGGGGTGCCAGGAAGCGGGTAATATAAGGATGAGAATACTGAAGAAATAAGATGAGAGCATGAGAGAGAGAGAGAGAGAGAGAGAAGGGGGGAGATGCAAGTTAGTGAGATAGAAGATGACTATTGACTTTGGCGATTGTAGCTGTCGGGTAAACAAGTAAACGGAAAGAAATTCCACAGGCGGGAAGTGCGAGAAAAGAAGCTGTTGAAGTAGAATTTGCGTTTACATTTTATTGGTTTCACAGTAAAAGAGAGGAGCCTAATTGCTAATCTTACGTCTATCTTCGTCTTTTCGAATTCGCCAGAAGCAACAGTCTCGAAGTCGATGGATATGATTCTAAATGATTAAAAAAAGCACCGATTATTATCAATATTATAAATATTGCTCTGCTCTTGTTTACTTATTGAGTTTTCACACCAATGCAATCTGAAGGATTACAATGTATTTCAAGTGACAGCAAGCCTTCTTGATACTTCAACACTATTTCAATATGCATACTGTCTTCTGGATAGTACCGACACTTTCTCGCGATTTCTGAGGATCGTAGAGCCGAGTTCAAATCCCAGTCTAATGCGTTACATTAATTTAGGCACAAAAATACTCTTGGAAAGTTATGAATCCATCTCCTCCTTCTAGCTATGGATTAAACAGTACGACTTTTATCTGGAAAATCACTTTTATTCTAAAAAATATGTTAATGCAAAACAATTTTTTTAATCTAAGAATATGCTCCAGTTTTTAATGACTTTCACTGGTTGATAAGCTGTAGAAAAAATCAATAATTCAAGCAACCACAAGGTTTCAACTTCCTTCGACCTTCCCCCTAATCTCTGAGGCATCGTATCCAATACTCACATAAATACTATCACGACTGTCATCTCAACTTTCTAAAATCCTGACAGAAGGCCTTTATTGTTATTATTATTATTATTATTATTATTATTAATCACTCATTTTTAGTGTCACTATTAACTTGTGATTTTTTGAGATCTTAGAGATCGAGTGACAACAAGTTTCTTCAATTGAACATAGAATTGGCTGCGTTGGAGTTAGTTTCGCCCAATACCATAAATTTCTACAAAACCCAAAAAATAAATTAAGAACTCTAGTCATGTTCACAAATAGTTTCGTCTGATCAAGACTTTCATATGATTGTATAGCACCCAACCTGTATAAACTCTATAAATGTATAAACAGTCAACTGCATAAACGCTTCAGACTATTAAATGTATAGAAACTCATTTTTGGGGGTCAATGTTCAAAAGTGGTTTAAGCGAACAAATCCTGTGGGTCTTAGAGATAACCATTCGATTTAGAACCTCATGAGTTGTCGATACATAATCACAAATAACAGAAACCACATCACTTGAGGACCTTCAACAGCAGCAACAACTACAGTGAATAGCACATGTAAGTCAAAGAAGAAATGAATGGCTTAATCAAGTTGTTGACGTTCCATACTATTTCAAACAAAAGGTTAGCAAGAAAATCGCCATAAATACTGAAAAAAGGGATGAAAGATTAAGACCTTGAGAAACCTATTTTCCAGAGGAATTGTTTTTAAAGAGAGATTTTATAAATCCAAACCGAAAGTGGTGCACTGACTGCTAGGTCAATGAATCTCAATTGTTTCCTTATAGGGAAACGGATACTATTATCATTGCCATTATTATTCACAGCATTGAAAATGGTTTCGATTATTACTTGAATTTCCAATTCTTTTAATTCTCTATATATTATTGTATTAATTACACACGCGCACGCACACACACACACACACACACACACATATATATATATATATATATATATATATATATATATATATATATATATATCGAATAAAGGAATAGGGTTGTTCCAACGAGAGTAATTAGTATAAAATAAAAAGTGTGAGAAGACGTGAACGTTTTCTTTAATATATATTTATTGTTTGGTATTCATACAAGTCATGGAGTATTAATTTGTCATGGTTTGCGCTACACGTGTTTCGAGTCTAAAATTGACTCTCTTTAGGCGAACAAATTCGTTGTTTTACGTTTGGGTTTCTCAGACTCGAAACACGTGTAGCGCAAACTATGACAAATTAATACTCCATAACTTGTATGAATACCCAACAATAAATATATATTTTAAAGAAAACGTTCACGGCTTCTCACACTTTTTATATATATATATATATATATATATATATATATATGTAAACTGTAATGGTTGTTACAATGTTTTTAAATTCATAGTATCACTACACAAAAATGTTTCATGTTTCGATGCCACCAGCCCATTATGTTTTTGGCTTCTTCCTCAGGTGATTTTTTAGAAATGAGAATTATCTAGTTGAAAAGACCGTTTATTTGTGTTGGATTTGTTATTTTTGGGTGTTAGAGGGGTTGGTCTGTATTTTGAGTTCTGTTGACTTTTTTAAGGTCTTAGGGTTAAGTGTTTGTTTATGGTTTAGTTCAAGATAGTTTTAACACTCTACATTTGTATCGAGCACTCTTTTATATATATATATATATATATATATATATAAGTATAAGGTAGGTATGGATGGAATATTTATTTAGAATTTATAACATAAATATGTTATAATATCACTTCAAAAGTAGCCATTTTGTTTCAACAATAAATATACGTTCTCAAGTGATCACTTGATAGAACTTAGTGTCAAATTCCAGTTGAATTCATTGCATTCACTTCCGCGCAAATACCCTTGGGAAAGGTATTAATCCGTCTCTTTCTTCCAGTTATGGGTTAAATAACAGGACAGATTGGGTTCTATAGCCTTGGCTGGTAACCAGTCTACCGCAGAAAGCAATGGCAACCTACTGCGGGATAATCTTCTGCTCAGTCAGTCATGTCTCTTTCGCCTATGCGTGTTTCACGTATGGCACTTAACTGATATAACGTATTTATGTTATAAATTCTAAATAAATATTATATATATATATATATATATATATATATATATATATATATATAGGACAGAATATTAAAAAGTTTTGAATTTAAAAATGTACTTTTTTTGGACAGTATTTGTTTATTTTTATTATTGTATTTATATTTCAAACCGCCCTCGGTCCTTCATCAGAAACAAGTGATTTTTAAATTTATATTTTTATATTTTATATATATATATATATATATATAATTCAAATAAAAGTTTTTTTCATTTAGCTGATTGATGTTTGATAGACCTGTCCGTCCATACGTCAGGGGTGTATCTACAATTAACTGCTTATACTTCTCGAGTTTTCTTTTTCATATGCACTTATTACTGGTGCAAGATTTTTTTTCTATAATGTATGTGTGCGTTTGTGCTTTCGTGCGTCCATCTGTGCGGATGTGGGTGTGTACGGTGTCGTGATTATTTGTCTTTTTCACCGCTTTTTTCTCTACACTTTACACTCACTCCTTAGCTCTTTTCTCTTTTTTTTTCTCTTATATATAACATCAATTCTTATGAAACCTCTCTCAAATAAATGCATGATAATACATCTTTTTCTCGCTTAAACACGACTATAGGATCTGATCATAGTTTCATGGATGATGTCCCAAGTCACAGATTTCGGTCTTTGGAATGAATTTCTTCATATTAATCATAGTTTTTCCGATATCCATTACAGCTTCCCTAAGAAGAGTTGACCTTTAGTGACCTGGTTATCATAGATGGTTATTTTTAAAACGTAGTTTAAATGTAGCACAAGATCGAAAGTGTGCTGTCTATTTTAAAAGATATCAAAACAATTCTTGGATACTGTATCACCTCATAACATCAAAAGACTAAGATACAAGGGTTGATCTAGAGGGTCACCACAAAACCCCCAAGTGCAAAATTGAGTCTCGAAGAATGTCGCTAGGTGTATGAACATAAAAAATGGTGGGATGCATAGACTATAACAATCGGATCCCACTAAGTTATAAAAGGACATAACACACGAAGAGGGAGACAGAATCCTTCGTAATCTTGCAAGAAGATCAAACTTACGAAGAAATACACGAAATCACATACCCTCGATTTAGCCGAAGTTAATTTTATTTATGAAGACTCGTATTTTTATAAGACATAATTAATTTTAACATCGTGGAACTCTCTTCTGCTTTCTTGCTTCCATGCCACTTACGATTTTCAAAATGTTAAAAGCAACCGTTATCTTCCGTCTTCTTGAATCTTGTCCTTTTAGTGTTCTCACTAAATTTTTCTCATTTTTTTTCACTCTCAGTAATCTCTGGCGTCTTAGTAATATTATCACCTTGGCCTAGGTGAAATGATTTTAAAAAGATCTCTTTTTCTTCAGATATGCAGGAGAACCTGTCGTATGCGACTACCCCTACTGCCACAAAAATCTGGTCGCATACGAAAGGTGGTCGCTCATTAAAGGCTCATAGTCATGACCTATTTACGCAAGGAATGTATATTATACTCACCAGAATGTACATATTAGAATTTTATCATGTAATTTGGTAATAAATAAATAAGACCGTAAGAAGATGGCCTAACTTTAAAGTAAATTATTCTGTATAATTCATTTAAAAAATTTAAAATCGTATTTACAGCAGTGAACAAGAAACTAAAATATTTATTCACAAAAAATATTTATTTAGTGACTTTAAAGAAAGTCAGTTATTGCATTTCATTTCGTGCCTGTACTAAAATTTGTAAGTTGAAAAGATTCGCGACATATACGGTTTCAGTTTTTTTTCTTAGAAGTGAGTTATAGCAAAAGAGATCTGCGATAATACATGGAAAAATAAGCAAAACAAAACATACAAAAAACTGACAACGATCGTGGGCGTGGATAGAGAAACAGAGAGATAAAGATAGATATACCCAGATAGAAATAGAGTAGATAGATACACAAAAAAATAAAGGAACGAAAGAGATAAACATTTGAGAAAGGGACATAGTTGTGATTTTCCCCATTCCTGAATTTATCCAAGTCAGTACAGAGACTGCTATAAATCCCTTGAATATGTCAAATGCAATTCATGCACAAAACAGCCAATGTTTGGCCGTGAAGTGAACTCAGGAAATGTACATTTCAACAAGAAATAACAGTTTGTACAACACTACAATAACAAAACAATGAGAAAATGTTACTGACTTAGATCAAAGCAAAATAAAATAGATTACTCCTTTAGTTTCTCTTAATTTAGAAGTTCGTAGTGTACGACCAAAATGGATTTATTTTTAAGCGTCGCTTGATCAGTGATTTTCACTTGTTGATGTTAGTCGCTGGTCGCGTTCTGGAGGTGGTCGCTCACTAATGGTCAATTAACATTAGCAAATCGTCCGTGCATAAAAAACGGTCGTTAACAACAATTGGTCGCTGACGAAGAGGGTCGCATATGGCATTTTCCACTGTAGTTTAAATAGAACACTGGGCTCTCTAGTCAGGTTATGCAACTAGTCAAAAGAAGGTCAATTCTGAATAGCAAACTGTAGGAGAAGCAACTTTTCACACTCATTCCCCAAGAACAGTCATGGCAATGTAATCTACAGATATTGAAAATAAAAAGGTAGTTGTGGAGATCCATGGTTGCTTACATTCTGAATAGAGATGATACTGAAGAAATGGACCTTTCAACAAAAATAAATGAAATGCAAAGAAAGAAAAATCTGAAACCATTTTTCAAATATTTATATTTCGCTACAGGCAATCTCTAGTTTTTAGCCTAATATTCTGTCTGTATAGTTGAAGCCATATTGTTGGCCCGATTTCTCGTGTACCACTGTTTGCTCTGTTACGCGGGCATGATGATTACAAGCGAATCGGAATTCGCTTGTAATCATCTTCCTGTCTTCATTTCCGAAGTCAGAATCACGTTTATTTCGAGAAAGAAACGAGACTTAATTTTTTTTCGTTGTTATGTCATCATTGGTGGCAATTGTTTCTCAAGTATTCATTGCAAGGAGATTCTATTTTTTGCTGTTTCATTAAATACAATAAGCGATTGCTAACAAAAACCTATAATAAAACAGATCAATTATAACATTAAACTATTACAAGTAATATATGAAAAATAGAATATTATTTCTTACTGTAGATATTATTATACACAATACGAGATTAACAAAAGAAATTTAATTTGTAACATACTACGTGTGTTAGCACGTGCAATACCCTGTCTTCATCAGCCGCCGACCAGGGGTGATGTCACGGTTTCGGTGTCTACCCCTGGCGCTACCAGCAGCGTTTGCCACCAGGCAGGGTATGAAGATAAACTTGTTAATTGGCCCTCTTGTATATTCTCATAAAGACGTAAATAAAACGATCGTTCCTCTTTACAGTTTGTATCGGCAAGGAAATTTCCTGAACGCGTTTGCCGTTATTAACGCGCTCGTGAAGGAAGAAGAAAAAAAAACGTTGTAGATTGTCACACAAATATCTCATTTGCGCATATTAGATCGTGATGTTGCGCGAATTTTGTTCTCTTGTTGTTTTGATCTCGACCAAATCCAACTTGACGCGTTCTGTACCGTTGTTCGAATGCGGTGTGAAGCGCTTTTTAAACCACGGCCAGCGATACCTATTTTAAAAAGGAAAGAAATAACTGAATGTCCCAGAAACCTGAGACACCCAACCTCAATAGGCATCCCGTTACACCTCCAACCATTGTCCACACATTCGGCACGCAGTGACTCGAATCGGTTTTTCTTTAGCTCGTGCGCCTCTACCCTATTCTTTTCCCAAGGGACTGTTAACTCTATTAGGAAGGCAGTCTTCAATACGATGTCGGGGCGCTTGTTTGTCTGTGCGATGTGTATTGGAAATTTTAGAGACGTCCTTAGGTCTTCTGAATCCTTCCAATCACTGGCTCCGCTCAGCAGCTTCATATTCGGGCCTGTTTGTTTTTTTCTTTGCAGGGCATTCACCCTCCTTATGGAATCTGATCTTAGTCTCCTTGGCTGCCACAAGCCGTTGGTTTGCTGTCTCACATTGTGTTCTTATTAACTCCTTGATCACCTCTAATACCTTGTTGTGTCGCCACGTATACATCTGGAGCGATTGTGGACAAGCAGAAAGCACATGACACAAGGTACCTCGGTCCTTTTTACAGGTAAAACAGAGATCTGTATCGATGTATCCCCACATTTTGAGGTTTGTTTCATTTGGAAGAAGGTCGTATGTAGATCGAAGAAGAAAAGATATTGCCAGTGGCTCCATCGCGATTAACGAGTTCCAAGAAAGTTTAATCGGCTCTATATAATTCTATGTTGTCCACTTGCACTGTTTAGCTTTCGTAACAGCAGTGGCTATTCTATGCTCCTCTTCGAACATTTTAACTTCTTCCATTACCATGCGCCTCTTTTCCTTTGGCTTCTCCCTGGAGAGGAACTTGTGCGTTGTGTTTCCCAGTCCAATCCGATCATTTTGAGTAACACCCATAATATCTCTGACTCGTAGGCTGGTTTCCGCTTCTTGGGTTGCCTCTGCAGCGGACCACTTTGTACCAGATTTAATCTCTGGATGCATTCTCTTAATACAATCATCAGCCGAGTCCCTCATCATCATGTGTAGGCGTACCTTCCCAACCTTGAATTCCTCCACTAAAGAGTGAATAGGGAGCTGCAGATGTCCGGAGTTGGTATATAGCCCCACTTTCGAAAAACAAGGAGGAACTCCAAGCCACTTACGCAAGTATTTATTGATCACTTGCTCAATACGCTCAATACGAGAAAGTGCAATTTCGTACATCTGCAAAGGCCACAAAAGGCGGGAGTAATAGGCCATGTTGGTAACACCACGCTTTCATTTTGCCGGGCAGATAATAAATAATAAACCTCTTATAATAAATCTCAACTATTATTACCGTATACTTGTGGTACAGTGGATAACGGCTCGGAACGAGAAAACGGGGAGCCGAGTTCGAATTCCAGTTGAATACATTGTATTCACTTACGCGCAAATACCCTTGGGAAAGGTATTAGCCCGTCTCTTCCTTCCAGTTATGGGTTAAATAGCAGGACAGATTGGGTTCTATAGCCTTAGTCGGCAACCAGTCTACCGCAGAAAGCAATGGCAACCTACTGCGGGATAATCTTCTGTCCAGTCAGTCATGTCTCTTTCGAGACATGATCGCCCAAGCGTGTTTTACGTATGGCACTTAACTGACTGACTGTAATAAAAGTTATCTGACGGATAAAGATTCGACTTTCTGTTGATCTTATTAGGCACATTATGACATTAACATCAGCAACTAATAATAAAATAGAACAATTATGACAATACGCTGTTATAAAAAATGGTGTGACGGGTAGAATATCCGTTCTTAATGTAGAGCATCTTATGCACAATAAGAGACTTTACCTAATAATGTATTCGAACAATTACAGCAACTTTTGTGGTACAGTAGATATCGGCTCGGAACGAGAAACCGGGGACCTGAGTTCGAATTCCAGTTGAATACATTGTATTCACTTACGCGCAAATACCCTTGGGAAAGGTATTAGCCCGTCTCTTTCTTCCAGTTATGGGTTAAATAGCAGGACAGATTGGGTTCTATAGTCTTGGTTGGCAACCAGTCTACCGCAGAAAGCAATGGCAACCTACTGCGGGATAATCTTCTGCCCAATCAGTCATGTCTCTTTCGGGACATGATCGCCCAAGCGTGTATCATGTATGGCACTTAACTGACTGAAATGATCAGATTTTTCTGTTAATTCACCCTAAAATATTAATTTACCCCATAATAAAAAGACTGACTGACTGACCGTAACGAATGTTATTTTTTTTTTCTTTTAGAAATATAAAATTGCAATAAATATCATCACTCGTTATTATTATGACAATTAACTTGCAGCTATTGTATATGTGATTTTAAAAGGACAGCGATTGTAATAACAGCCACTCTGTTAACGTTGTCATTCAATAGAAGGCAGAGATGTAGCTGTATTGACAAAATCAGTAGCAGTGACGACATCAGCTGGCGAGATTAAACCTAATCTGTTATAATCCCGAAACCAGATTTACGTGATAGTCTCAGTAAATCCACTTCTTTTACGGACAATTAAGCCAATCTGGGGCTTTTATGATCCGCGGCTGATTGCTGAACACAAAATATCGGAATACACATTTTTTTTTCGAAGATTTTACACACGGTGATAGGTAAGCAAAACATTATTTGGATCATTTATTATAATTGCAAGTTTAGTTTGAGACGTTAATAAGCGAACGTCACGATTTTGATCATTTTACAAAAATCTCTGGATTGGAACTGTAAATTAATCTATAAAAGATTAACTGTTTGATTCAGATGTCGATCAATGGATGCTTGTGAGAGCTTTAGTAGATATTAAATATATATTGTTATGTCAGTCAAGTACTGGTTTGGTTCAGAGCAGAGGGAAAAAGCAAACAGTAAAGGTCATTGGTAAACTGTGTCGATTGAACGCACGTAGGGTAAAGCGTACAGTGAATTGTATTTATCGTTAATGCGTATAAGATGAAATGGTAAAAATTGATGATTTAAAGCGAAAAAAATCATATTATAAGACAGAGAGACTATTCGTCTGTCCGTCATATAATTTGATATATGAAAGCTAAAATTTACGATAAGACCGAATATTCTATCCGTCACATACCTTTTATGACATTATATTGATATAATTATACTATTTTATTATTAGTTGCTGATGTTCATCACTTATTACGATCTACAGTAAGAACAAATAATCTCTCAGTCTCATAACTTTTATTACGGTATATTGTTACATTTGTTCTCTTGTTAAACTCTTATTGTATCCATTAAGATTTCCAGAAAAAATGAATATACTATCCATCACATAACATTTATTATAAGATTTTAATTTTAAGATAAAACCTTCTATGTCATATATTAGTAATTACAGTATACTATTATAATTGGTCCTCATTATTATCAACTTTTGTTAATCACTAATTGTGCCTTTTAAGATCTATAGTAAGATAGAACCTTCTATCTGTCATATATTAGTAATTACAGTATACTATTATAATTGGTCCTCATTATTATCAACTTTTGTGAATCACTAATTGTGCCTTTTAAGAGCTATAGTAAGATAGAATCTTCTATCTGTCATATATTAGTAATTACAGTATACTATTATAATTGGTCTTCATTATTATCAAATTTTGTTAATCACTAATTGTGCCTTTTAAGATCTATATTAAGATAGAACCTTCTATCTGTCATATATTAGTAATTACAGTATACTATTATAATTGGTCCTCATTATTATCAACTTTTGTTAATCACTAATTGTGCCTTTTAAGAGCTATAGTAAGATAGAATCTTCTATCTGTCATATATTAGTAATTACAGTATACTATTATAATTGGTCTTCATTATTATCAAATTTTGTTAATCACTAATTGTGCCTTTTAAGATCTATATTAAGATAGAACCTTCTATCTGTCATATATTAGTAATTACAGTGTACTATTATAATTGGTCCTCATTATTATCAACTTTTGTTAATCACTAATTGTTGTATTTTATTATTAGTTTCTGTCGTTAATCTGTTATTTTGATACTGAGATCGACAGTGAGACATTTCTTACAGCATATTGTTATAATTCTCGTAATTTGTTAATATTTATTATTGTTAATCTCTTAATAGTACGAACGAATCTGCTATTCGTCACATAACGGTTATGAAAGTATAACAGTCCTGTTTTATGATAAATTTCTGTTGTTAATCTCGTATTGTGTCTAATAAAATCTACAGTAAGAAAGAATATTCCGTTCTTCATATGTTGTTTTTTAAGGTTTAAAGTAATAATTAATTTATTTTATTATCGGTTTCTGTTGTTAATCGCGATTGTGTTTAGTAACATATACCGGAAGAGCGAGTGTTCTAAAAGTCATATCTCTTTTATTGCATGATATTGTTATAATTTTCCTATTTTTTTATTTGTTCCTCTTGTAAATATCTTACTGCGTCTAAAAATATCTAGAGTAAGAAAGAATGTTCTCTCCGTCATATAATTTCATTTTACAGAATATTGTTATAATCGTCCTATTTTAATATTACTTTTTGTTGGCAATCGCTTAAGGTCTCTAATATGTCCGACAGTAAGAACAAATCTTCTATCCGTCATATAACTTTTATTAAAGCATAGTGTTATAATTGTTCTATTTGATTATTACTTTTTGTTGGCAATCTCTTAAGGTCTCTCATATGTCCGACAGTAAGAACAAATCTTCTATCCGTCATATAACTTTTATTAAAGCATAGCGTTATAATTGTTCTATTTGATTATTACTTTTTGTTGGCAATCGCTTAAGGTCTCTAATATGTCCGACAGTAAGAACAAATCTTCTATCCGTCATATAACCTTTATTAAAGCATAGTGTTATAATTGTTCTATTTTATTATTTTCTGTAATTAATCCATCATTGTGTCAAATACGATCTACAATAACATCGATACTTCACTTTCGTCACATAACTTTTATTACAATATATTGATATCATTGTATCATGGTTAATTTCTTATTGTACCTTTTAAGATCTATAGTAAGATAGAACCTTCTATCTGTCATATATTAGAAATTACAGTATACTATTATAGTGGTCCTCATTATTACTCAACTTTTTATTCCAATCCCCTAATTGTGCTTTTAAGATCTATAGTAGAGAACGCTATCTGTCATATATTGTGAGTACAGTATACTATTATGATGGTCCTCATTATTGTAGCATCAACTTTTGTTAATCTAATTGTGCCTTTTAAGATCTGCTAGTAAGAGAGAACCTTCTATCTGTCTTATATTAGTAATTACAGTATACTATTATAATTGGTCCTCATTATTATCAACTTTCAATCCCCTAATTGTGCCTTTTAGATCTATGGTAAGAGAGAACCTTCTCTGTCATATATGGCTAATTTTAGTATACTATTATGGTGGTCCTCATTATTATCAACTTTAGTTAATCACTAATTATGCATTTAAGATCTATAGTAGAGAAGGAAGCCTTCATCATCACTTATATTAGTAATTACAGTATCTATTATATTGGTTCTCATTATTATCAACTTTTGTTAATCACTAATTGTACCTTTTAAGATCTATATTAGATAGAACCTTCTATCTGTCATATATTAGTAATTACAGTATACTATTATAATTGGTATCATTATTTATCAACTTTTGTTAATCCCTAATTGTGCCTTTTAAGATCTATGACCAAAGATGAACTGTCTATCTGTCATATATTAAGTAGTATACTATTATAATTGGTCCTCATTATTATCAACTTTTATTCAATCCTAATTGTACCTTTTAAGATCTATACAAAGTAAGAGAGAACCTTCTATCTGTCATACTTAGTAGTAATTACAGTATACCATTATAATTAGAATGTATTATTATCAACTTTATTAATCACTAATTGTGCCTTTTAAGATCTATAGTAAGATAGAACCTTCTATCTGTCATATATTAGTAATTACAGTATACTATTATAATTGGTCCTCATTATTATCAACTTTTGTTAATCACTAATTGTGCCTTTTAAGATCTATAGTAAGATAGAACATTCTATCTGTCATATATTAGTAATTACAGTATACTGTTATAATTTGTCCTCATTATTATCAACTTTAGTTAATCACTAATTGTTCCTTTTAAGATCTATAGTAAGATAGAACCTTCTATCTGTCATATATTAGTAATTACAGTATACTATTATAATTGGTCCTCATTATTATCAACTTTTGTTAATCACTAATTGTGCCTTTTAAGATCTATAGTAAGATAGAACATTCTATCTGTCATATATTAGTAATTACAGTATACTATTATAATTTGTCCTCATTATTATCAACTTTAGTTAATCACTAATTGTGCCTTTTTAAGATCTATAGTAAGATAGAACCTTCTATCTGTCATATATTAGTAATTACAGTATACTATTATAATTGGTCCTCATTATTATCAACTTTTGCTAATCACTAATTGTTCCTTTTAAGAGCTATAGTAAGATAGAACATTCTATCCGTTATATATAATTTTTCCAGTATACTCTTATAATTATTCCATATTATTATCAATTTTGTTAATCACTAATTGTGCCTTATAAGTACAACTGCTAGAACGAATATTATATTCTTCATATGACTTTTTTGACATCATATTGTTATAATTGCTTTATTTCATTGTTAGCTTCTATTGTTAATCTGTTATTGTGTCGAATACGAACTCGAGTAAGAACAAATCTTCTATCGGTCACATCACTTTTATTACATCGTTTTGTTATAATGTTCCTATTTTATAATGATTTTCCCCTGTTAATCTCTGATTGTGCCTAATAAAATCGACTGTAAGGAGGAATAATTTATCCATCACATACTTTTTATACAGTTTATTGTAATAATTATTCTATTTTTTATTAGATTCTGTTGCTAATCTCTTAGTGTCCCTACTTGGAACTAACACTGTCATCGAATATTCTATCCGTTACATAAATTTCATTATTGTTTTAATTGTTCTATTTTGTTATTAGTTTTTGCTGTTTATTCTATTAGTTTGCCTCCTAGGATGAGCCTCAAAAACGAATTTTATAATTGTTCAGTATATTATTAGATTCTGGTGTTAATCTCTGATTGTGCCTAATAATATATACAATAAGAACGAATATTATATCCGTCAGATAACATATATTACTCATTACTGTATTTTATATTGGTTTCTGTTGTTAATTGTTTATTGTGTCTGATAAGATCTACTGTAAAAACGAATATTCTAATGGTCGCATAACTTCTAATTCAATATATTGACATATTTCATTATTTGATTGTGTTGTTAATCTCCTATTGTCCCAATCTTCAGTAAGATCCAATCTGTATCAGTCACATAACTTTTATTACGGTATATTGTTAGAATTGTTCTATTTGATTATTAGTGTGTTGTTAATCTCCTATTGTCCCAAATAAGGTGGTTAGAAAATTAAAAAAATATTCTACCCGTCTCATAACAATTATTACAGCAAGTTATTATTGTTTTATTTTAAGCTTTTTAAAGTTTCTGTTGTTAATCTCTTATTGAACTTAAAGATCTACAGTAAGAATGAATATATTATTCGTCAGATAAGTTTTATTCCAGTATATTGTTATAATTGTATCTATTTCATTTTTTTATTTGATGCAGTTCATCATTCATGTT
Organism: Ascarosepion bandense; assembly: GCA_037127315.1. NCBI lineage: Eukaryota > Metazoa > Mollusca > Cephalopoda > Sepiida > Sepiidae > Ascarosepion > Ascarosepion bandense. The sequence continues at coordinate 497,200 of JBBBDQ010000115.1, forward strand.
GTCTACATTATGAATTAATCTTTGTTATTATTCATTTTCTGTATTAGCTCTGACATGAAAAGGAACTTAAAAGTCCCTTTTCATGTCACTCTTCTCACCTTTGATCAATTTAACTTTATTTCATACATGGTAGTTTATTTTTTATTGTGATGATTATTTCTACAACAGTAACAGTATCATTTCCGTTGTTGTTATTGTCATTACTTTAATTAATACCATAATTTTTACAACTATTATTATTACTATTAGTATTGCTCTGTTAAGTTAAATCGTTTCATATAGACAAACTTAACATTGTCCGTATAATAAATTGTGCTGTATAGTGTTTGTTGTTTTGCTTATGTGAGGAGGTTTGTTGTACAAGAAAATGTACAAGAAAACTATATATATATATATATATATATATATATATATATATATATATATATATATACACTACCGGCCATAATTATTAGGCCACCCCAGTGTTTTAAAAAAAATGAGGTATTTCATATATATATTTTTAGTATTTATTGCCAAGTGAATAATTGTAAATGAAAATAGAAGAGGTATTTTGTTAATACTGCCCAATAACATGTGCATCAAATGAATTTATAAATATTTAATAATTACCTATATTGCCGTTTCATCAATAAAAGAATGACAAAAATTTAGAGTGATTCGGACGAGTTCATCTTTGCTTTCTTGCCTTGCTAATGTTTGCAAAGTAATAATAACAAAAGAACCATTTTATTTTAATTTAGAATTATTCACTTGGCAATAAATACTAAAAATAGTATGAAATACATAATTTCTTTTAAAAAACTGGAGTGACCTAATAATTATGGCCGGTAGTATATATATATATATATATATATATATATATATATATATATATATATATAAGTTGAATATATGGATCGGAATCAGACAAGAAGAATTATTGAATAAATACAGAACCAATAGGAAAAATTGTCTTTAATTTGACATGTTTAATTTATAACAAGCTTCTTCAGAGATTTAATAACGAATGATTTAAAAATCCATCTCACGGATTTTTAAATAATTCGTCCTCATTAAATCTTGATCGAAGAAGCTTGTTATAAGTGAAACATGTTAGATTAAAGACACTTTTTCCTACGTGTTTTTTATTATTCTTTTCATATATAGATGTGTGTGTGTGTGTGTGTGTGTGTGTGTGTGTGTGTGTGTGTGTGTGTGTGTGATATTATGTTGTTTAAAATGTGCTATTTTTATCAGAGACGAACGTTCAATATTGAGGCTTGAGCTTTTAAAAATATAAACATGATGAGTATCTTCAAATCAACACCGTATTATAACTGTCAGTTTCACGTCGCAGTCGTCTGGTGCTTGATTGATGATGGTTTAATGCGTGAATCTGTCACCATGCTGATTCATATTCTCACACTATTTCTCTCTCTCTCTCTCGCTCTCTCTTTCCATCCCTCTACATATTCTACTACATCTATCTATCTATCTATCTATCTATCTATCTATCTATCTTGGTATATCTCATCTTACGTCGGTAATTTGATCCAGGAGAGGCGACTTCAGTCGAAAAACGACTTAAGTCGAATTTACCGGTCTCCGAATTTACTTGTAACTAGGCTAAACCAACATTAACCATTTCCAGTCCTGTATTTTATTTATAAATTCATTTTTAATAATATATCGTCAGTAAGAATCTATTTAAGCTTACAAAGACATTTTAAGTTTTAATATAGTAAAGAAAAAAGTAATCTAAATTTACGAATACACGTGTGTCAGTCAGTTAAGTGCCATACGTGTTACGCGCTTGGGCGATCACGTCTCTAAAGAAACATGACTGACGGGACAGAAAATTTTCTTGCGGTAAGTTTTTTTTTTTTTTTTTTTTTTAATCATTTCACCCCGAGCAAGGCAGAAACGCCACTGATGTGCAGGGGGTTACATAAATGTAGAAAGATTAATTAGAAAAGAGTGAGGAGTACAAGCTAGTTAGAAAGGAACAATAGAAAGCTGAGAAAGCAGGTGCAATGACAGATACATGGGCGGAGAGAACGTGAAGATTATACAGGGGAGGGGAGAGAGCTAGAGTCCAGTGGTTAGTAGGTGAGTATTAACTTTGCTTTTAAATTTCTGGAGGTCGTAGCCGTCAGGAAAGCAAGAATACGGGAGTGAGTTCCACAGGCGGGAAGTGCGAGAGAGGAAGCTGCAGGAGTAGAATTGTCGTCTGCGTTTGGCTAACCTGACTGTGAATGGGTGGGACCCAGTTGCCAGTCTGGTTGCACGGGTAAACACCTATCCCTTCGGTTGTGAGTGTACGTTACTTTTAATGAATCAGTCAGTTAAGTGTCATACGTGATACACACTTTGGGCGATCATGTACTTCTCTTGAAAGAGGCATGACTGACTGGGCAGATCATTATCCCACAGTAGGTTGCCATTGCTTTCTGCGGTAGACTGTTTGCTAAACAAGTCTATAGAACCAAAACTGTTCTATTATTTAACCCACAGCTGGAGGGAAGAGACGGATTAATACCTTTCCCAAGTGTATTTGCGCGTAAGTGAATGCAACCAATTCAACTTGAATTCCAATTTGGTTCTACGATTTCTTTTTCCGAGCCGATATCCACTGCACCACAACGCCCATCACACGTACGTACATACTTGTACATGAAAAGGTTTACAATTTGTCGATCTTTACAGTACATCGCGGACTCTTTATTTATGAACGTGGTTTGCTCTAAAACATTACAAAATAAAATGATTCCGTAAGGTTAAATAACAAATACAGTTATTAAAACTGTTTTGCTATAGTAGATGCTTAATTTATCAATATTTACATTCAATTTTTTGTACACATTTTAATATGATTTTATATCATTTTATTCTTATTTATTGTACAGTGATGTGCGTTGTGGTGCAATGGATATCGGCTCAGAACAAGAAATCGGGGAACCGAGTTCGAATTCCAGCTGAATCCATTGCATTCATTTACGTGCAAATACCCTTGGGAAAGGTATTAATCCGTCTCTTCCTTCCAGTTATGGGTTCAATAACAGGACAGATTGGGTTCTATAGCCTTGGTCGGCAACCAGTCTACCGCAGAAAGCAATGGCAACCTACTGCGGGATAATCTTCTGCCCAGTCAGTCATGTCTCTTTCGAGACATGATCGCCCAAGCGTGTACCACGCATGGCACTTAACTGAAAAAAAAACATGATTTTATGTGCTTCCAAAGCCTTTATAGAGATATTACGACTTCTGTGGCAGGCAGATGTAAGTCGAATAAAATGATTAAAATTTATTTTATTTTTCCACATAATCGAGAATGACATAAATCAAAATGACGTAACCCCAGGTATACCTTTTATATATATATATATATATATTATATTATATTATAAACATACATAGACAAATACACGCAAGTACACGCACAAACAGAAATGTTTTCTGGTGTCAATTAAACAGGGCTTAATGCAATATAACAGAGCTATTAAGTATACATTAATAAATATATATATTATTCTACATCTATACCACGACTCGGTGCTTCATGCTCTATGCAATTATCAAGTACATATTATGAATTGACAGTTCAGGGATTTGAATTTTCGGTTCTCGCCTTATTCATGGTAGTTATATATTATATTGCTGGAATCTCTGATTTCTCATTCCGAGCTGCCTACATATATTACCCCACAATAGATGCCCCCCATTAAATCGCTGAAAAAACAGCATAGTATGAATAAAAAAATGCTCTAAACGTAATCAAAACGAACTTTTTGCATCAAAATATTTATATTATTATTAAGAGGAAAGATCGAAGTATTTTTAATTATTTTAAAAAAGAAATTTAATCCCTTCTAGCACATTCGAAAATTTGGTAAAAAATTTTGTTTTGGTTTTAGTTAGCGGGTAACCAAATCGTTACGAGCGTTTTCAATAGAAAACGTAGTATTACATAACTCGGTTTATTCCCGGTGACAAACATTAATTTTGAAATTCTTGCAAAAATCAAATAATTGTCGGACTTTAATGAAACTTTCAGGACTTATAAATAAATTTATGACATTATTTTTGAAATTCTTATTTTTAAAAAATCTTTGTAAATTTTTTTTACATCATTTACCTCACCATTTCACGTGAATTCATGAAATTGTAAGAAATTCAATTTTGTTGGGAAAATTGGTTTTGTTAGTTGAACGCAGAACTCATTGAAGAATGTAAATCATCTATTATTTTTTTTAAACATTTTGCCTTTATTTCCGAAATCTGCTCGCAATAGTAAAATAAAAAATGCAATAAAACTATGACATTATTTAATTTGATAAGCTTTTAATTGCTTTAATAATTAATATAATTTAAGAACATTATAGTCTGAAAAAAGAAATTTTCGAATAATAATGAAATTTTAAAAAATTGTCTTCATTTTTTAAATTATAATAATTTATAAGGTTTCAAAAACATTTTAATAATACTTCAAAGAGTTGTTGACGTTAGTTTATAAACTTATTAAGTGAAGATTGTATTTATCAATCGAATTGAAAAGTTTAATACAAATGGCCGTGCCTTTGCATTTTCAAAATAATTTTTAATTTTTTATTGTATATTTGAAGTTTTTTTTTTTTAAATTTTGTATGGTAAACTCTATGTGTACATTAAAAGGTTATGTGTATCAGGGCTTCTTACAGGAAAAAAAATTGTACAATTATGTCACTTGTAATCGCCATGCACTTATCTTGTCTCGCATCTGTCAATCTGTCAACACATTACAAATACTGTGGAAAGGTTAGAAAGTTCAAGAAATAGTTTTAATCTAAATTTCATGCTATAAATAAGTAATACTTGTGTAAATCAGATTAATTTAACACTAAATTTGCTAATTTTCCAAAAATAATGTGTCACAGATATATATTTTATTTTTGCAAGATTTGTAAAACCGAGAATTAACTTTTGTTTACAAATGTCTCGATCGCTCAAAAATGGCCAATTTAAAATTGGAAGAATTGAAAAACTTGAAAAAGGTTATGTTCCAATTAATATAATTTCTGTTTGAAATATATCAAAGTATTTTGCTTACTGGAAATAATAAATTTAATCATTTAGCTTTCAATTAAAAGTCAAATGAAAGTTTCAAGAAAACTTTTTTTTATTTTTAAAAATTAAATTTAAAAGTTAGTTATCAAAATTGAGTGGAGGTATATATTCAGTCAGTCAATTGCCATGCGTGATACACGCTTTGGGCGATCATGTCTCGAAAGAGACATTGACTGACTGGGCAGAAGATTAAGTAGATTGTCATTGCTTTCTGCAGTAGACTGGTTGCCAGCCAAGGCTATAGAACCCAATCTGGTCTATTATTTAACCCATAACTGAAGGATTAATACCTTTCTCAATAGTATTTGTGCGTAAGTGAATGCAAGGAATTCAACTGGAATTCGAACTCAGCACCCCGATCTCTCGTTCCGAGTCGATATCCACTGCACTACAACGCATATCTTTTCAAGTCCAAAACGTATTAATATACCGATATTTGGGCGTGTGCGTATGTTTCTTCGATCACCACGGCTAAAGTCCCAGGTACCAACTAATCATCGGACTACGCAGTAATAACGTGTACGGTTGATCATTAAATAGCACAGTATGATATTTCTAATCAAATGAAGTAGTTTCTAACAAAATGAACGGTGATACCGTGTTAGTTATAAAGTTTTAAAAAAGTTTCTTTTGGATGTTAGAAGCGGATACAGTCAGATTCGAGGTCACTGGAGGTAGAAATAGTTTTTAGCCTTCATGACTTTTCTTGCAGTCAAACTATTATTGGAGGTTAATTGGTAGATGTGATTAACTTTTGGCTGAAAAAGCTGACAGGATAGGTAGGACTGATTTTAAAAATCAAAGGTCACCAGAGGTCAATTTTGGATAAAAATATCTTATTCAAATAAAAAGATTTAAGAAACATTGCCTGTTTTACTTTTTAAAATTTGTACGGTTTTATTTTTCCACGTCATAATTTGAAAATGTTGTTTATTCTAATTAATATTTTTTGTTATTTCATTTTTAAAATATTCACCATTCAGCGGACCTGAATGAGACTACCACCACCTTTAAATTTGTTGTTTTTCATTTTTTTTTTTTTTTTGTTTGAGTACAATCTTATCGATTACACCCTAAACTCTCCGATTCACAAAAAAAAAAAAAAAATTGAGAAAAATTTTAATATGTATACATTTTGATGGTGGGGATCAGTTTTTCATACAACGTTATAGTAAATCGATCCTCCATTTTGGAACCACTCGCCGGTACAACATTACCACCACCTGTAAATTTGTTGATTATCATTTTTTTTTTTACTTTTTTCAGTGCAAACTTATCGATTAAAACCTAAACTTTCTGATTGACAAAGAAAATTTGGAAAAATTTCAATATTTAAACAATTTTAGAGGTGGGGCTCAGTTTTTCATACAACCTTATAGTAAATCGATTCTGTGCAATTAACTTTTTTGCTTGTGCATATTCAACAACTGAATCCTTTGCGAAATTTTAAAATAAATAATCTTGGAGTTTCCGAGGAAGATGCCATCGTAAGAACTGAAGAAAACTTGAAAAAGACTAAAACAAGAACAACAACCATTCCCCAAAAAACCAAAACAAAGCGACCCAACGCGAGTGGTTCCAAAATGGAGGATCGATTTACTATAACGTTGTATAAGAAACTGAGACTTCCCTAAAACTGTTTAAATATAGAATTTTTTCTAAATGTTTTTTGATAATCGGAAACTTTATGTAATGATCGACAAGACTGCGCTGAAAGAAGTAAGAAGGAAAAAAAATGAAAAACAACAAATTTAAAGGTGGTGGTAGTCTCCTTCAGGTACGCCCAACATTCTAATACTAAAATGTTCATAATTTAAATTCTAAAATGTTCATTATTCTAATTCTAAAATGTTCACCATTCTAATTATACAATGTTCATCATTTAATTCTATATTTTTCACCTTTCTAATACTAAAATGTTCATCAATTTAATTCTAAAATGCTCATTATTCTCATTCTAAAATGTTTACCATTCTATAAAATGTTCAAGCTTTTGGTTCAGGAATGTTCAGAATTCTATTTATAAAATGTTCATTATTCTAACTCTAAAATATTCTTTATTCTAATTCAAAAATGTTGGATATTCCATTTGGTTTGTATATAAATCCGTGGCTCTGTGAATGAAACCATCTTACTTCAATCTTGCAGTTAAAGAAATTAACAAACACTTATTGCAACAAATGTTCCACTAAGATGTCTACCAACAGAGATCTAAGGCTGTTCAGAACCAAAAATTACTTCCACAATATCATTGCGTAACCTCATCTTCCGCGTTACAGGCATTAAGTAAAAATGTAGTTCCCATCACATTTCTTCGCAACCTGGATCACCCTAAATTGTGCAATGGAGAAGTCAGCTTCTCTCACATATTGTCGTTGTAACTGGTCTAACTGGGGTAAATAAAAGGGGAAATGTGTTCACTCACGGCCATCCATATTCATATCTTGAATTCAGAACAATTTCGATTCCTAGTCAGTCTCAGTTTTTCCATGACCATCAACAAATTAGATGAGCAAGCACTCCAAATCAAAATCAATAAAACTTTATTTTTTACTATAGTCAGAACGATCTTGGTTGTTGTTGCTATTGGGTTGGATTCCCAACAAGAAGAAGGAGACATAGACCCGTCCTTTCACAGATATTCATAGAAAAATCTATCCGGGTTATACTAAAAATGACATACTCTCGGAACGCAGATATTCCGTGATCACTAAAAAAAAACGGAAGAAATAGCGAAATTGGCGTTTTGGATCTTTACATTTACGAACGTTTTCACAACTTTTAGCTACATTTTGGTGATTTCATTTCAATCTTTCGGCTCTCAATCTTCTACAAGTTTTTCAAGGAATTTTCAAAAAATTTAAAGTCAAATTTCAAAAGCATTTTACTACAGAAAGTTTGATATTCTGTCAAAAATTAGACTTCAGGCGTTTATTTAATAAATGGCGTGGGATTGTCAGAAAGTGTTGGTATAAAGGGGGAAAACAGATATCTATAATCTATTTCTCTCTAAAGTTCATTTAAAAAAAAAAATTACAAATGATTCGCGGCCTCTTCTGGGCCGCGGAAGGCTTTTATCAAAGATATTATATATATATATATAATGAATTATTTTGGACATTATTTTTACCGATACTCGTATTTAAGTAGATATTCTGTTTTTAATTAAACAGTATTTTATATTTATATCTACCGGCCTGATTATTTCACGAAAAATTTTTATGATGAAAATGTGTGCTATCCAGCAGGATTCGAACCTGCGACCCCTATTTACATAGGGGGAAACTACCATTTGATCTGGTACTGTCTTAACCACTCGACCATGAATAGCCTCTTGATCAGACGAGGTTTTATCATGCTTATATAACACATTTTCGTCATAAAAATTATAAAAATAAACAAATTGTTGGTTGCTTATAACCAAGTTTCGTTAAATTTCGTTAATTTCCGTAACATGTATATGTATATATATATATATATATATATATATGTGTGTGTGTGTGTGTGTGTGTGTGTGTGTGTGTGTGTGTGTGTGTGTGTGTGTGTGTGTGTAAAGAGAGAGAAAGGGACGGGTTGATAGATGTCTATTTCAACATACAAATATGATAATAATTTTCCAGTTAATCCTAATAATTATTTTGTTAATTGTTTTTATTACAATAGATCTGCGGAGCAAAGGAGCCTCGCAGTTTATCGGGGTCTTGCGGTTTCCCGGGGCCTTGTGGTCCCTAGGAAACTTGCGGCCTCTCTCAATTGCGGGGTCTGCAGGGGGCCCTAAGCACGATCCTGATTGGAATCTTGACCTCTTTTTTTTACTTATGATCCTGTATTCTGTCTTCTTGCAGTTAATCCTTTCTTCGCGCTTTCATTCGCTACATTCTGTAGAAGGCTTTCTAGTTTTCTTTTCCGTGTCTGCTATCAGCAATGTGTTATCCACATACCTTATATTGTTAAAATTGTGGTCATCATTGATGTGCCCCGGCGAGATTTCTCGTTCTCATAGAATTGTCACATTGAATAAACAGGTTGAATAAATCTGGCGAGGAGACACATTTCTGTCTTACACTACTTGTTGTGTACTTGCTGAACTTATTTCCTGTCCATATGCAGGTGTTTTGCTGCCAGTAGAGATTCTTAATTATTCTAATGGCTTTTTCGAATATTTCATGATTGCTAAGCAGCTATGAAGTGATATTTGTGGCGTACATTATCGAACACCTTTGCGTTGTCTATAAAACACAGGTAAACGTTCTTTGTATTACTCTTTCTGCTAACATTCTGAGCGTGTTCCTTGTTATGGTGTCTTTGACGAACACGTACTGTTCTTGTCATATCTCTGACCTGGTTTTGCTACTCGCCCTATTAATCCGAAATCGAATGATGAGTTTTGTAATGTAGCTCATTAAGCTGATTTTTCGGTGGAGTTCACATTCATTTACGCTTGGTTTCTGAGGCAGTGCTATAAAACAGATTTGCTAAGGCCTTTTGTAGATTTCATTTGTTATATCTGTAATCTTGTTTATGCCGAAATCCTCTGAGGTTGTCAGCGTATCTATTGTAATTCAGTCTTGTCCTGCCACCTTTTTTTCCTTTTCAATTTGACTAGTGCAGCTTCCAACTCGATTTTCAGTATATACGTCCTGTCGGTATTTCTCTGTGTTGCCAGTTGTTCGCTTTCATCGTGGAAGAGATCTCCGATATATTAGTCTCATCGTTTAAGTATTTCTTTCTTTTTCTTATATCCAAGTGTTCCCTCCTTAGATTTTGTGCATCCTTTTGACGAGCACGTCTTTTGTTCTGTTAGTACTCTTATTTTTTATGTACACCGGCTTTATTTGTGAGACCCAATCTCTTTATTTCTGCACATGGCGGACCTGTACGATATTACCACCACGTTAAATTTGTTTTTTATCATTTTTTTTTTTTTTACTTTTTTCTGTGTATTCTTATCGATTAGTCCATAAAGTTTTAGATTTTAAAAAAATTTGAAAAAATTTCAATATTTAAAGATTTTTTTGTGGGTGCTCAGTTTCTCATACAACGTTATAGTAAATCGATCCTCCATTTTGGAAACACTCATTTCGAGTTGTTGCCCTTTTTCTTTTATTTCCAAAACTTATAGGAAATTAATGAAAAAAATCGTTCTGGAAATATTATTATATTTAAAAAATTTTTCGAGTAGGAATTCTTTCAAAGTTTCTCTGTTAATTTTTTTTTAATGTTTTACATGTCATATTTTTCATTCTAATTTGTTTTTTACAACAGGAATTATTTTAAAGAAACACTTTCCAAAACATTTTTTTAATGTTTCAAATAACTTATTTTTCTTTGATATGAAGTAGGAATAATTAAAAATTGTCCATGTGTTTGTCGATCTTCAAATTGTAAGCTTCTCTATACATGGTCTCAGTGACATCAACGCAACCCCAACGCGAGTGTTTACAAAATGGAGGATTTATTTACTATAAGGTTGTATGAGAAAATGAGCACCCTCTAAAAATCTTAATGAATTTTTCCAATATATTTTTTTTTTTTTTGATAATCGGACAGTTTAGGGTTTAATCGATGGTATTGCACTTAAAAAAGTAAAAAAAAAAAGATAATCAACAAATTTACAGGTGGTGGTAATGTCGTACAGGTCCGCCCTGCACATTTGTCATTGTGCCATTCTTCTTTAGTTTGTCTGTATAAGTTTATTAATTTCTTGTGTAGTATTTTTCTGTATTCCGTTCCATATCTTGGCATTGTTTTCTATCTCCTTTACATGATATTGAGATATTCTTTTCTGATCCACTCGTTTTTTCTTCTGTATCTGTTTTCCTTTTAGCGAGGCCGTTTGCTGATGTCACTAAACCTTCTCTTAGTGTGTCTCATTTCGAGATTCTATTTTCATTTTGTCCCTCGTAACTTCTTTTTACACGGTCCAAATATTTCCCCTGAGGTTCATATCGTTCAGGAGTGTGTTGCATTGCCATTTAGGTGCTGCGTTAGGCTTCTTCAGTTCCGTAGCTTCATTCTTAATTTACATATAACACGGAGGAGATCACTTCCGCAGTCGTCACTTATATAGGTTTTGCAGAGAACGACTGCATTTCTGAATCTCTTGTTGACAGTTAAGTAGTCAATTTGGATTTTAGTTTCTTCTCCTGGACTATTCCATGCTCATAATCGTCTTAGATGATCTTGGAACCAGGTATTGGTTATTACCTGTTCATTCACTGAATACCACTGGGCCCATTTTTCTCTGCGTTCGTTGTGATTTCCTAAATCGAATTTGCCAGCTAGTTCCCATTTGCCTCACATTGCCTACTTTGGCATACAGGTTTTCCATGATAATTACACTACCGGCCATAATTATTAGGCCACCTCAGTATTTAAAAAAATGAGTTATTTCATACTATTTTTAGTATTTATTGCCAAGTAGATCATTGTAAATGAAAATAGAATGGTTCTTTTGTTAATGTTACACAATGGCATGAGCATAAATGAATTTATAAATATTTGAGAATTACCTATATTGCAGTTTCATCAATGAAAGAATGAAGAAAATTTAGGATGATTCGGACGAGTTCATCCTTGCTTCCTTGCCTTGTAAAATTTTGCGAAGTAATAATAACAAAAGAACCATTCTGTTTTCGTTTGGCACTCAAAATTACTCAAAATAGTATGAAATACATAATTGCTTTTAAAAAACTGGGTTGGCCTAATAATTATGGCCGGTAATGTATATATTTCTTGTGATTTACACTAAGCCCTTGCATTTTCTAGCATAGAGTAGAAACATTCGATTTCTTCTGTACGTTGTATTGTCGGTGCACACACGACTATAATAGATATGTTCAATGGCTTACCTTTCAGTATAACTGTAAGAATTTTTTTAAATAACTGAACGCATTTCTTTATGCCTTGATCTAGTATCAATCCAACTCCTTATTCATTTTTCTTCTTCGCCTGCATATATAATCCTGTGGTTGGCAAAATCTCCGTTGTTTGGAGACCTAGTTTTGCGTACACCTACTGCGATAGTTATAGTAAATTTAAAATTTATTTTCTGACATTTCCTTATCAAGCAAAAGTACAACAAATTCAATAAATATTAGAATCTTTGAAATATATTTTTTTAATGAATAATGGGTAGTTTAAAATGATCTAAAAATCGTTTTTATTTGTCATGTAATTTTATTAAGAACTCCTACAAAAGATATCTGAAGAGAGTGAAAAGAAAAAACTACAAATAAACTACAAGAAAACCTAATGCATGGTCATCAGCAAAAAGAGCAGCCCCAAAACCCAAATTCAGGTGGAGGATACTAAAATTAAGCAGGTCCAAAAATATAAATACCTGGAAACACTTCTAACAGAAGACGGAAAATGCGATACAGAGATCCGAAGTCGTATTGGCATGGCGAAGGACGCGTTCCAGAAGTTGAGTAAAGTATTAAGAAACAGGAAAACTTCCTTAGAAACAAAGAAAAGTACTGGATTGCTATATGATGTCAATTCTTCAATATGGCAGTGAATGCTGGACAATTTCATCAAAGAAGAAGGAAAAACTTGAAGCAATTGAAATGTGGTTCTACAGATGGATGCTGAGGATATCATGGATTCAGCATGTGAGCAATGGTGAGGTTTTTGAAAGGATGGAAACGAAAAAAAAATTAATATTGAGAATCAGGAAGAGACGGCTAAAGTTCCTGGGACATGCAATGAGGAAGGAGGGCTTAGAGAACCTGTTACTAACAGGTCAGATAGAGAGAAAAATAGACAGGGGAAAGCAGCGGATAACATATTTGAAGGGCCTGATCAGAACGGCAGTTGCGTGGTGTAACAACTTGCTAAGAGCCACCAGTGATAGGGAGACATGGAAAGCCATGATCGCCTACGTCCTGAAAGGACAGGGCAGATAAAAGAAGAATGATTTTATTATAGTTAATTTCCCTTTACATCAATCTGGCAAACATAAAGTCATTGATAGATGTGTCAACACTTCATATAAACACCAACCTCCGTGTTAAAAAAATTACCTTCCTTCGATAAATTAAACTAAAAAAGTAATATTTGATTTAATTCAGGTTAATTAATCTTTAAATCAATTAATCTTCCTCAGATAAAATTTCAGAAAACTTTATTTTACTTTCGAAATATATTTTAATAAAGAAACTTATGTTGTATCGAGAGATTTGTCAACACAGACGAGTTTAATGACACACAAAAAAATTCCAATCAATTTAAATTCGAGTTGAAATACAGCAAAGTATTTTGCTGATTGGAAATATTAAATTTAATCTATTAGCATAGAATTAAAACTAAAATAAAAACTTCGAGAACGATTTTTAATTTTTAAAATACATTTTAAATGTTATATATTACGTTTTGCGTACCTATATATATATAATGTGTGCTAATATAAATGCGTACATATTTCATTTTTTGCAAATGAACGCATATATAAATCTAAATATGATTTTAACTTTGGTTAAGAGGGCCATAGAATTTGGACTCTTTCTCGGGTCACAAAGTGCAGCCTCAAGACTGTGGTAGGTAGTTAGGCGCGAGTAGGGAACGAGGGGTTAAGTAACGTTGCTTGCTGCCGTCTGACGGGCGCCATTTCTGTCAGCTACTCTCAGCTAATGCCTCCTCCATGTCTGGAACGCTGCTTACTTGTCAATCTTGGCCTTTTCTTCAGTTTTTTAAATTTCAGTTTTAAGCTATTTTTTATAAGGTAAACAATCTTTAAACACGTGGGAGATTGACACTACACAATCTTCTTAGGCTCACGCCGAACAGACTTTCTGAATAGGTCAAGCAAGCAGAGTATATATATATATATATATATATATATATATATATATATATATACTGTGTTTGCTTGACATATATATATATATATATATATACTCGCTCTGTAATCTAATCCATTTTTTAATTACTGTGAGCACTTTTACCATGTAAAATTTATTAAAAAACATCGCCAGCCACACAGTAATCATTTACTGGGCCTACACACACACACACACACACATTTATAAATAAGTTTTATAAATAAGTTTATATATATATATATATATATATATATATATATATATATATATATATATATATTCTGTGTATCCGTTACCTATAGACTCCAAAACAGCTGAACCAATTTTCTTGAAAATTTACACAGTTGTACTATAAGCGTCTGCGAGTGTTCTTAGCTAGGTTTTGTGTCGAGGTAACCCCCGATAAATATCGAAAATCGATCATCGAAAAAATCGGTTTACAGAAGGAGTGGTCCGATTTTAATCTAATTTAATACACTCATAGACAAAGACATAAGAAACGATATTCAGAAGTTTCAAGATTGCAGTTCTTGCAATAGTGCAGAAAATTTTATATCGATACCAGGAAATGAAAATTTGATTTGCATCCATTCATTTTTCTTTCAGTCTACGGTTTCACTTTAACTGGAAACAACTATTGCTTTTTAGTCTTTCGTGCCAACGTCCAAAGAATCTGAACTCCAGGACCATGGATTAGTTTTAAAGCTTTCATTACACCCGAGCAACGCCGGGCTATACTGCTAGTATATATATATATATATATATATATATATATAAATCCAGGTAAAGAGAACCAACAGTTTTACAATTTTGAGTTCACCGTCATTTACATTTTTTTTTTACAAAGTGCTCAATACAATAAATATTGTAGGGCATAATATATTCATAATAATTAAATTTGTTTTTAGTTATATTGCGACACGCAAATTAGTATTTGTGTCTTCAGAAGAAAGTAGATTTCAAAATATACAACAAATTATTCGAAAATTTTAAAACATACAATATAAATTAAAAAACAAAAGAATGTTGAATTAAATTAAATTTGATTTTACCTACAAAGTAAAAAATATAGTTTTAAGGTTTGTTAAGTGTGTTGTAGTTCAGCTGGGAATGAGAAATCGGAGAGCTGAGTTCGCATTCCAGTCGAATTCGATTTATTCACTTACCCACAAGTACCCTTGGTAAAGATATTAATCATTCTTTTCTCCCTCAAACTATGAGTTGAATAGCAGAACAGATTGGGTTCTATAGCCTTTATTAAAATTTCATGGATTTACATGGAGGTGGGGTTAACAGAGGTAAAAAAAATTCTTACTAAGATTTTAAAAAAATAATAATTTAAAAAATAATTTCATTCAATTGTGAATGAGTACTGAATGTTTCATTAAAATCCGACAATTATTTGATTTTTGCAAGAGTTTCCAAATTAATGTGTTTGTCATCGGAAAAAAAAGTGGGTGGTGTAATAATTACGTTTTCCATTGTAAACATTCGTTACGTTTTGGTTACCCGCTAACTCAAATCATACCAACATTTTCTGCCAAAATTTCTGCCAAAATGTCAGAAAAGATTTTTTTTAAATTTAAAAAATAATGAAAAATTACTTTGATTTTTTCTCTTAATAATAATATAAACATTTTGATGGAAAAAGTTCTTTTTAAATTAAGTTTGCGGACCTTTTTTCATACTCTAGCGATTTTGTGGAGGTACCTCTCAGTAATGAATTTGAACACTCTCGACTACTATATAACACGCTAAAGTCCGCCTTCCTCTACCGAGCGCCCATAGCTCAGAGGTAGAAACGCCGACGGATGCTAATCCAGTCGAGTTTCAATCCTGGCTAGAAGCAATCGGATGTCTAACGTACTGATGAGCTGTGATACAGCAAAACACATCTCTCTGCGGATGACTATTTACGCTCCCACACCCCGATTAGGTACTATGAAGGAATGGTAGACTTAAAAAATCAGTAGCATCTACGCATCGTTAATTCAGTAATGAATTCGATCACTCTCGGCTACTACAGATGACTATATATATATATATATATATATATATATATATATATATATATATATATATATAAAATTTGCCTTTTATTTAAAATTAATTTATTTTACATTGCGGCACGGAAATTTCTATGTTTCGAGATTTTACCTCGTCATTAGGCAATATTGACTCATTGGTGGGAAAATGATTTACATTTGAATGTATAAAACAATACGCTTGTTGTTTAAAGAGTTGATATGGATGGGGAAAGACAAATTAATGTGTGTTTAATTTAACTAAACAGAACGAAGTTCAACCTTCAAATTTAAAAATTTAGGTTATATGTTTTGGGAATACAGATTTTCTTCTTTCAGTTTTAACAGGAAAGTGTCGGTCAAGGGAAGGGAGCAGTCTAGACGGTGGTTCACACCGTCTAGACTGCTCCCTTCCGGTGTGATGTATCCATATTTGTTACAAGGTTATTTTCTTAGCTTTCTCTGCATCCCAGTATTTTATAAAAACAAAAAATAGAAAGAAAGAAAACATTTTATATTTTTGATCGGACTTAAGGGAACCTTTGAGTATCATTATAATATTTTTATTTCGGCTCACAGTGCATCTTTTTTCCCCAATTTTTCATTAACTCATAAGTTGTAAAACTTTTAATATTTATTTATTAATATTATATTATAATACAAAACAAATTATTGGACATGCGTAAGTTAATTGATTTTCATTTTTGAAGAAGTTTTAAA
Source organism: Ascarosepion bandense (assembly GCA_037127315.1). Taxonomy (NCBI): domain Eukaryota; kingdom Metazoa; phylum Mollusca; class Cephalopoda; order Sepiida; family Sepiidae; genus Ascarosepion; species Ascarosepion bandense. The sequence continues at coordinate 513,851 of JBBBDQ010000115.1, forward strand.
CCATATTCCAGGTGAACATTTTACAATGTTTACATATATAACATTTATTTCATTACATTTATTTAATAGATTTTTATTCTTAAGAAATTTAATAATATACAGTTTTTTCATAAAAACACAAGGGGCGTGGTTCGTTTAAAGACTTCCATACTCTAGCTTTTTTTTTAAATTTTTCTTTTTACTGTATATGCCCACTGTATCTGACGAAACGTTGCTGGCCTCTCGCAATTAAATCACTATTTTCATAATAAATGTTCAAACGAGTTGCAGTCCACTAGTTCAGACTTTTACAGCTATGACCCTTTTTCCTATGTACACAGAAACACCTTCTTTCCATTTGTATTCTATTTGTAAGGGTGAAGATTCACTGAAGATTCCTTTCTCGGAATTGTCAATTAGTGGGAGAAGGTCATTCTCTGTTCACTATAATCTGAAGCTCTTCAAGTCTAGGGTCAACAGTTATCTATCCGACATATCAGCATAATATATACATCTTTCTCTTCTTTTTATGCCCTTGCACCAACCTCATTCAGGAACCCTCTATTCTTGAGCTTAGAAAATTTGCGCATACGAAATATTATTTACCAATAGTAAATACACGAACAGCAAAACACTTTCATGTAACATATGGCAGCAATATTCAATGCAGGAAGAAATGTCTGACCTATATATGTGCAATATGGATTCTGACCCAAAAAATATCTCGCACGGGATCGTCGCAAATTTGCTGTGGTGAATCATAGTCGCCAATTTTGTTTGGGCCAGGAAGAAAAGACACGGAAACAAGAAGATAGGTTCAACTAGCTTATTAAAATAACAGAACATATATACAAGTAAGAGTTTTAGTAATTAGCAGATAAAAGTCCGAACGGTATAGTTACGCTGCGTCACGACTGTCTCTAGACGGCCTCTAGACTGTCACACAGGTTAGTATTTATTGTCGGAGGAAGAGTCTATTCCTAATAAATAGGGCACCATAACAATCTTACATACAAGTTCAGGATTATTTTCTCTGTTTCTGACGAAATTTTCCTGCTACTGAATACTTTGCTTACATTTTTATTGAGATTCGTTATTCAAATGCGACTTCGGGTTTCTGTGTCATATTTTCCGTTATTTTAGGTGTAGCTTTTTTGCCGTCTTTGTTAAAACGCCTTCGTTGTTCATATACTTTCTCTGTTGTATTTTATCATTCTTAGGCAGAATAACATCTCTAAGGCTTTAATTTTCTTAGTCATCTATCGAGTATTTTCTACCATATTAAATTTTACATAGCACGTCAGAATGCTTTTCTTTGTTTCTAAAGACATTTTGATATCGAGGTCAGGGGCAAAAACATTGTAAAATCCAAAGAAAAATCTGCAATGTTATTTGTCCAGATCTGGCATCTCGGCTTCAGTCACTTTCCCTTCGCCGTAACCTAGCTTCACTGTGTCTTTTCTGTAAAAATTTTTCATGGTAATTGGTTTGATGAACTTGCCGCTATGGTATCAAGATTTTATGAATTTAAGCGCAGTACTAGATTGGCGGCAAGGTCTCATCATTTTACAGTTGAAATAGCTAGATGTAACCGTAAGTTCTATGCTAACAGTTTTTTTCTATCGCATTTTTCAGTTGAGGAACTTTCTTCCGGTTTCTTGCTTCCCAGTCTAATTTGATCTTCAAGAATGTAAATGCAATGTCAATCGTTATCTTGTTCTTTTATTGTCATCTCTCAACTAAGTCTAATCGTAACCGTATGTTCTATGCTAACATTTTCTTTTCTTGCCCGTCTCTCTTCCGGTTTCTTGCTTGCACAACTGTGATCTTCAAAAATGCGATGTTAATTGTTATCTTCTGTCTTCTTAAAAGCTTTTTCTTTTATTGTCCTCTCTCCTTAATGGTAGTCCTTCTCATATTTTCTAAGTAACCCTTTGCACCTTGGTGGCTTTATTGCCTTGTTTGGGAGAAGTGATTAAAAAAATTTCTTAATATTTGGGAAGGCATCAGGCATGGTAAAGAGTCAAAAAATACTTAGAGCTACATAAGGACGCTGTGGATGGTCATGATTATACATGTTGATACCACTTAGAACCGACCGTTTAGCAGTCAAGTGCTGACCCTACTCTTTTGACTCGTTGAGTTATTACTGGGCGGTGAGTTGGCAGATTAACTGCGGGAGATTAAACATTCTTAGGCTTAAATCTATTATCCCGTCTAGTATATATGTCTATATTTTGTCAGCCGTATCGCTCTCAAAACTGTTTGCATAAAAATACGGATATTACTTAAGTAGACCGGTTCACTCGTAAAAAAAAAAAAAAAATTAGGAGAAAATATATGAAATAATTATTGTAGATTAGCATTCTTTAGACTTTCCTTTGGTCATGACACTTGCCAGAATGAAATTTTTTTATTTTAAATGGGGTCATGTTTATAATATCACTACAGTGTAAAATCGATCCCCGATTTCTTACGTCCTCTTTGCAGTATAGAGATCACAAACAGAGTCAACTGCAGTGCTTTTTAAGATTTATTTAACTCATGTAAACATTGAATCCAGTTTTTTTTTCTCCTGTGGCTCATTAAATTATTACAGTGTAAAATTCCTTTCATTTTACACAGAATATATCCAATATAACGGCACAACTATGTCGATTTATTAGACTCACACAATTTCATTACCATCTAAAACATTTCGGTGCCGTTACAGTATGTGGCCTACTTCTTAGACTCTGGTATCGTATGAGGCTTACGTATAGCATGCAAGCTACCTCTTTGATTCTGGCATAGTATGCGGCCTACTTCTTTGATTCTGGTATAGTATGTTGCCTATCTCTTTGATTCTGGTATAGTATGTGGCCCAACTCTTTGATTCTAGTATGGTATGTGGCCTACCTCTTTGATTCTGGTATAGTATGTTGCCTATCTCTTTGATTCTGGTATAGTATGTAGCCCAACTCTTTGATTCTAGTATAGTATGTGGCCTACCTCTTTGATTCTAGTATAGTATGTGGCCTACCTCTTTGATTCTAGTATAGTATGTGGCCTACCTCTTTGATTCTAGTATAGTATGTGGCCTAACACTTTGATTCTAGTACAGTATGTGGCCTACCATTTTGATTCTGGTATAGTATGTGGCCTAACTCTTTGATTCTGGTATAGTATGTGGCCCAACTCTTTGATTCTAGTATAGTATGTGGCCTAATACTTTGATTTTAGTATAGTATGCGGCCTACCTCTTTGATTCTAGCATAGTATGTGGCTTACGTCTTTGATTCTGCTTTAATATGTGGCCTACCTCTTTGATTCTGGCATACCTATTTGATTCTGGTATAATATGTGGCCTACTTCTTTGATTCTAGTATAGAATGCAAGCTACCTCTTTGATTCTGGTATATTATGTGGCCTACCTCTTTGATTCTGGTATAGTATGCGGCCTACCTTTTAGATTCTGATATAGTATGTGGCCTACCATTTTGATTCTGGTATAGTATGTAGCCTACCTCTTTGATTCTAGTATATTATGTAACCTTACCTCTTTATATAATACGCTTTTTAAGGTAGACCAACTATTATGCTAATGACAGAATTTTGTAGACAACATTCAAAATGAAGGCCACATAGTATACCGGCACCATATTTCACATTTCCAATAAAATGACTATTTTTTATCGATACTTATTTTTACAAGTTTTCTTACATAGATCACAAAACGAAAAACTTTCTTTTGTGGTACAATCTTCGTTGCCAAGTTGTTGTGGCATGTTTGGGCCAGGAAGAAAGACACGGAAACAAGAAGGAAGGCTTAAACAGTGTATTAGAATAACAAGAATATATATATATATACAAAGTAAAGTGTTTGTATTCAGCAGGCAGAAGTATATGTCCAAACGGTATAGTTACGCTGCATCCCTAGACTGCCTCACAGCTGCGTCCTCAAAACTCACGTAGGTTATTATTTATTGACGAAGGAAGACTCCATTCCTATAGATAGTGCACCATAACACTTTCACAAGCAAAAAAAAAAAAAAATTTAAGACTTAAAGAAACAGTACCTTAGCTTCAAAGTTCTGGAGTCCATGTTTAAATTTAGCTAAAGCAGTTTTTTTTACTCAGTGATTCAGTCACTTTTTCTTGCAGTATGATGTCAACATAACCTGAATCTTGTCTCTAATGGGTTTACCACCCAATATTTAATTTCCGTTTCGAGGAGATCTTTGAATTTTATTTCCATATCAACGTGCATTTTTTAAATGATCGATGTAAATTGAAATATCATCTTCATGCAGCTCCTCCAGAGTAGTAAGTTTTGGAAAATGTAGCAAATCCTTACGCCCGATATTAATCCTATGTTTATTGTTGACACACAGTTTCATTAGCATCTAAAATATTTCGCATCTCCAATGAAACCACCATTTATTATCAATAATTATTTTTACAAGTTCTCCTATAAATGGCACAAAACAAAAATCTTTCACAAGCAAAATAATACAAATTTAAGAAAACAAAACTTTAACTTCCGAATATAAAACCAATTTCAAAATTGAATAACTTTAAGAAAGAAAATTGGTTTCAAATACCAAATACATTTATTCAATGAAATCCTTGTACATGATGTATCATTTCAATCTATTATATCCATGCTTGCTAAAGAGAGACGCAGATTTCCTCTCATGATTTCTTAACAGTTTCGAGGTTTTCATAATACTTGAGACACGACTAAATTCTGATTCTTCTGAATAAATTATTAGGAAGGCAATATATATATATATAATGCAATCTGTGAGTCTCTGTGTGACTGTAAGCTATGCAGGCCTACATTTTTTAATCTACACCATTCAAATTTCTAGGGACACATATCTACAGGGAAGCCAGGTTGACACATACTTTTTGAGTTAAAGTTCAGCAATTTTCTTTTTCGCACTTTTTGCCAATGGAGCAGATTGTTTACATTTGCTCCGTAAAACATCTAAGATCTAACATGATTGCTGAATTACGTCACAGAAATCAGATCACACGTGTCAAACACAACTAAAATATATTTTTATAAAATAAAAATTGAGCCTTTATATTGAATTTTTTTTTCTCTAAAATTAAATGTCTACATTTTTAAATATTCTTCGAAAATTTTTGAACTGAGAGCGTAACAGTTTTTATATTTCTACATTTTTAAATATTCTTCGAAAATTTCTGAACTAAGTTTTATATTTCTAATTTCAGTAAAACAAAATAAATAATTTTTGTTTCTATGTTAAATTCATTAAGTCAACAAAAAATGTAAATAGTTCCCCCCGTAATTTTGAAACAAAATCAAACGCAATGTTGTTTACAATGTCACACAAAACATCAAATCACGTTCATGCAAAACAAAAGAAAATAGATTTTTTAATGGAATTTTTTTTACAATTTTTAAACAACAATTTTTTATATAATTATTTTTTTATGTAACCGAGTCCTACTACTAAAATGTTCTGAGTTGCTCGGGCAACGCCGGGCTATGATGCTAGTCACATATAATTTAAATTTCTCCCAGAGCAATGAAAAATCAACTATAATTTCGTTACTTGTCCACAAGTTCTGGAGTTTATGTTTAAATCTATAGAATCTACAGCATTCGAAACTACTGTGTAGCGAAATTTGTGTCGTTATAAAGTATACCGTTGTCCAAATTATTTAAAACAACTGCTTTAGTTTCCTTTTTTTTTTCACCATACGGTCTATTTTAGACCCACTGGAGTGATAGTGTGTAATCGGTTTGTATTTTTTTCTCAGATTAGGTAATTTGCAGTGGTGTGCAGTAATATGAATCTATTTTCGGGGTGTATGATGAAATTTGTTTAGCCTTGAAAAATATTCGTTATTGCATCCGATTTTTATCACGTCCAGATACTGTTGTCTCGATTGTCGATTAGTTGGTTTATGGTCATTATCAGTGATGAACGTAACTCCAAGGAACAGTTCTATAAACACTTTCATAGCTTCTGCTCGGACGAACTTAAGTCACTGGTGCCTCCTCACTCGTGCAACCAGACTGGCAACTGGGTCCCACCCATTCACAGTTAGGTTAGCCAAATGCAGACGAAAATTCTACTCCTGCAGCTTCTTCTCTCGCACTTCCCGCCTGTGGAACTCGCTCCCATATTCTTGCTTTCCTGATGGCTACAACCTCCAAGAATTTAAATGCAATGTCAATACTCATCTATTAACCACTGGACTCTAGCTCTCTCCCCACCCCGTATATCCTTCCCTTTCTCTCCACCGATGTACCTGTCATCACACCTGCATTCTCATCTTTCTATTGCTCCTTTCTAACTGGTTTGTACTCCTCACTCTCTTCTAATTAATCTTTTTACAGTTATGTAGCCACCCGCTCATCAGTGGCATTTCCGCCTTGCTCGGGGTGAAATGATAAAAAAAAAGTACGAAAACTGGAATGCTGCACGAACACACAGAGAGATCGCAAATATTGTTGGCGCCAGCCTTCCAACTGTCAGTCGTGTCATCAAGATGATTAAACAAACTGTAGTCATCAATCCAAAACTTAAAGGAAAATGTAGTCGGAAAAAAAGAACGCCAAGATTGAACAGGTGAAGAGGCTCATCCCTTGTTTCCTGTTTAGGATGCGGTTTCCGGTTTTCCCTTTTCAAGTCTTTTCACTCTTATTTTTTTTTCCAATTGGAGTAGATAGACTAAACTATCGCCCGGTTCACACTCCACCCACATCTATTGAACAGGTGAAGAGGCTCATCCCTTGTTTCCTGTTTAGGATGCGGTTTTCGGCTTTCTCTTTTCCATTGGTTTTACCCTTACGTAGCCCCCTGCGCATTAGTGGCGCTATCGCCTTGCTTTGGGTGATATGATTAAAAAAAAAAAAAAAAGAAAAAAATCCTAGGAAAACATTATGTTTTATTTAATTTGCATGAAGGTGTATATCGGGAAAAGGGTTAGGTTCTTTTACCGTTCCAGAAAGTACCTGATCCCCGCCATCCTCTATCAGATCAGCATCGATAGAATCCAAAACCGTCTACGCGGCCTTGTAGGCGATTATTTTCCACCCTACAACCCCTTTCCCACAGACGAACTATTGGTCGTTACTCTATCGCAATAAGTCTCCCTGAAAGCAATACACTGCGTTTCCTCGGCTTTACCTTTTCTTCAGATCTCAAGTAGAATAATTACATTGAATCAATAACTAAATCCACTGCTAGAAAGGATGGGTCACTGTGTCGGGCCAGGAAGTTTTTTTTTTGCAAAAAGTTTTTTCCGCAGTAGGTTGCCATTACTTTTTACGGTAGACTGGTTGCCACCCAAGGCTATGGAACCCAATTTTTCTCGCTATTTAATACATAGCTAGAGAGAGAAGAAACGGATTAATACCTTTCTTAAGGGGATTTGGGCGCAAGTGAATGCAACGAACTTAACTGGAATTCGAACTCATCTCTCCTATTTCTCGCCCCGAGCTGCTCCACTGCAGCACAATGCACATCCGTTCTGCAGACCTTAATTACTGCTTCTGGAAAAGGGGAGCATAATCTGCCGTGATCAACAGTTTGCACCACGCCAGTAGGCTCAAAACTTCCCATCGGAGTCATCGTATTAGCACAACACTCAGCGGTGTCGGTTACATCTACCCAATTCCACTCACCAAGTTTGAGTCAACCGTTGGTATAGTTTCCATATGTGTCGCAGGCTGGGGTCACCTACAAGCAGCGCCGTAGCTGATGCTAAAAAAACATCGGGCACAGAGAAAAGTGCCTGGATTTATTAGTTGACAATGTGATAACGTCATCAGTGTCATCCGTTTCCAGAAACTATGATTCTTGCGGACTTTTTTGGCTATTCTGATGGAAATTAGGCACAGAACTTGAACGAAAGCAAGAAATCGGGTTTGGACTTTTTGAGTGTAACTAGTCTTTTTTCCCAAAATTAGTAAATAAACAAACAGATTTTTACTGTGTTCATTCGGATGTTTTCTTCGTTTTTCTTTCTTTCTTCGTGAATTGTTTAGTTTGATTTCTGACGAAGAAATGTCTTCCTTGCCCGGATTTTCACTATGATTGCACGGATCGGCCCGGACCCATGCCCGGTGTGCCCGGTAGTCAGATACGACCATGCCTACAACTAGACAACATCCAAAAGTCACCTCCCTCGTAAATCGAACATAGTGGAATTCGAACAGTTTCTTTTAATCATTTCACCCCAAGCAAGGCATTGTACTGCCCCTGTTGCGCTGGGGTTTACATAGGGGAAAGTGATGAGAAAGAGGGGTTAGTTATAGAAAATGTCAGGAGGAGGGTAATAGACGGATGAGAATATCGGTGTAATGGAGTGGAGTGGATGGAGAAAAGAGCTTAGCTTGAGAGAATAGATGCGAGTTAGTGAAAGAGATGTTTATTGACCTTACATTTAAATTCCTGGAGATTGTAGCTGTCGGGAAAGCAAGTATATAGAAGGGAATTCCACAGGTGGGAAGTGCGAGAAAAGAAGCTACTGGAGTAGAATTTGCGGTTACATTTTATTTTTTATTTTTTTAAATCATCTCACCCCAAGCAAGGCATTCCACTGCCACTATTGCGCATGGAGCTACATAGGGGAAGGTAAAGAGAAGGAGTGGTTAGACATAGGGAATGTCAGGAGGAAGGTGACAGATGAGTAAGGATAGCGAGGATGAGGGTTGGGCAGATGGGAAGAGTGTTTGATAGAATGGGAGCAGGTTAGTGTTTTAGGAGGTGTCTATTGACCTTACATTTAAACTCCTGGAGATTGTAGCCGTCGGGGAAGCAATCGTGTAGAAGAGAATTCCACAGTCGGGAATATTGCTTTCACTGTAAAAGTGTTGGACCTAGTTGCTAATCTGTTAGATCGTGTAAATTCATATATAGGGGGCATCAGTGAGCTAAGTTCGTTGAAGCAGAAGCCATGAAAGTATTTGTAGAAAAGGCACAGGGAAGCCACGCCATGTTGGTGAGAGAGTGACTGCAGCCGAGCTGACAAGTCGGTATCGATCAAAGTAAAGATTCTCCGTTGGATTTTGTCAAGAACCCCGAGGTGAATTGGTCTCATGAAAGGTGGGTGTTCTAAACACTCGCACAACATAAATCGTATAAATCACACCTACACAAATATACCATCATATCATCATTATTATCCTAATAACAATAACAGTAACAACAACACGATGGAGTAATGGATAGCATCTCCGATTGAGCCTTGTAAAAGATATAAATTCCTTTCTTTTTTTATTCTCTTAATGAGCAAATAGCGAAGCAGACTGGGCTCCTTAGCCTCGAGTGGCAAAGGCCTAGGAGAGGATCTGACGACCGTATCACGTAAAAACATCGGTTCTCGTACGATCATCGACGAGCGTGGCTGTTAGTTAAATGTGTGGCCGCTTGGAAATATCACTGGATAATAGCGCGAAGTCGTTAATCGGAGATGCGAATTTTAATTGCCGCTAGGCACCTTAATATTCACATACGCGCGCAAATACCTTCGGAAAGGTAGGTATCAAGCTTCTTTAACCCCATTCTAACCCACTATTGGTTAATATATATATATATATATATATATATATATATAGTAATAATTTATTTTTAATTTTATAATAAAAACATAATACTGCCATATATAAAGCTCAACTAAGTATCAAGCACTCTTAACAAAGTGAATTACTACAAATATATATATTATTATTATTATTATTATTATTATTATTATTATGAAGGTTATTTTTCGTAGGTACTCGTGTTTGAAATAGACTCAACATTTTTAAATACGGATATCCACTAAAAATATCGTTTAAAATAATAAAATGGATTAAATATGCATACGTTAATTATTTAGAAATGGCTTTGTTTAGTTTTAGGTACTAAATTGTGTAGGTGTAAGTTTTCAAAAAAATTTTAAAAAAATAAAAAAGATCTGATTAAAGGAGTGTGCATTCCTTTCAAGGAGAAATAGAACCTATCTGCGTTTTGATGAACTCTGAGGCCAAATCAAACGGTGGCTTCTCCTACAAAAGGGGGATACAAGAGTGTACTTTGTCGGAGAGAGCATTTGCCTCACATGCCAATAGAACGTAATGCTCACTGTCTATTTCAACAAGGTATCCATGTGCGTTGTGGTGCAGTGGATATCGACTCCGAACGAAAAACCGGGGAGCCGAGTTCGAATTCCAGTTGAATTCGTTACAATCACTTACGCACAAATAGGAAAGGAATTAAAAAGTCTCATCCCTCCAGTTATAGGTTAAATAATAGGACAGACTGAGTTCTATAGTCTTGTCTGGCAACTAGTCTACCGCAGAAAGCAATGGCAACCTACTGCGGGATAATGATCTCTCTTTCGTGACATGATCGCCCAAAGCGTGTATCACGTATGGCACTGATCTATTAAAAGTAACGTACACACACAACCGAAGGGATATTGTATTGAAAAGTTTAAAAAATGCTGTCACTGAAATATCTGAAGTTTAGAACTGAATTTTGATTTTGTGCAATGATGTGAGCTAGGAAATGTTCACCTACATATATTTTTAAAGCATGTTGAGGGTGTGCTGAAATCTTACCCATCCATCATCCTCAAATATAACCAAATATGGAAGAATGAAGCGGTCAAAATAGGTTTTAGTCATTTTGTGAAATGCCTCGAGACAATAACTTTCAGCACATTTTATTCACACACACACGTTCACACACACGCACACACACACACACACACACACATTTAGATAGATAGATAGATAGATAGATAGATAGATAGATAGATAGATAGATAGATAGATATCTCGAAGTGTTAATAGATTCGATATATATATATATATATATATATATATGTCTGTGTGTGTGTATGCGTGGAATCTATTAATAATTCGTAAAGCGTCTCACCAAATGCTTAATGTAGCCTGAGGATGTTTACTTCCTTCCTATCTCGTTTTATTTCCTGTAACAATAGAGACAAGAGCTGAATGGAACATCGAGAAACAACAGGGCACCTTGTGGTGCCACGCGTGTTAATTTAACGCTAACCAATCAACAACCCGATCATAGAAACACGCATCCAGGCAAATACTCAAAGATTTTCGTGCACATTTACAAATGCGCTTATACATACGTATATATACACACGTATGTATACATACGTATATAGATAGGATAGATAGATAGATAGATAGATAGATAGATAGATAGATATATATAGTTATTATTGTTGTTATAATAATAGCATACTGCAACTCAGAAGCTATTAATTTTCGGTGTTCAATACACAATCATCAGGCATGATGATGTATTGAACACTGAAACTTAATAGCTTTTGAGTTGCAGTATGCTATTATTATAGCAATAATATATATATATGATCTACGTCTGTATAATGCACTTTTTATAAAAAAAAAATTAAACTATCGAATTTATTAGTTTAAACCATGAATATATATATATATATATATATATATATATATATATATATATATGAAACTATCGAATTTATATCCATTAGTTTAAACCATAAATATATTATATATATATATATATATATATATATATATATGAAAGTAGAATCCTTGGTACTTGGTAAGGTAAATTCCAGAGAAGATTAAATTCAGTGAGATTTAACAGAGTATTCATTTCATTTTTTCTAGCGAAAATCCAAAGAAAAACTGAAAATGTTCTTTTATAAAATATTTTGTATTTTATTTTTTATATTGTTATTCTGCTAAACGTGTTTCTGATCTCGCGACCTTCATCAGGCTGTTTTTACATATCAAAAGGAATTAATTGTGGCTATTTTCACATGTGAAAAGGAAATAATTTTTGTTATAGTCTCTGTTAGTATGGTAGTAGTTCACAATCTCTTGTACTTCTTTAGGGAATCTTTGCTTTTGTTTATTTTTATTTTTTAAATTTATTTATACATAGTCACGCATATATATATATATATATATATATATATATATATATATATATATACACTTCCTATTTCGTGTAGCATTTCGCGTGTGTGCCACTGCGTTTGTTCTTGCTGGTATGTGTACATGCTTGCGTGTGTGCGCACATGTGCGTGCGCAAGTGGTTCGACTAGTATATCTGGTCATTCTGTGCGTATGGTCTATTAAGTGCTATTTAAATTTGTTTATTAAGTTTTTTTTTGTATTTGTAGGTAAGAATAATTGTCTATGTGATATAATAGCATAATTTTAAATTTATCTTGATTATATTGGAAGATGTGTTATGATCCAAAAGGTTTTTTGTTGTCTGATAATTTGATGTTGCTTTTGTGAAGGGAAAATCTGTTGTTTTTAAGTGTTGTGAGGAAGCCTCGTTTTTTTTTTTTAGAGTTTCATGTGGTTTTTTAGGCGGGTTTTTCAGAGGTATTTGTCGGCCACTATAGTGCGAATTATACGCGCTAGGGAATAGGTGATGGATTTTAGGCAACTTTTTGGGTTATGCCTTTTGAAATGAAGATATTTTGGGGCGATTGTAGGTTTGTGGTAGATATCTGTTATAATTTGATTGTTTCTGCTTCTAATGAGTATGTTTAAAATGGTAATTCGTGAAAACTATATTCTTGGGTAAATTTAAGTTTCCGGTGTAAGTCCTGGAGTAGAGTGTGGAATTGGTTAATATCGCAGCATGAGGATTTCCAGAAAATTAAGCAATCATTTAAGTATCGCTTCCCAGATTTAATGAAGTGTGTTTTCATGGTATTCCCATAGATTTGTTTTATCCTTTCGCTTAGGTTTTCCTTTAGGTAAGCTAATGTTGGGGTGACATATTTTAGTGCCTTTTTTGTTCCCATTGCAGTAACTAGGGTTTGGATGTAATTTTGCTGTCAAATTCAAAGGTGTTATTGTTCAGAATTAGGTCTATAAAATATCGGTGATGTATTCTTTGATGAGTCTGAGGCGGAGTGATTCTGGATGTTGTTAAATCCAAAATGATATTCACCGGGATTTGGCATGTTAATGGATTCAGATTTTTGTTTCTGGATAGCTGTTTTTATTTCACTTGACTTGTGAAATTTTAACAGTCCATAAAAATTGCTAGTTTTTGGAATGAAGTTTAATAGGAAATCATTTTCTTGTTAATATCTTATTGTATCTTATTGTATATTGTGCCGAGTTTGTAAACTTTTTGTATAATATTTTTGTCTATGTTGGTGTCGATTAATTTGTAGTTGTTCTATTTCCCTAGTGCTTCTAGAATTTGTTATTTATAAAAAGAACTAGCAGTATAGCCCGGCGTTGCTCGGCTCGGCTGTAATGAAAGCTTTAAAACTAATCCATGGTCCTGAAGCTTAGACTCTTTGGACGTTGGCACGAAAGACTAAAAAGCAATAGTTGTTTCCAGTTAAAGCGAAACCGTAGACTGAAAGAAAAATGAATGGATGTAAGTCAAATTTTCATTTCCTGGTATCGATATCAAATAGGTTTTTTCGTCGCAAACTGAATTTTGAAGGCTAAATAAGTCCTCTGAGCAAATGGTATCATGGCTGTGACTAAGAACTACAATTATACCTACTTAGAGACAAACCCAAAGCAAAAACTAAAATAAAAGGGCTGAAAAAATACAGACATACAGGCAGATAAAGAAACACACGCACACAAACATCTTGCCTTTTATATATATATATATATATATATATATATATATATATATATATTATCGATTTGCTGCACTATTGTAAGAACTGCAACATTGAAACTTCTGAATATCGTTTCTTATGTCTTTGTCTATGAGTGTATCAAATTTGATTAAAATCGGACCACTCCTTCTATAACCCGATTTTTTCGATTATCAATTTTCGATATTTATCGGGGGTACCTCGACACAAAACCTAGGTAAGAACACTCGCAGACGCTTATAGTACAACTGTGTAAATTTTCAAGAAAATCGGTTCAGCCGTTTCGGAGGCTATAGGTAACGGACTCACACACACACACACAGACACACACACAGAGACAAAATTCCATTTATAAATAAGTTTAGATTTAGATTTTCTCCATGATTAATATAGCGCTGCCTTTTTCTGCTTTCTTTATAATTATGTTTTCATTTTTCCGGATTTTCTCTAAGGCTAGTTTTTGTTCGTATATAAGTTTGTTGAATGATTTGGATTTTTCTTGTAGATCTAAATTCCAGAGTTTTCCAAAAAATAGATTTTGCTTGTTTTTATTATTGTTTTTTATATGGGAAGAAATTGGATTTATATTTTTTTGTTAATGAATCATCTATAATATTTCCGTTATTATTAAATGTTGCTTTTAATCTGAGTTTGCATTCAAATTCTCTAAGGTCTTTTTAGGTGTGTTATATTGCTTTTCGGGGCAGGGCAGTACTTTAGGCCTAATTTTAAAAGTACAATTTCGTCCTTTGTAAGTGTAAATGTGGCTAGGTTTATTATTTTGGGTTTTGTGTAATCTAAACTGGTTTCATTGCTCCGACCGGGCTTTCTAAAAAGTAAAGACTGTTTTTTTACTATATGTTCTGGATTTTCCAAGAGATAATTTCTCTTTATGCGTTTCGGGTTTCCTGGCCAGTGGGAGTTTCTCTTGGTAAAATTAAGGTTGTTGTTTCTAGATGGCTTTACATAAGTGTGTTTGTTTTTTGTTGTAAGTAGTGCTCCTGATGTTCCTAGATTCGTGGTTTCTCTATGGATTGTATGTAGGTTTTATGTAGGGATTTGTTGGGAATTTTGATTGTGATTCTTGATATGGTTAGTGGTTGTTGCATCTGTTTTGTTGTATTGGGCGGTATCTGTTAGGGTTGGCTCACAAGTACAAGAAAGTGTGAATTACTACCACACACAAATAAAACGATGTCTGAACACAGATACTATAACGATAATTAATTCATTTTAATATGTGAAAACAACCACTATCTGCCTGATGAAGGTTGCGAAACCAGAAGCACGCGCAGTAGAATATATAAAATAAAATATATACACTTTTTCTCTCGTTGGAACCGCTATAACATCACCATTATATATATATATATATATATATATATATTCTGTAATTATTTTCTGTAATAATTTATTTTTCATTTTTATCCATAAATTCCCCGCGTTTTTTAGGTTCCCCTATGTAAATTTTGAAATTGTGTTGGGTGTAGGATTGGAAAGTGATATATGTTGTCTTGTGGTGAAGGAGCGAATTATAATGATCTATAATATAGATATAGGACAGAAAGTGATGACCAGCCTTAAACCCATTTTCCCTTCGGCCTTGTAAGACAATTATAATTTCAATAATAAATATACATTTAATTTCATGTGTCAAACAATACAGACGCATATTAATATGCACACACACACACACACACACACACACACACACACACACGCACACACACACATATATATATATTTATATGTATGTATGTATGTATGTATGTATGAACCTTCTAAGTTAAAGTTACAAACTCTTTGTACTTATCAATGCTCTATCTTCACCCCAATATCAGGCACTTTACGATGAAAATCCTGCTTGCCACAATACATTTTATGAGTAAAACCACATAAAAAACAACAAACTTGGCGCTAAATATTATCACAACTCAACAATATATATATATATATGTAATCCAGGTGAAGGTTTTACTATTTTGAGTGTCCCGGCATTTATTTTAATATAAGCAGTGCTCAATGTAGACTTGTATATGTGCAGGATTGTTTGGGACGGGAAAGACTTCCTGGACCTACACGCAGAACCGACCTTCCTTAGCAGTGGATTTAGCTATGGATTCTATATAGTTATTCCACTTGAGGTCTGGTGTGAGAGTTAATCCGAGGAAGCGCAGTGTTTCGCTTTCAGGGAGAGAAGCCTGATCCATGTTAATGGGCGGGAGGAACGATTGTCTGTGGTGGTTATTAGATAGCAGCTTCGTTTTATTGTATTGAGCACTTTTTATAAAAAAGGTAAATGTCAGAGAACTCAAAATCGTAAAACCTTCGGAGAGAGAGAGAGACAGACAGACAGACAGACAGACAGACAGACAGACCCATCAACGTGCATTGTGTACTATTTGGAAATAAAAGAATCTGTATTAAAATGAACTGGCATATTGGTTTTTCAAAGTTGCTATGAAGAAAAATACATCCAATATGCCAAAGACTCTATCTGGCTTACCCCGATTATCAAGAGGTCATCGACACGTTTAGTACATGAGGTTCAAATAAAACAGGTGCCTATTTACTGAGTCTCTCAGGGAATCGAAATCTGAACTCGGTTCGCTGATTCCATTTTCTATCCTGTTAACCGTCCTGCCACACAGAGAAGAATTCGCTAATCTTGAAATAAAACAAGTTTTCTTTGAAGATGAGACCGCTTAGTTATTTTCTCATCAAATATAAATGTGCACTTGCCTTTCTCTTTTGGTGTGTGCATTTAAAAGTAATTATTCAATTTAATTAAATGCAGTTATAAATCATGAGTTCTGCTGGTGCATCTTATAGCGGTAGTCTGCCTATTAACTTATCCGAAAATAACGTGATTATTAATTACACACACACACGCATATATATATATACATTTTTTCCCTCTTAATTTAAATCATGTACGTGCGTAAGCACATACCAACGCACACTCAGAAAAATGTTTGTTTTGCTTTTCTTTTTAAACTGTAAGCCTTATATTTAATGGGCACAGGTGTTTTCTAAATTTAAAAAAAATGATATATTTTCGATTCCCATTTAGTGGTACATTTTCCTTAATAAGACTTTCATTTTCTAGCCTGGTAGACAATAAATACACTGTTAAAAAAAGAAACAGAGATGCCTACTCAAACAAGTGTACCGACTGTATGTAACATTTATATTAATAAGAAAGAATGATAGAATGAAAACAAAACATTAATAACACACACACACACTTCACACACACCACACACATATATATACATAAGCATTAACTGCATATATACCTATGTGTATATTTAATTACACGCATATATGCAAGATTTTACACGAATCTGTAAAAGAAATCGTGTAAAATCCTTTGTACAATAAAGACGTAAGCTGATGAGGGTTCGCCTGAAATAGGCCAAACTCCCGATTTGCCATGAAATAACGTGTCTGCCTTAATTTTTCTTATATTCGCTCTATATGTATTTATATACATATATATTTAGAGCTCTCTTAGAGAGTTATCCTACCACTGTATATACAGGATACTCCTTTGGATTCTTCTATACTCACAACGCATGCTGATATATATATATATATATATATATATCAGAAAATTATAAAATCACATATATATATATATATATATATATATATATATATATATATATATATATATACTGCCTGATGATGGTGCGTTGAGCACCGAAACTTGATAGCTTTTGAGTTGCAGTATGCAGTTATTATAACAATAATACACACACAGTGAAACTGATGAAATGTAACCGCAATTTCTACTCCAAAAAGCTTCTTTCCTCGCACTTCCCGCCTGTGGAATTCTCTACCGCATACTTGCTTCCCCGACGGCTACAAGCTCCAGGTGTTTAAATGTAGGGTCAATAGACACCTCCTAACACACTAACTCACACCCACTCTCTCCAACTCTCTCCCTATGTACATCCTAAGTCGTCTATCACCCTCCTTCTGACATTTCCTATAACCAATCGCTCTATGTAACCCCCTGCGCTATAGTGGCAGTGGAATGCCTTTCTTGGGGTGACACGATTAAAAACACCCCCCCCACACATATATATATATATATATATATTGTTTTTCTTTAATCCGAAGTGGAAGAGTAGGAAGGTAAATTCCAAGAACCTGATCCTAATCAATATTAAAAAATTTTAACATTAAAAGGTGATGCAGGCAGAGAGCTCAATGTACTGAGAATACATAGCCAATATAAATTAGAAAAAATTTTCAAATTTCCGACTCTTCTACCTTCCTGCATCACTTTTTAATGTTAAAAATCCTCAATACATTGATACCTTTGAATTTTGAAAATTTTCTCTAATTTATATATATATATATATATATGAAAACTTTTTTGATTTTTTCTCGTTATTATTTATTGCCGACATTGTCAATATTGTATGTTTATATCAAAACATAACCACTTATTTTACTCGCGTGCGCGCGCACACACACACACACACACACACACACACACACACACACACACACACATATATATATATATATACATATATGTGTATATATATTTATATCTCGTCTCATTTTTAGCTCTACAACCTCTGCCTATCTGCTTCCTGCTTTCCTGCCTGTTGGAAATCTTCCGCTGTAGTTCCTATATTTAAAAACACTGGAGAACCCTCGGACCCTGCAAATTACCGCCCTATCAGCCTTCTTCTGATCTTTGGCAAAGTGTTCGAAGCCATTATCAACGCCGAGGTGGTTCAGCATCTCACAGCACACAGGCTCCTCTCGGACAAGCAATATGGTTTCCGCTTCACCAGGTCTACTGCTGATATGCTAACGACCATCACCGAGTACATATACCAGGCACTCGACAGGAATGGCGAAGCCCGAACCGTTGCATTGGATATATTTAAGGCGTTCGACAGAGTTTGGCATGCTGGTCTTCTATGTAAACTGCGGAGCTATGGTATAACTGGACATTTGTTTGAACTAATCCAGTCATTCCTCTCTAACCGCACAATGAAGGTGGTATTAAACGGACATGCCTCCCAGAACTACCATACAAACGCAGGTGTCCCCCAAGGCTCCATCTTAGGTCCTACACTCTTCCTGATATACATTAATGATCTCCCTGATTCCATAATATCCCAAGTAGGTTTGTACGCTGATGACACCACAATTTATTCTCGCCTCGACCAAAAATATGGTGTAGGCGTCAAAGCTAACCTCGCAGCCGAGATTGAAAAAGACTTCCAATCCATAGTGGACTGGGGTAAGAAATGGCTAGTAAATTTTAATGCTTCTAAAACGAAGCTACTCTCAATTAACCATCATCGACAATCTCATCTACCTCCCATTAGCATGGACCAGGCTTGCCTCCCAGAGAGTAAAACACTACGCCTCCTTGGTCTCACACTTTCAGCGGACCTCAAATGGAATGACTATATCGAATCCATTGCTAAATCCGCTGCTATGAAAGTCGGTTCTCTGTGTAGGGCCCGGAAGTTTTTTCCGTCTAAATCTATCCTGCACATATATAAATCTACCATCCGCCCGTGCATTGACTACTTCTGCCATATCTGGTCGGGTGCCCCTGCTATTCTCCTCGGGCTTCTCGATAAGGTTTAGAGGAGGGTCTGTAATGTGATAGATACTGACTTGGCAGACCGCCCGCAGTCTCTCTCCCACATGCGCGACGTGGCTTCCCTGTGTCTCTTCTATAAATACTTTCACGGCTTCTGCTCCGATGAACTTAGATCACTGGTGCCCCCTAGATACGAATTTGCACGAGATACTAGATTAGCAACTAGATCCCACCCTTTTATAGTGAAACCGATAAAATGCAACCGCAACTTCTACTCCAACAGTTTCTTTCCACGCACTTCCCGACTGTGGAATTCTCTTCCACACGATTGCTTCCCCGACGGCTACAATCTCCAGGAGTTTAAATGTAAGGTCAATAGACACCTCCTAACACACTAACCTGCTCACATTCTATCAAACACTCTTCCCATCTGCCCAACCCTCATCCTTGGTATCCTTACTCATCTGTCACCTTCCTCCTGACATTCCCTATGTCTAACCACTCCTTCTCTTTACCTTCCCCTATGTAGCCCCATGCGCAATAGTGGCAGTGGAATGCCTTGCTTGGGGTGAAATGATTAAAAAAAAAATACTAGCGCTGAGTAGTACTAAAAATAAGAACTAGACAAGATTTTTCTAGACATGGGTAGTAGAAAGAGAAGAGCCTATCCTCGTACTTTAATAAACCTTTCAGTTCACAATTCCCTGTAGGTTGGACATAAGCCTGATAAGGGCCAGAAAGCACATGGGTCGAAACGTTGTGACAACAACAACAAAGATGAGGACAATCGTTCGCATGTAAATAATGTTAATACCAATTATAAAAGATGTAATTCAAAGAGGAATACCTTAAGGCAGTTACTAATGGTATTTAAAAAAAAGAGTTTATTTCAAAAGAAGAGGAACAAGAGACTGCTTTGATAAATGACCAGAAGGAATTCCTAAAACTAAGGCCAAATTGTTCATCTCCAGCCTAAAACTGTGTTGTATTGAAGCTATAGGGAGATGGTTAATCTTTATTGCATTGACCATGTGTCAGATATAACCGAACTTCTTACAACTTACTATCATTCGCTATCATCCGAAGGTTGGAGATTGGAATGTGTGGATTTGTGGAAGAATTAAAGTATGCCTTTTGTATATTAGAAATTTATTGACAGAAAAGAATAACATGAATTGGTAGAAGCTAATGTTCAATGAAAAACAGTATTAAGAAGTTAAGGGTATCAAGAGTTCGTAGTAATCCTTGCAAGAATGAGCTTATGTGTACGTATGCAGGAACGTATGTATGCATGTATGTATGTATGTATGTATGTATGAGCGTTTATTGTTGGGTAAGATTGTCTTTGAAGCTATTGCTCTGGGTGAATGAGAAAAATATGGGCATTTGAGCTTCTCACAAAGAAAACTGAAATCGAAATCTTACACCAGTCATTATGCCAACTGGGAAAGGACAAATTAATAAAACCCCATCCAAACTTCAGAGTTCTTCCCAAATAAGTCAGTCAGTTAAGTGCCATGCGTGATACACGCTTGGGTAGAGGATTTTCCTGCAATAGGTTGCCATTAATTTCTGCGATAGACTGATTACCAACTAAACCTATAAAACCCAATCTGTCCTGCTATTTTAATCCATAGCTGGTGGGAAACGCTATGAATTAATACCTTTCTCAAAGGTATTTGTGCGTAAGTGAATGCAACGAATTCAACTGAAATTCGAACTTGGCTTTCCGATTTCTCATTCCAAGCTGATATCCACTGCACCACAGCACACGTCCATTCCTAAAGTCTTTTAGAGCGTCTTCCCAAAATAGAAGGCTTAAAAAACTGTTCTTCACGCAAGATCTATGACAACTTTCCAAAAACAAAACTCAAAACCGCCGCGAAATTTTAAAATTATATAGTCATCCGCAGACAGATCTGTTTCGCTGCATCACAACTCATCAGTACGGTTAGACATCCGATTTCTTTTTTAACCCAAGATTGAAACCCGACCAAATTGGCGTCAGTCGGCGATTCTACATCTGGACTATGGGCGCTCGATAGAAGAAGGCAGACTTTTTAGCGCGTATATTATTATTATACACGCCTACTCGCCAGAGTTCTCTAATTCATTATTGAATGAGCGATGCGTACATGCCAGAGTAGCTACTGTTTTTCAAAGTCTCCCATTCTTCCAGAGTGCTCAATCAGGGTGTGAGAGCGTAGTCGTCCGCAGACAGATCTGTTTCACTGTATCACAGCTCATCAGTACGGTTAGACATCCGATTTCTTTTTTAACCCAAGATTGAAACCCGACCAAATTGGCGTCAGTCGGCGATTCTACATCTGGACTATGGGCGCTCGATAGAAGAAGGCAGACTTTTTAGCGCGTATATTATTATTATACACGCCTACTCGCCAGAGTTCTCTAATTCATTATTGAATGAGCGATGCGTACATGCCAGAGTAGCTACTGTTTTTCAAAGTCTCCCATTCTTCCAGAGTGCTCAATCAGGGTGCGAGAGCGTAGTCGTCCGCAGACAGATCTGTTTCACTGTATCACAGCTCATCAGTACGGTTAGACTCCGATTGCTTTTTTAAACCAGGATTGAAACCCGACAGTCGGCGATTCTACCTCTGGGCTATGGGCGCTCGGCCATATATATATATATATATATATATATCCGTGTAAGTGCATTCGTACTTTTTTACTAGTTTACTTTCACATGTGGGAATGTTCCCGAAATCAAAATAATCAAAGATCGAGAAAAAGCAAAAATAACGCTGCAAAAAATAAATAAGAAACAAAGAAAGAAAGAAAGAAAGAAAGAAAGAGAAGCAAAATCGAAAAAGAAATAGATAACGAAAGGGTCAGAAAAAGAGAGAAGGAAATAAAAGTGGGTAGACAAAGAAATAGGTTAAAACTGAATGATCACTCACCAATCTTCAAGATAGCAACCGGGATTATATTCTCTCAGTAGCAAAAGGCAGCCTATTAAATCATGTTTTACAAGGGGTAAACAACAAGGGCTGTTTAGTTATCTCCCCTGCCAGCCTGGTTTGCGCGGCTATTTTCTTTTATTCTTTTTACAAATTTGTTTTTGTTTATTTGTTCGTTTTTTTTTGTTTTGTTTTGTTTTTTGTTTTTTTTTATCGCTTGGTTAATTTAATCATTGGCAGGAAACAACAGTAACTCTTCAATTTTCACCTTCTTATCTTTCCCCATCTTGTTCGCCTTCTTTTTTCGCCATTTTGCTTTTCTGTTTCCTTTCTCTTTTCCTTTTTCAAGATTCTATATAACTTTCTCATATTTTCTTTTTTGTAATATCACCTTCTAGTTACATCTTATTCTTTTTCTTTTCTTCTTCATCTTCATATCACACATTATTATTATTATTATTATTATTATTATTATGTAATTTTTCTACATAATTAAAATTCTACTATGGTTGCACTACCTACCAAGTCTGCGAAAAAACATAAGGCAAGTCGTGGTGTGTTGTTATGGCTCCAGTTCATGTTTTTTTTTCTATCTCTCCTAACATCTCTAGCGTTACATAGACAACGTTCTCCTTCGTGTTAGTTAGGATTTTTTGTCTATCTCTTGTATATCTCTTAAGCTGGGGTATCCTGGGATTTTTCAATGTGTTGTTTTGTTCCATTTTTGATCATTACAAGTGCACCTTCTATCACTAGTACTATTCTTGTTTTCAATTTCCTCGTTTTTTCTATTTCAATTTCCAGATCTTTATATTTTTACAGTTTTTCGAATTCCTTGGTTGCTATGTTACAATCCGCTGAACAAGCCATATCAATTAATAGGCAAGTTTGTTTTTTTTATTTTTGGTTTTTAACAATAATGTCCGGCCTATTTGCTTTAATTTTTGTGTCTATGTAGATGCTGTAATCTCATAGAATGGTGACATTTTCTATTTCTGTAACCGGTGCTGGGTGATGTTCATACCAGTGTTTGTTTATATATTTTCTATAGTGTGTGCACATTGTACAATGTAAATATTGCCCCACTCTATCGTGACGATTTATATATTATTATTATTATTATTATTATTATTATTATTATTATTCTAACCTCTTTATTCTTTTATTCTTATTCATCTGCATATCACCGCTTTCTATTTTTTTTTTCATATAAACTCCCATTACTTTTTCTTTCTTTCTATTCCTATTTTTTGAGTTCATTTCTTTTTTTCTTTCTTCTCTTTGTCTTTTTCATATCAACTCTCTCCCATCTTTCTCTCTTTTGTCTTTATATCTCTTCCTCAGTCAGTTAAGTGCCATACGTGATACACTCTTTGGGCGATCATGTCTCTTTCGAAACATGACTGACTGGGCAGAAGATTATCACGCAGTAGATTGCCATTGCTTTATGCGGTAGACTGGTTGCCAGCCAAGAATATAGAACCCAATCTGTTCTATTATTTAACCCATAACTGGAAAGAAGAGACGGATTAATACCTTTCCCAAGGGTATTTGTGCGTAAGTGAATGCAAGGAATTTAACAGTAATTCGAACTCGGCACCCCGATTCCAGTTGATTCTTCCTCACTGATCTTTTTCCAACTTATTTCCTTCTTCAATATTAATACTTTCTTTATCCACCCCAATCCTCCTCCTCCTCCTCCTAATATCATGCACTGTTAATTATCACGGTTCCACTTCAGCAATCTTTCCTTCCCAAACATAAAAAAGGGGAGACGCAAAAACAAATAAGTAAGCAAGAAAAACGCGCCATTAAAATGAAAAGTAAAAACTGAGAAGAAGAGAAAGCAGCCGAGGAATGTAAAGATTAAGAGGTTGTGCGCTGTGGTTGTTAATGGCTTCTTAATTATATAGCAAAGGCTAACATATACGCGCGCAAAATAGCGCGGGAACGGACGAATGATGTCACTTATGGGGGGAAAAAACACTTCACAGCGTCTCCGTAGATCTGTATTGCTTGTATTTCCGTGAGCTGTCTTTCTTTGTTTCTTGTTTACCCCAAGTTTTTTTTTTTTTTTTTAATCATTTCACCCCGGGCAAGACGGAAATGCCACTGATGTGCGGGGGGCTACATAACTGTAAAAAGATTAATTAGAAGAGAATGAGGAGTACAAACCAGTTAGAAAAGAGCAATAGAAAGATGAGAATGCAGGTGTGATGAAAGTTACATAGGTGGAGAGAAAGGGAAGGATATACGGGGTGGGGAGAGAGCTAGAGTCCAGTGGTTAATAGATGAGTATTGACATTGCATTTAAATTCTTGGAGGTTGTAGCCATCAGGAAAGCAAGAATATGGGAGCGAGTTCCACAGGCGGGAAGTGCGAGAGAAGAAGCTGCAGGAGTAGAATTGTCTGCATTTGGCTAACCTAACTGTGAGTGGGTGGGACCCAGTTGCCAGTCTGGTTGCACGAGTAAACACCTGTTGAGAAGGCACCGAGCAGACAATGAAAGTATTTATGGAACAGACAAACAAAGGGAGGCCACATTTCGTCGGTGAGGAAGTGGCTGCAGTCGAGCCGCCAAGTCAGTACCTATCACATTACAGACTCTCCCTTAGACCCTGAAGTTGAAGTTGAAGTTGAAGTTGTTTCGCTTTGAGTCTTTTCCATAATATTTTTTCGTTCTCATTATATTATTTCTTACCTTCTGTTGTAATAGAGTCATTTCGTGATATTTTTGTTGTTTGGTGCGTGTCAGTGTCATTTTGAGAGCGCAACCAGAATCTAAGCTTACAGTGAACTCATAATAAAATCGCCCAGTCAGTCATGTCTCCTTTCGAGACATGATCCCCCAAGCGTGTATAATGTATGACACTTTTTTAAAATGATAAAAACGATAGATGATTTATCTTCTGGTAAATGTCGTCTGCAGGGAATATTTAATCAGTGCCATTCGATAAACTATTCTTCTCTTATTCATTATAAGTAGTCCTAGGAATTCTATAACTATAATTATAACAATATAACTGGCAATCAGAACTCATGAGAAAGTGACTAAGCAAACTTGATCGGAACAAGAAAAAAATGAAGCGAATTCTGTATTAATCGAATTTTGCAATATATTTTTCACAATAATATATTATATATTTAGGAGAAATAATTTCTTAAAAGGCATTTTTTCCGAACATATATTAATTAAAAAATTCAGAGAATATGACTGTTAAATCTTCAGATCTGTAGTTTCTTAATTTACAGCAAGTAAAGTTGCTGCTTACGTTTTACAGCGAGTAAACTTTCAATAAAGAAGGCAATATCGGAGAGTAATCTAAGCATATAATAAACGCTTCATTTAGATGGAGATATTTTTTTATCGTTTCACCCCAAGCAAGGCGGTACCGCCACTGATGCGCAGGGGGCTACATAAGAGTAAAAGTTTAGGCAGAAGGAGAGTGAAGAGAAAGACGAACCAGTTACAGGGGGTGTCAGAGAAAGGGTAAGAGAAGGATGTAAATACAGGAGTGAAGACAATTGCAAAGGTAGAGAGAAAAGAAAAGAACAAAATACACGGTGTGATGTAGAAAGGACTGGAGTCAAATGGATATGAGATGGGAATTGACATTGCATTTAAATTCCTGGAGGTTGTAGCCGTCAGGAAAGCAAGTATAGGGAATGGAGTTCTGCAAGCGGGAAGTGCCAGAAAAGAAGCTGACGATGTAGAATTGTCGGCTGCATATGGCTGATCTAACTGTAAAAGAGTGGAACCTTGTTGCCAGTCTGGTTGCACGAGTAAATTCTTGTGGGGGCACCTGTGGCTTAAGTTCGTGGGAGCAAAAGCCAAGAAAATATTTGTAAAAGCGATAAAGGGAAGCCACATCCCGCCGGTGAGAAAGTGGTTGGAGTCGAGCTGCCAAATCAGGACCTATCACATTACAGATTCTCCTTTGGAGCCTGTCGAGAACTCTGACATGAGCAGCAGGGGCACCTGACCAGATATGACTGCAGTATTCTATGCACGGACGGATAGTTGATTTGTAAGCGTTCAGTGACGGATGTGCGTTGTGGTGCAGTGGATATCGGCTTGGAAAGAGAAATCGGTGAGCTGAGTTCGAATTCCAGTTGAGTACCCTGCATTCACTTAAGCACTGGTACCCTTGGGAAAGGTATTAATCCGCCACTTCCCTCCAGTTATGGGTTAAATAACAGGATGGGACCTGGAGGCAATCCATCCAGTGTTGGTGTCACAATAAAAAACACCCTTGGTAGCCCTGGCGAAGCATCAATTATTCAGCTATTTGACAAGACTATGAATTTCGCTATAAACTGCGACAGGATTCCAAATGCACAGGAAATACTGGAGGGGTGTAGTGAGTTCTATCTCGGCCAAAGCCGTAGGACAACGACGTTGATTTGTATATGTGCAAGATGGACTCAGGAGGAAAAAAAAAGCTTCCTGGCTCGACACGGTGACCCAATGTTTTTGCGAATAATATGCGAAATTCCACACAAAGTAATCTTTTGTAGCTCTGACCTGCTAATGCGCCCAAGGGTTTTAATTACACAATATTCGGTACTCTGCTTTATCTTAATCAATGTCCATATCACAACGGGAATAATCGTAGTTTTAAGGTTCCACATTATTCTTAATTTGATTTGCAGGTTCTTATGATTTGACATTTTTTAAATTCATTTTTTAGAAACACTGGAATTCTGTGAGCAAGTTATATCAATTCTTCTAACGCACTTCCGGTTCCTTTCTTATCAGTTAACTCTGGTCTTCAAAAATTTAAATTCAATGTTAATCGCTATGTTCTGTTTTCTTAATCCACGCCTATTTTATTGTTCACCCTTAATATTAGTTTTTCTTATATTCTCTAACCAGTGGTGATTGCTAAACACTGAAAGTGTTGAGGGTGTCACGTTTGGAACGCAGACCTTCCGTCATCAAGGACAAATTCATCGGACACCGCTTTTCTTGTTTACCTTTTTACCTCTCGTCTCGCTGTGACGTTCTTTGTTACTGTTTTAATTTTATTTTATTCTTTTGTTTCCTCTTCTCTTTCTTTCTTTGTGTTTTCTAACATAGACTTGCTTCCTTTAGCTTTAATTCCTTTTTTTATCACGCACTACTTTTATTATCCACTCTCGATAACGTGATCATGAGTAGAGTTTGCTTTTTGGCAGGATCTTCAGATTCTTCCTGTTCTTGGTCCAGACATGCACTCTCACCCTTTTAGTCCCTGTATGCACAGGCAGTATTCGCCTCTCCGCCGGTCCATATAACTTTGATTTTTTACCTGTTTCACAGAATGAAATCTTTCGTTTTTCATTGGAATTCGTCCGTGTGTTCTTGTGAATTCGAGTTTACACTGGCTGTCTAAAGTAAGATGTTTTTCAGCATTTTATCCAGGACAGCACAGAGGTACGTAATTAAGAGCCAAGGTTTTTCTGAGGAGGTGAGGGCAAAATGAAGTAGCGTTTTCATTTTCATACTACTCCACTATCGTACACACAACTTAGGAATGAGTTTGAGTATAAGTATATTACTTCACTAAAATGAAATAATTTTCATTCATAGTAGCGGAGTTCTAATCTATTCTTGCCCTCTTTTCCAATTTCAAGCTCTTGGAACACAAGAGAGGCTCATTTCAAAACCAAATCAAAGGGTTAATACTAAAGTCGATACTAGCAGAACAGTGTGATTTGTCTGCTCTGATTTTTTTCCTCTACAAACTTTTATGAAACACACACACACACACACACACACATAAATAAATAAAAAATAAATGCGAAAATAAAATAATACAACAAAATCAATCAAAATGCTGGGGGCACCACAGCCGTGCAAAATGCAGCTAAAAATTTAATTTATTTTTTTCAACCAAGTTCGATCAAGAAGGTACTTTGGAATAAGGAAATCATTTAAATAATATCATTTCTCCATGGCTATTAAGTCTCTTTCCCTCCCTAATAACATGTCTGTTCCTGTCTGTCTGTTTTGTTCATTTTGTTTGTTTTCCTTTCAAACTGGTCTCTGAATGTGTCCTTAAAAATCTAAATGAAAAAGAACGCAGAGAAAAAAGTGCTGAAGATCAAATCTTATCCAAATCAGAGACTGATCAGTTTCATAAATTTTTGAAGCTTATAAAAGTTGGGGGCAACAGAGGGGTCAGCCAAAATTCTAGGGGTGGGCCTTAGCCTTTTCTGCCCCTCTTCATCACTGCTTCTAACACTCAATAAACTCAATATTCCATAGGCGAGAAGTGAGCAAGTAATCTCGAACAGCTTTTTTCCCGCAAACTCCTGCTCTGTCGAATAGACTCCCAAAAGAGAATGTTTCCCCGATTACTACAACCTTAACCTGCTCAAGTCTAGAGTTAACCGTTATTTTCTCCTCCTATTTATGTAAACTACAGTTCTCTAATGAAATTAACTAGCCAATATAAAATTAATTCATTAATGTGTGTGTGTGTGTGTGTGTGTGTGTGTGTGTGAGTGAGTGTGAGTGTGTGATGATCCTTTGAATCTTATAATTTCTTGATTGTTTTTTTTTTTCAAGTTTTTAAATCCAGAGGTTGATTTTTTTCGTCATTTCACCTCAATCAAGGCGATAATGTTAAGTCTACCGAGAACTATATTGTAGATAAAATAAAAATGAATGGTAAAAATTTCTGAGTTTAGGAAGAGACGTGAGAAGTATAGATTTGAAGTACGATGTAGAAGGAACCGGAAACCCAATTCTAAACAGGAAACAAGGGATAAACCGCTACTCCTGTTCAAAAGATCAGAGAGGACAGTGAACCGGACGATAGGTGAACTTCTATTGAGGAAACATAAATACATAGTAAATTACTTTTCAGGGTTTAGGCGGTGGTGTTAGAAACACAAAGTTGAAGTAGACTTTAGAAGGAAATGGAAACCCAGTTCTAAACAGGAAACAAGGGATAAATCTTTACTCCATATGTGTGTGTGTGTGTGTGTGTGTGTGTGACGATCACTTGGCAGTTTGGTTAGAACAAGGTTAGGCTTTGTTTTTTAATAATTTTACCCAATGAAGGCAATAAAGCCACTAAGATACAATGGATTACTGAGTGTGATAGAATATGAGAAAAGAAAAAAACATTATTGAGAAAAGAAAACAACACGAGAACAGGAATTAAGAAGATGGAAGATGACGATTAGAAATGAATTAAATTTTACATCTCAGACAAGCGATTTGGAAATTTAGAAAACCCTGCTCAACATTCAAAATTTCAGTTGAAAACACCGGCGCAATATTTTTTTTTACATTGAGGTTCACACTGTACAAGACCCAAGAATCACTTGAGGTAGAGTGCTACAGAGTAACATATTGCAGTGATCGGGTAAACATCTTCTTGTTGGGAGTTAGTACACAGTAGTCGTTCGCGGAAAATTAGTAGAAATAATAGATAGCACGACAGACAGGTAAATAACTAAATTAATAGGTAATCAGATAGATACGAACGGACGGAGATTTTACAAACATAAATAACAATATCTGAAGCTGTGATGGTTTTATATTTATACTAGCAGTATAGCCCGGCTTTGCTCAGGTGTAATGAAAGCTTTAAATAGTCCTAGAGCTCAGACTCTTTGGACATTTGGCACGAAAGACTAAAAAGCAACAGTTGTTTCCAGTTAAAGCGAAACCGTAGACTGAAAGAAACATGAATGGATGTAAGTCAAATTTTGATTTCCTGGTATCGATATTAAATAAGTTTTTTCGTCGTCAACTGAATTTTGAAGGCTAAATAAGCCCTCTGAGTAAATGGTATCATGGCTGTGACTAAGAACTACAATTATACCTACTTAGAACCAAATCCGAAGCAAAAACTAAAATAAAAGGGCTGAAAAAATACAGACATACAGGCAGATAAACAGACACACACACACACAAACATCTTGCCTTTTATATATATATATATATATATATATATATATATATATATATATATATATTATCGATTTTCTGCACTATTGTAAGAACTGGAACCTTGGCACTTCTGAATATCGTTTCTTATGTCTTTGTTTATGAGTGTATCAAATTTGATTAAAATCGGACCACTTCTTCTATTACCCGATTTTTTCGATTATCGATTTTCGATATTTATCGGGTGTACCTCGACACAAAACCTAGGTAAGAACACTCGCAGACGCTTATAGTACAACTGTGTAAATTTTCAAGAAAATCGGTTCAGCCGTTTCGGAGTATATAGGTAACGGACACACACAGACACACACACATACACAAAGTTCCATTTATAAATAAGTTTAGCTATACGACAGACGTTATTACTTCAGCGTTATTTTTAGTGGATGGCCATATTTGAGTAAACGTTCGTTTATTTATTAAAGAGTATATTTATTTGAGTCTACCGGTCTGAATATATATTTATGCACAAAAAAGAACAGATTTATATCACCACACACGATGTGTGTATTATCTGTTATTTATTATTATTGTTATTAACAACTATTAGTATGAAAGCACTATTCGACACTTGTTCGATGTTCCTTTTCGTTCTTCTAGGAGCTTAGTGTGTGCGACAACGGATGACCTGAAGGCTTGTACTATGTACGGTCTTAAGACTGGGGAATAACAGAAAGAGTGTGTTGATAATCGTTGGGATGTGGTGGTTGCGATGAGTGATTGCAGATGACTAAGTGACGACAGCGAAAGAGAAGAAGACTTAAGGCGCACAAAAGTCAAGTAAAATTTAAAAAAAAAAAGATTATAAATACGGATTGTTTTGCTCCATTAGTAAAGACATAAGGGAGGATAAATTTTGTTCTTTTATTATCGAAAGGGTTGCGCTTGCTTGTTCGAATGTTCTAACCTAAACTTTCAAGTGCCATTTCTTTTCCAAGAAATTTCTTTTTCTTTATAGCACAAGTATTTTTTTTTTCTCGTAGAAGTTTCCTCACATATTTTCCTTTATTTTATTTTTCTTAATTTTAGTTTAAGTGCCAAACGATGCATGCTTCGGCGATCATGTCTCTTTTGAGACATGACTGACTGGGCAGAAGATTTTCCCGCAGTACTTTGCCATTACTTTCTACGGTAGACTGATTGCCGACCAAAACTCTGTCAGCTGAGTGCCATACGTGATCACACGCTTGGGCGATCATGTCTCGTTCGAGACATGACTAACTGGGCAGAAGATTTTCCCGCAGTACTTTGCCATTACTTTCTACGGTAGACTGAATGAATTCGAGCTCTATAAACAATACTTTCGGACATGAATTGGCTATTGAGTGGGTAGGTTTTATTTTTTCGGCAGTATATCCAGCAGTATATCCAGCCGAAAGAATCTCTACGAAAAGTTGCCGACCAACAACAACACTCCAAAAGAGAATCTCATGGAACAAATCTGTAAATAGAATTTTTGACTCTTCCATTGACCAAACTAAAAATTATTCTTTATATACACATTTAAGGATTTCCAAAAATAGTACTTAGATTACTCACTAGCCTAGCGTGTTAAAAATACTCTACCCACACCTTGCTCTCTTCGTAACACATGCCAGTAGTAAACTCAGATTTTCTGCTTTGAATGAAAAAAGTGTATAATTTGTATATATCTTATTTTGTGTTTTTTGTAAATTAAATATCTGTTTATTATTTAGCTCTTTGTTTTGGTAAATCATTTTCTTTTCTTTTGTTACAGCTTATAACACGTAACAAAATTGGGAGTTCGTCAAACTCGATAATAAAAAAAAATTGGGGGCTCATTCAACTCCATAATATCGTAAAAAAACTCAAATTCGCGAAAAGAAAGAAATTACATTTATTGAATTATTTTTCGTAAAAAAATAAAAACCAAAACATAAACATGCCTTTTTCCGTGGAAAATTTTTGAGTTTAGCCGATCTGGCCGAATCATTCGAAGTTTTACAGAAATCGGAGCTAGTACAAATTGCAGACTATTTCAGGTTAAATACAAACTCGTCAATGAAAAAAAGCAGAAATAAAAAGTATTCTAGCTAAAGAACCAATGGGTAAAAATCTCTTAGACTCATGTAAAATAGACGAAAAAGACGACCAAAGCAGTTTACGTCTTTAATTAGAAATAAATAAATTAGAGATGCAAGAAAGAAAACTCCAAGCTGAAATAAAGTTGGAAAAACTGAAATTACAACGAGAAGATAGAAATCAAAATTCATTTTGAAAAGATTGCAATAAATTTAGGATGGCTTTACGAAATCTGGTCAACATTCTTACAGACGGTTTTCTTCGGTAGAGCTGCTGATATATACTCGGCTCTCGGTACTGAAGATGCCACAGATTATGAAAAAATAAAAAATGCCATATTAAATGCATACGAATTAGTACCGGAGGCATATAGGCAAAAATTCGGGATATATGAAAAATTCGTGCGGCAGACGTACGTTGAGTTCGCTAGAGAAAAAGATCTTTTCGATAGATGGGTTAAGGTGAGAAAAACATAACATTCACTCTTACCTGGGGTGGTAGCACCTATTAGGGTCCCAACTATGGGCAATTAGTTAATCCTCAAACTGGGGTCAAAACATTATGGAAGTATATTAATCGACTTTTATAGAAAAATTTGAATACAAAACTATTTCAGTTTTATAAAATAAAAAAATAATAAACATTTTTCCTCAAAATCTGACTAAATCAACCTTCTCACTATAGTCAGTCAGTTAAGTTCCATACATGATACACGCTTTGGGCGATAATGTCTCGAAAGAGACATGACTGACTGGGCAGAAGATTATCACGCAGTAGTTTGCCATTGTTTTCTACGGTAGACCGGTTTTTTTCACCTTAAAAAAACATAGACCGATTATAAGTTACGCCAATTCATTCTTATTGAAGAATTTTAACAATGCGTTTCACGTGAGATTCAAACACATCTCGATGATAAGAATGTGGAAACGATTAACGAGATCGCGGTAATCGTAGATACCCACAGTCTAACTCACAAGAAGAGTTTTGAAAAATTCATATAACCGAAAACCAGTCAGGCTTTCATATAAATACCCAAACACTATCGGAATCTCACTCTCATAATGTATTTCGTAGAAAATATATACACAAGAAAATAAAAGATACACCTAAAAGTTCTGTTCCGACAGAATTAAAAATCTTCTATGCCTACTTCAAGAAGGATAATCACATCATATTCGATTGCCGAATCCTTAAAAAAAAACGGGAAGAAAATAACTCCCTTCAACCTCATGCTTTTGCTATACAACAAAGAAAAAAGTAACTCCTTTCCTCAGTCTTCCTTCTCGAAACTAGGTGTTAGTGAAAACAATAAAAACTAATATATGGAAAATTATAAACCATTTTTTATCTCAGGGTTCTGTTTACATCATCTCAGGGTTCTGCTTACATCATCTCAGGGTTCTGCTTACATCCTCAGAAAGCTAGGCCTGTCCAAATCTTACGAGACACCGGTGCGTCTCAAACTTTACTATTAGAAGATATACTACAGTTATAGGAATCGACCTTCACTGGCGATTTTGTTTTATCACAAGGCGTTGAATTAGGTATCATTAAGGTCCCCCTTCACAAAATTTATATAAAATCGGAATTGGTGAATGGTTCTGTCATAGTCGGTGTACGACCAACCCTACCAGTCCAAGGGGTCTCCTTACTGTTAGGCAACGACTTAGCAGGTGACAGGGTAGTAGCAGAACCAGTCGTCTGTGATATTTATTGACAATTATGTGTACGTCAACTCGCTTTCCAGAGGCTGTCCCTCTAAGAAATATTAAGGCTAGTACTATTGTTAAGTCTTTAAAGCCTTTTAAGTTTTTCTGTTTAGTCGGGATTCAACAACGGTGGCAGTACATGATGTTTTAGTTGGAAATGAAAAACCCCATCAAACAACATTTTTACCGGGTAAATCCAATCGAGCTTCAACAGTTGAGAGCGGAGATTAAATACATGCTGGATAATAGCATCATTGAATCAAGCAATAGTCAGTGGAGTTTTTGTATTCGTGTATCAAAACCTGATGGCACTTACCGATTTGTAACAGACTTTTGAAAAATAAATGCAGTAACCAAAAGTGACTCTTTTCCAATTCCTAGAATTGATGACTGCATTGACAACATTGACAAGGCGAAATATGTCAGTTAAAATATATATTATAGATACTATATTTTTTTTTTCGATGACTTATGAATTTTTAGAACAACTGTTTCAATTTTTAAAAAAAATAATTAAAATCTTAAATCTTTTAAAATTCTCCATTAAGTTGTACCGGTTAGGTGTTATTACTACTAAATAAAAACTTTATTTACTAATTATAAATGAAAAGGCTTACTACAATTCAGTGACGCCTAATATTTTTTTTAAATTTGAATTTTTTTTGTACAAACGTGCCAATTTTCGTGAATACGGAGGTCCATACACAGCATTATCAGAAAATAAAACCGATAAATATAGAAAATTGAAAGCCAAACTACGTAAATTCCCTAAAGCATTAGAT
The DNA here is from genome assembly GCA_037127315.1 of Ascarosepion bandense. Lineage (NCBI taxonomy): Eukaryota > Metazoa > Mollusca > Cephalopoda > Sepiida > Sepiidae > Ascarosepion > Ascarosepion bandense. The sequence continues at coordinate 548,440 of JBBBDQ010000115.1, forward strand.
TACGGAGAATTTTATTTCTAAATTTTTAGGATTTCTGTTTATTTAATAATTGCTCAAAAGTTAAACAGCAAGATGATATGCTTCTTTTTTGTTTGGCGGCAGACAAGAGCTGAAAAAGATTGGTGTATCTAAATATCGTGTGGAGAAAAATCTAAGAATACAACCAAATCCGCCTGAAGGTCCGTGGAAGTGAAACTGCAGTAGCTTCGTAAGATTGTTATATGATTCTACCTTAATATTTAAGTATACTGTTTCACAGACTTGGTATTAACCCTCTAGGGCCATTCGTATCATGTTTGATACAGTATTTCCCTATAAGGAAACATTTGGTGTTTCCCTACAAGGAAACATTTGGTATTCATTGACTGAGCAGTCAGTACTGCTTTCATTTGAAATTTATAAAATATTTCTCTTAAAAAATTTTTCAGGAAAATATTTCTTTCAAGGCTTGTTTTCATACTGTATCAAATATGATACGAATGGCCCTAGAGGGTTAAGCACTGTCTAAAATCTATTGGAATTAATCGATTTCGGGGTAGAATTTATCACGTTTGATGTAGACAAAATGAATTTTATATATATATATATTAGAAATTTCTAAAAGAAATAGAGAGAAAGGTTTTCTGAGAGAAAAAACAGTGTCAATACCGGATGAAGTGTAGAAAGTTTAAATCAACGCCCACAAAAGAAAAACGGTGTAGGCGAGTTGATGTCTGACCTGATATGGCGCATGTCTCTTTTCTAAATTGCATTTCATCACTGGATCGTTAACGACAATTATCGTATTACCATTATAACTATTAATTTCGTTACTGTGCAATTATTTGCAGCAGAATTGCCTATTCTTTGTAATCAGACGCTCAAATATCCACAAAACTTCTCATGACTTATCTTGACTTCTCTCGAATACTCAAGTTAATATTTGTTATTAATATTTACTGTCATTCAATATCTGTCCTTCAATATGTCAGCAAATGCTGGGCAATCTCATCAAAGATGAAGAAAAGACTTGAAGCAACCGAAATTTGATTATACAGAAGGATGCTGAGGATACCATGGACAGAACTAGTGAACAACGGTGAAGTTTTTGAGAAGATGGACACGAGAAAGAAAATGGATGCTTAACATCCGGGAAAGACATCTCTAGTTTTTGGAACATGTAACGAGGAAGGAGAGCTTGGAAAATTTGATGCTTACGGGATGGATAGAGTAGAAGAGACAGAAGATATAGCAACACATGACATATCTGATGGACTTGAGCAGATGGATGGTGGATCGCGGATTGAGTGGAATAAGAGGAGAAAGGGTATTAAGAGTGACAAGTGATAGGAAGATGTGGAAGATGTGGAAAGCCATGACCGCCTAAGTCCTGAAAGGACAGGCACATAGAAGAAGAAGAAGAAGAAGAAGAAGAAGAAGAAGAAGAAGAAGAAGAAGAGTTTTTGAGTTTAAGTTTGAGTTTTGTTTAACGGCATATGAATCTCTGTGGGATATTTAATGCCAAAAAAGTGGGGGTTTAAGGTATGATTTTAATTTTAATGTTCAGTTTTAATTTTCAATTTAATTTTAATTTTCAGTTTTAATTTTAATGTTCAGTTACAGAGAGAAAGTTGATTTAGTAAGATTTTAATCAATTTTTTGTTTTTATTCTTTTATTTTAGAAAACTGAAAATGTCTTCTAGCTTTGTATTGCTATCTCTTCTCTCTCTTCTACTCTATCCATCCCGTGAGCATCAAATTTTCCAAGCTCTCCTTCCTCGTTACATGTTCAAAAATGTTTTGCTGGGTATTTTATAATTATTTCTTTAAAAATGTATATTTTTCTATAAAAGTCTATTTTTATGTATATATTTCTATAAAAGTGTATCTTTACACCTTCACAGTGTTTTAACCCCAGTTTGGGGGTTAACTGTTTGCTCATTGATGAGACCCTAACAGGTGCTACCACTCCGGGTCAGGGTGGACCTGAGAGCAACAGCAATTAAGAGGTGGTTCCATGCTCCTCATAACCTCCCAATCAGAAGCCATGCTGCTAGATACAGTTTACCGTCATGCCCAGGACTAAGAAGAAGAAGAAGATCGCGTCTTTTCTATCATATGAGGGAGGGTCTGTCTACATTAAAGATTAGCAACAAAAGATTTTGCGAAGGAAAACCAAATGAATGGAAATGATGATCAGGAAAAATGTGCTGGGGTGCTTTTTTGTAAATATGGGGCAAGGCTTCTAGCCTTAAAAATCAGCATTCTAAAACATTATTATAATTACTTGAAACTGCTGGATTTTTAAAATCATTTCACCTTAAGCAAGCTGATGAGAAAGATTATTTGGTACAACATAATGATTCACCCTTCTGAACAGCAGAGTAATTGATTCAATATAATCACATTACTTTATAGAAGACATGAGACCAAGAAGGAGTAATTAGTTACTCACCCAGAGGGTAAAATCAGTAGAGGCTAGTACTTACCCCGGGTAAATGGATGAAATGACAGGAGAGTTCCATATGGTTGATAATAAATTATTATTAAAAGTTTTTTGACCTGCATATATAATCAAATGCCGGATTATAACTAATGACCTCGAACAAGCAAAGGGTGTGGCTTTTTATTCTTGCTACTTAATTAAAGAATAGACAGCTATTAACAAAAATAAAACAAAATAAATGAATATAGAGTATGGGCTGTTCTTGCTAGAACTATTTTCTTTTTAATTTCTTGGGGAGAAGGTATACCAGAGATTTTGTTAATTTGTTCTTGAGTTTCTTTCTTTATCTGATCCAAAGCTCCAGCCACAATAGAAACAGGTTTAATTTTTAAGTGCCACATTTCTTTTTTCTTTTTCCATCTCCAGGTTTTTAAAGTTGCTTTGTTTTCAATAACATTTGCAAGGATATTTTTGTCAGGTCCTGGGTATGACAATATACCGCATCCAGCAGCAAGGCCTCTGATTGGGAGGTTGTGAGGAGCATGAAACCGCCTCTTAATTGCTGTTGTTTCCAGGTTCACTCTTACCTGGGGTGGTAGCACCTATTAGGGTCCCAACTATGGGCAATTAGTTAATCCTCAAACTGGGGTCAAAACATTATGGAAGTATATTAATAGACTTTTATAGAAAAATTTGAATACAAAACTAGTTCAGTTTTATAAAATAAAAAAAATAATAAACATTTTTCCTCAAAATCTGACTAAATCAACCTTTTCACTATAGTCAGTCAGTTAAGTTCTATACATGATACACGCTTTCGGCGATCATGTCTCGAAAGAGACATGACTGACTGGGCAGAAGATTATCACGCAGTAGTTTGCCATTGCTTTCTACGGTAGACCGGTTGCCAGCCAAGTCTATAGAACCCAATCTGTTCTATTATTTAACCCAATACTGGAAGGAAGAGACGGATTAATACCTTCCCCAAGGGTATTCGGGCGAAAGTGAATGCAAGAAGTTCAACCGGAATTCGAACTTGGCTCCCTGATTTGTCGTTCCGAGTCGATATCCACTGCACCACAACGCACAAACAGCAGTAATTATTGTGGAGATCGAGTGACAGCAGGTTTTCACAATATCTCAGATCTCTTCCTTAAAAGTTAACCGATGTTAGTAATGAAGTCCTCTTAATTATTCATTGGTTTTTCAATCCCTCCATTTTTCTTTCGAAGGCTCCTGGGAACTATTTCAAAGGCGTCCATCATAACTGGTCCCGCTGTCAACAGAACAACATATTAATCACTCTTCACTCTTAAATATCATTATCTTTATCTTCGTCTAAAATGTAACCTCAAAAACATGTTTCTTCGAATTCGCAACATTTTTTTTTTTTAATGAAGGCGTGATTTGAGACTACATTAACCCAATTCAGGCCAGTGTTTCACTCGTAAACAAATCATGATTCGGTAGATCTATTATGAAAGAATAATATCTTCATAATTAACCGAAAGTTGTCTCGAAGAAATAAAACGATTTTCAAACACATTCGGAATGGATAGAAGTTATTTTCTCTAGGTAGCTTGTTTTTTAGCGAATGCTCAATAATTTACTTAAAACGCGAAGCGTGTAAAAAATGACAAACTCGACGGAAGTTCAACACTTAACAATTAACCAGGAAACACTGGTTGCGAACCGAGGAAAAGTTATAAAGTGTTCAAAACTAGAAGTTCGACACGTTTCCATTGCCATTATTATTATTATTTTCATCATAATTCCAATACTGCTATGGTCGCACTACCTACCAAGTCTGCAGGAAGACCTAAGGCAGGTCGTGGTGTATTGTTATGACTCCATTTCACGTTTTTTTTTCTATCTCCCCTATCATCCCTAGCATTACATAGACAAAGTTCTCTTTAGTATGTGGGCTGTACTTAACAAGACAATTTTTTGAATATCTCTTAAGCTGGGATATCCTGGGATTCTTTCAATGTGTTGTTTTGTTCCATTTTTTTATTATTCCAAGTGCACCTAGTATCATTGGCACGATTCTTGTTTTCAATTTCCACATTTTTTCTGTTTCACTTTCCAGGTCTTTTTATTTTGAGTTTTTCGAATTAGTTGGTTGCTATGTTACAATCCGCTGGACAAGCCATATCAATTAATAGACAAGTTTTTTTTTTTTTTTAGTTTTTAACAATAATGTCCGGCCTATTTGCTTGAATTATTCTGTCTGTGTAGATGGTGTAATCCCATAGAATGGTTACATCTTCTATTTCTGTAACCGGTGCTGGGTGATGTTCATACTGGTTTTTGTTTACATATTTTTCATGGTGTTTGCATAGTGTTTATTATTATTATTATTATTATTAGTAGTAGTAGTAGTAGTAGTAGTAGGAGGAGGAGGAGGAGGAGGGGGAGAATAAGTAATAATAATAGTGGTAGCTGTAGTAGTATTACGTACATCTTCGTATCACTTGATCCTTTCTCCACCATTGGTGTTTTCTTTTTACTTCTATCATCATCATTAGCCTAATCCGACTGACAGCCCAAAATGCGTAACAATCGCCATTATGACCTTTGTACTGATCAAACGATTTTCCGTGCTTGTATTGGACATGCGATGATGCCATGTTTGTTTCCAGTTCCTGAAGATTCTGCTGCGACAAGGACACTGCATGGTGATAGATGGGTTTTTTATACCAACGGACAATCGATTGCAAACGACCATGGAATAAAATAATAAGGCAATTAATAAGGGCTGAAGTAGAAGAAAATGTATTCAGAGTCAGTCTGGATTCGGTGTGCGTTCAGCGGCATAGCAGTCTATACTATCCTACGCAGAGAGATACCAGAAAAGCATGAATATTTAATGATAGGAACATACATGGTGCGATAGATAAATTGTCGCCTAAATTACACGAAAACAGAAACAACACCGGTATCTCATTTTAACAGGTATATTTACCAAAATTACACAGAATCATTTTGAATTACGAAAGAGTAAATTTATTTAAAATAAATCGTATTTGTCTTCAACTATGTCCTCCAGATGACTTGCATGGACAGTTTCCTTGCTTAATTTGGTGAATGCTGCAATAATCCTAACCAGCGTTGGTGTTACAAGGAGTTTTGTTGATCTCTTGCACAACTGCATCCCACGCATAATAGTCAAAGGGTTTGCACTTGTGGGGAGTTAGGTGACCAGATGTAAGGGTTGATTTGGTCCCAGAAATTGTCTGACAGCCATGTATAGCATAGTGCAGTGTCTTCTTGTCAGACATAGGGTTTTTCAGCACCTACCCTCTTCAGACAGGTTTTACTACCTCCTCAAGACATTAGATGTAGACTGAGGCCCACACCAACAAATTCGGAAGTTATTTCCTCATCAGAATGTTGAGACACTTTTACCCATAAACATAGTGTAATTTAAAACTATATTTTTACCAATATATATATATATATATATATATATATAAGCCTTGGTTGAGGTAATCAACTGACTTGAGCCAAAGAGTTGCGAGTTCAATACTTGGTCACAGCAGAGGTAGACAAAATCTTGGACAGTTTAGTTACTAAAGAGAAGCAACTGAAACTGAGATATCCAGAAAAAGACATGGCACATTGAACTAGAACAACCTACCTCAGTGGACGAAATAAAGAGTTCGATTCGAAATTCCAAACCACTTGAAGAAGGCCGGAGCATACAGTAGATGGAACGTCGTGAATATGACAATAAAGATGAGGACAACAGTCCGAACAATGTAAATAGTTACAATACCTCTTTAAATGAATGTAGTCTGATGTTGAATTCTTTTATTTTTCAATCCCTTTTCCTCACAATCATCAGTCCTATGCATCTACACAATTGACCAGTTCCCTCCATATATCTGGATTGAAAGCAGGAGTAGTATTCATTTATGCGTAGCGTGCCTTGGGAAATAGACCTGACAGAGTCCACCCCTCCCCGGGTTAAATTACAGCCAATGTCTTCCAGCTTGATATCTGATAATTATCAAGGTCACCATTGCCTGCTGAAGCTACTTGGCGAACCGTTCCACCTAGTCCTTACATTCAGTCTAGGAGTCCCTTCACTTCACTAGCCGAATACATAACAAAGGACAAAACCACTGTATGATGACTGTTGATGCTAGAATAGTCCAAGGCATGACAATAAAGTACATCCGGCTGCAAGGATTCTAATAAGGAGAGTGGAGGTTTTGAGCAGTGTAAAACACTCACTCAGTTGTTGCTGTTCCTAGGTCCACTCTGACCCGGAGTGGTAGAATTTATTAAGGTCCCAAGCTATGGACAAATAGTGAATCCTTAAACAAAATTAAAACATCATGAAAATATAAAAAATACATTTTTGTAGTAAAAATATCAGCAATACATTTTTATATAACAATACTGACAAAATCTATTTATAGTAAAATTATTTGCAATACTTATTTAATCAACATGAAAGAACGTTCATGACATTAATATAATATCCTACAATTTCTTAAATCAAACTGTATTTCAAAATATAATTTCAATAAAACAAGATAAACACACATCTCACCTCCTCTATTCTTATGTTTTCACAAAAATGTATATGCACAGAAGCTGAGTATCATCTACCATGTATTCAATTGTGAAAGCAGAATAACATATATCATATTGTTATTACTTCAAAGCTCCCAAGAAAATAAAATTTCGGCATTAAAAGACCCATAAAAATATTAAACAAATCAAATCAAATCTTGATCTTACAAGAAGATTAATCTGCTTTTTGAAAGGTATTGTGCTTCATTTTGCTAACCACCTTCTTCACCAAAAAAATCCTGGTGGGGGAACTGGGTTAGTTGCCGGTAACCCGACCATATGAGACATCGTACTGGGTTACATGGTACCCGCCTTTTATTTACTACCAATATTTTTCGTAATGACCTCCCATTAATTTACTTTTAATATTTTTTTCTTCTTTTAGACATACGTATATTTGCATAATCTTTGAGATTAAATTTTCCATGAGCGAATATTGCGAGATTAAATTTTCCTGGCGCAATTAGACCAAGGGCACTTAATGACTTTTACTTACTAAGCCATATCGTAAGGGCTGGATCACTTCTGTCAATTTCCAATTATCTCTGTCTTTGAAATTATAATGCTGGCTATTATCTTCATGCTACGAACAAGTGAACCTGTCTTTTACCTCAGGATTTAAAGCGAATCTTTCTTATTCCGACCAGTGTGTTGTTCAGATTTTAGCGCTTTCTTCGACATAAAGGATCTTCATAGCTTTGAAGGCCCGGATAATCGTTTTGAATTCATTTTTTGTACATATTTTTATGTATATTATTTGCATATATTTTTTTGTATATATTATTTGTATATATTTTTTTGTATATATTATTTGTATATATTTTTTTGTATATATTATTTGTATATATTTTTTTATATATCATTTGTAAAGTTTTTTATACATTTTTGATAAAATCATTTTTTCTTGGGGTCCTTAACAAATATTCGCTACCACTAAACACACGGACGTTGACATCTACATTATACCACGTGCGTGTATAATTGTCTTTGTAGGTGCACGAATATTATACAATATATATTACATATTATATATTATCAATCACTTGAGTGCCATACGTGAAACACGCTTTGGACGATCATGTCTCAAAAGAGACATGACTGAATGGGCAGAAGATTATCACGCATGAGGTTGCCATTGCTTTCTGCGGTAGACTGGTTGTTAGCCAAGGCTATAGAACCCAATCTGTCCTATTATTTAAACCATAACTGGAGGGAAGGGACGGATTAATACCTTTCCCAATGGTATTTGTGCGTAAGTGAATGCAAGGAATGCAAGTGAATTTCGAACTCGGCACTCCGATTTGTCGTTCCGAGTCGATATATGCTGCACCACAACGCACATATGTATGCTAAAAAGAGCAACCCAAAGTGCCAAATGCGGATGGTGCATACTTAAATAAAAGCAGGTACAAATATTTAAATACCTGAGAAGTGTTCTAACAGAAGACGGAAAAAGCGACACAGAGACCCGAAGGCTAATTGGCATGGCGAAGGAGGCGTTTCAGAAGCTGAGTAAAGTATTAAAACTCAGTAAACTTTCACTAGAAACAAAGAAGAGAGTATTAGATTGCTATGTGATGTCAGTTCTTCAATATGGCAGTGAATGCAGGACAATACTATCAAAGATGAAGGAAAAACTTGACGCAGCTGAAATGTGGTTCTACAGAAGGATGCTACGAATATCATGGATCGAGCATGTGAGCAATGACGAGATGTTGGAAAGAATGGAAACGAAAAGGAAATTAATACCGAGCATAAGGAAGAAATAACTAAAGTTCCTGGGACATGAAATGAGGAAAGGGGGTTTGTAGAACCTGATACTAACAGGACAGATAGAGGAAAAAAGAGACAGAGGAAAGCAGCAGAAAACATATTTGAAGGGCTTGAGCAGGTGGATGACAGAACAGGGTTTGCGAGACGTTACAGGAGAAAGCGTGCTATGAGCCACCAGGAATAGGGAGACGTAGAAGGCCATGATCGCCTACGTTTTGAAAGGACAAGGCACACAAAAGAAGAGGAAGAATACGTATTTTCTCTGCTTATGTACAGCATAATGCCAAATATGTGGAGTCCTGATGAAACTTCGGCACTAATCTGTCAGTTAAGTGCCATAGTGATACACGCTTGGACGATTATGTCTCGAAAGAGACATGACTGACTGAGCAGAACATTTTCCCTCAGTAGGCTGCCATTACTTTCTGCGGTAGACTGGTTGCCGACCAAGGCTACAGAACCCAATCTGCCCTGCTATTTAACCCATAACTGGAGTGAAGAGGCGGATTAATACATTTCCCAAGGGTATTTGTTCGTTTGTAGGCAGTGTAATCGCTTGCGAAAGAGAAATCGACGAAATTCATTACGAAAGTTTTGGAAAGGCATGAAACTATAATTTCCCGTTTTCCCAGTAATGGGTTATAAGGCAAAGCAGACAGAGCGTTACCGTCATAGGAGAAAGAAACAAAGAAATAAAGGTATCAGTAATTTCATGCAAAATGAACTTTCTTATCATTAAACAAGTGTGTATGACTTATTTTTAAGAACAATTTTAATGGCCTATTTTTTAATATTTTAGTGTTTAATATATTTTTAAATGGCTTACTTTTTAATTGCATTTTTTAAAAATATTTTTAATAATTTTTTGATAGCTTTTTTAAAAATATATTCATTAAGCTTAATGGAAAAGTATTTCACCATGTTGAAAAACAGCATTCGTTACTCTGGCTTTAACTAGATTTGGACACTGATGTAAATAGTTCAGCCATGACATATAAAACATTTCAGCCATAACCAATAAAACAACAATTTTTAGGCAAAATTCGACTTTATTCATCAGCATAGTCTCCTTCTTGGGTGATACACTGATCACAACGCTTCTCTAATAATTTGATGCATTTTTTGTAGAACGCTTTGTCTTTGGCCTCAAAATACACCCCAGTTTCCGATATCACTTCTTCTTTTGAGCCAAATCTCTTTCCCTGGAGAATTCTTTTGCGTAATCGCTGGGAGCCAGATCTGGAGAATAGGGTGCATGCGGAAGCAATTTGAAGTGCAATTCATGTACTTTTGCCATCGTTTCCATCGACTTGTGACACGGTGTGTTGTCTTGGTGAAAGATCACTTCTTCTTCTTCTTCTTCTTCTTCTTCATTTGTAGCTGTTTTAGGGCGATTTCTTTATTCAAACCTAACAATAATGCTATATAATGTTCGCTATTGGTGGTTCTTCCTTTCTCAAGGTAATCGATGAACAAAATACCTTACGTATCCCAAAATCAGTCAGTTAAGTGCCATACGTGATACACGCTTCGGCGATCATGTCTCGAAAGAGACATGACTGACTGGGCAGAAGATTATCCCGCAGTAGGTTGCCATTGCTTTCTGCGGTAGACTGGTTGCCGACCAAGGCTATAGAACCCAATCTGTCCTGTTATTTAACCCATAACTGGAAGGAATAGACGGATTAATACCTTTCCCAAGAGTATTTGCGCGTAAGTGAATGCAATAAATTCGGCTGGAATTCGAACCCGACTTCTCGTTCCGAGTCGATATCCAATGCACCACAACGCCCATCCGCCCAAAATACGGAAGCCAAAACCAAATTGGTGTTTGCAACTTTGGTCGCTTTGGACGGCTTTCACCTGCTCCCGTCCACTCAGCTGACTGCCAATTTGACACCGGTTTTATCCATTAGCACATATTTACTCAAAAACTTCTTGTTGTGTTGGAACAGTTGCAAACAACGCTCAGAATCGTCGACGCGTTGTTGTTTTTGATCGACTGTGAGCAAACACGGCACCCATTTTGAACACAGTTTTCTTATTGACAAATGTTCATGCAAAATGGTAAATACACTGCCTTCTGATATGTTCAGCTCCTCTACTATCTAACGCTGTTTCAATTTACGATCGACTAAAACAAGGTTATGGATTTCTTTGGTGTTTTCCGGGAAAATTGTCTATTTTGGGTAACTTGAGTGTTCAGCATCATTTGTGTCTGTACTTCCGCGTTTAAAGTCAGCATATCACCTCTTAACCGTTGTTTCCGACGGAACAGAGTCCGAATAACACTTATCAGCTCATTGCTTTGCTTGAACAGTATGTTTTCCCATCAGAAAACAAAGCTTTATCAACATACGAAATTTAGATTTTTCCATTATTTAGAAAATTTGCAACAGTAATTGAACTTATTGAGATTACGAAGATTTTATAAGTACGACAAAATTTCATCTATATGTCTCGATATTATTTCAAACGTAAATATTCCACCATCGTTGAAACTATTTAGATTCCTGACCCTAGCTGTGGCTCTTCCCTAGGCACGTTTATTTTAGAGGCGTAGGTGACATTTTGCCCGTCAATATTACAATGTCACAGAATTCCAAATAATGGTTTAAATTGTTTTAAAACGAAACAAATGCCTCGATATAGTAGAGTAGGTAATTCTGACAAACCCAACGAATCAAAATATATTGTTCTGCCTACCAACTTAATCACAACTAAAAGTGAAAAGAATTCATCTAAGCTTAACAAACATTTTACATTTTTTTTATAATAGTTTCACCGCAAGCAAAGCAATACTGACACTGGTGCGTAGGGGGTTACATAGTAGGAGGGTGTGCTGGTTATGTTATATTCTAACGTTTAACTTAGCTAGGAACAATCATTGATCCGAACAACCGATAATGTATTATACGCCAAGAAAAAAAAAGACAAAAAAAGAAAACGCGTCCTTGCAATAGCCACCACAATACCACAAATTTTCTATGAAATCCTAGGTATGTAGCACTACTGCAAATAAGAAGCATCCAGTGAGGATCGAACTCGCTATCCATTGTATGAGGAAATGTTCAAGCTATATTTTTTAATATTTTTAAAATTATCTTTTTAATTTTCATTTTCAACTCAATAAACCAAATAGCTTTATTTACAGTGCAAAATTTAATGCTGACTGTACTTCGAAACGTTTGTGTACTTAAATCATAAAGTACCTGTATCGGAAGATTATGTCTTTTACTCAAATTACAAAATCCCCACGTTAGCAAACATAGGCTGACACTAGCAATTAAGAAACAGAAGGATTCATGATATTCACACTAACCTTTACAATAACTCAATAAAATATTTTCATCACAGTCTATTTTTAGTATCAGATCAATACTTCAAAGCGAAATGATTGATTTGTTTAACTGCACATCAACTCCTTATGGTTCATTTAAAGCCAAAATTTAATTTTCTAAGGATCTTTGCAGTAGTAAAATACGATATATATGTTATTCTTTTTTCTTTTCAATCATATCACCCAGAGCATGGCGGTAAGGCCACTGATGTGTAGGGGGCTACGTAAGAGTGAAATGATTGGAAAAGAGAAAGCCGGAAACCGCATCTTAGACAGGGAACAAGGGATGAGCCTATACGTGAGCGGAGTGTGAACCGGGCGATAGTTTAGTCTATCTACTCCGATTGAAAAAAAAAAAAAAACGAATAGGATACTATATATACTTTATTTCTGTGGTGTATATTTTTTCAGCTGGTAAAATATCTCGGTTTATTTTGAAATAAATGAAGTTGCCGATGATGCGTGAAATTTCTCTTAGGGATTCCTTGTAGAAATGGCCATACAACTGATTTGAACATCGGAATGTATTTATTTTATTTTATAATTGGCTCTGTAATTTAAATATTTATTACATTGAGTATTAATATTAATGTAATTACTATTAATTAGGATCGAGTCTTTGGGATTTACTTTCGTGTTTTTCCTATTGGATTAAAGTTTTATATTTAATATATATATATATATATATATATACTGCTGGCCATAATTCTTAGGCCACCCCAGTGTTTAAAAAAAATGATGTATTTCATACTATTTTTTAGTATTTATTGCCAAGTTAATAATTGTAAATGAAAATAGAATGGTTCTTTTATGAATTGAGGGTGATTCGGACGAGTTCATCTTTGTTTCCTTGCCTTGTAAAATTTTGGAAAGTAATAATATAAAAAAAGACCCATTCTATTTTCATTTGGCAATAAATACTAAAAAATAGTATGAAATACATCATTAGAAAAAGCTTTGGTGGCCTAATAATTATGGGCGGTAGTGTATATATATATATATATATATATATATATATATATATATATATATATATCAGTTTTATGGAAGAGTTCATGTTGATTGGCTTTATTTGGCAGCATATCGACCGCTATGGGTTATTTATTTAATGCCGAAATTTAAATATTATTACGCAATTATATGCTTTCATCTACAGACGTTTTGCACATAATTTTATACGTTCGGTGTTTTTTAGATATATAGGCTGATCCAAAAGTAGATGGGTCAAGTAAAGTGAACGTGCTGGCCAATCAACTGGACAATCCATTTCCCAGGTCATTTCTCAGGAAATATTTTATCAAGATACACACGGTCTGCTCTTGAATAATGTGCAGGAGTCCTTATCTTATTGCAAATTAAGGTCATGTGAATTGAAACTATTCCACCTACTGTCCACCTACTTTTAAGCCACCCTTGTAGATCATAAAATGTATTATTGGCAATTTTACTATAAAAATGTGCCGTTGATTTTGGTGGTGGAGATACTATTTGCCCATACAGAGAATATTGCCGCCTAGCGATTAACTTCGCTCAGACACAATTCTGATATTGTCGGACTATCTGCCCTCGGGCAGAGAGTAACCCAGACGAGGCTCCGTCGATGGGTAGAGTCTTGTCTGGGAAAAATTAGACAATTTTTGCTCGATCTATATGGCCAGAATTACTCATATTTAAAAAATACTTTGTGCTTCATTTTGTCTCAAGTGGTGAGGCAGCTAAATATTATTTGCCTATAGATGAGTCTCATACAGGCAGCTACGACGCCTGGGCAGGGTAGACCGGAAGATAATAACAAGAGGAGGTTCCACGCTCTTCAAAACCTCCAATCTCCCGATCAGAGGCTTTGCTGTCGCATGTTAGCACACAGGACGACGCAAATACAAAAGAACCAATATCAACTGAAAGCTGTGCATAGGCAAACCATATTCCTCCTGCTTGGGATAGGATTAATTTTTCAGTTGAAATAAAAAGGGCGAAGACATCAAAATAATGTATATGATTAAATTTCACTCCTAAAAGTGAGTGCCCTAGCGCGAGTATGCTTTTAGGAAGGAAGCATAAGAATTAATGCACAGTATTATGGACTGGATGTCAAATCAAAGTGTTGTGGATTTCGGGTGAGGAATCGCACAAAATAATGAACAACAAAACAGATATTTGAGATAGAAAAATAGGTTATATTTAACGTAATATACAAACTTGAACACAGGTGAGTGGAGTTCAGAGCTAGTCTGACTTCTGACGCGGTAATCTCTGGGTAACTTCGGTATCTCTCGGTAACTTACGTATCAGTTCCGGTACTCTCCGATAACTCTAACGGATCTCTACAATAGCTCTATGGCAGCTCCCGTATCTCACTACGGCAGGCGTATATGTATACTCCAGTCGAGTCCATTATCATATACAGAGGGGAGATCCCACAAGACAAAAAATACTCAATATGGAAGGGATTTATATGTGTTACACACCTGGTGTTTTAAATGTAGTCCTCATCCAAAGAAGGAACAATATCATTTAAAATGTGTTCACTGGCAAAAAAACAAAAAGAAAAAAACACCTCACCTGATCTTGGAACAAGGTTAACTAGGCTCGAACACCAACCGACTATTAACATCTGCTGTTGGAGCGAGGGGTAATACGGAATTATTCCAACCACAGGACAGACCACCCGTAGAACTATCAGGTTTCGTTTATTTGTAGTCAGTGGCAAATAAATATCTATTGCAATATACGTGTGTGGGTGTCTGTCATGAATAACCGATTATGTCTTATTTTTTAATAAAAGCCTATCCTAAAAATCATTTACAATAATAATCTCTCATTATCAAGAAATTACGACATAGTTTATTTTTTTTCCAAACTTTTGCTGTTTGTAACTTAATACGTTCGAATATCTCTATCGACCTATTGATATTCAAAGTTTTCTTCCTTGTTTTGAAAACGTTACTTAATACTTAAATAATTATCAATTAATAAATATTATTTTTGTAATCTTATAATTTTATTATTCTTTATTATTATTATTATTATTATTTATTATTAATTAATAATAATTTTTAATTAATTCTTAATACTTAGAAATTAAGACGTTCGACTGTATCTATCGATCTATCGATATACAATACTTGCTTCCAAGTTCCCTGAGCATGGCTTCAGCCATACGTGATACACGCTATGGCGATCATGTCTCGAAAGAAAAATGACTGACTGGACAAAAGATTTTCCCTCGGTAGGTTACCAATACTTTCTGCGGTAGACCGGTTGCCAGCCAAGGCTATAGAACCAATAGCTTAGTTTACTTAAAAAGAAAATGTTGGGCGCCCAGGTTTTTACCCAAGCCTCCCTACAAAGGCGGGATGTGACACAAGGCAGATTTTACTGTGAGGACTTTTCGGTCGCTTATGCTCGGGCAAAAATTCCCCGTAGACCCCGCGTACGCCAGGTTACGTCTGGGTTCCTCTCCGTCAGAAGGTAGAGTTTCCGACAAGGATAGAGTCTTGGTGAACAGTATTGACTCACAGTGAAACCCATATCCCTCAGAGTAAATGCCGAATTTATTCAGTCAGTCAAGTCTCATACGTGACACAATTTGACTAGGAAGAAACTTTTTGTAGTAGGTTGCCATTTCTTTCTACTGTAAAATGGTTACAACGAAGGCTATAGAATCAAAACTGACCTCCTATTTAACGCACATCTAGAGAGAGAAGAGAAGAATTCATACCTTTCCCAAGGGTATTTGCGCGTACGTGAATGAAACGAATTCGTAATCGGCTCTCATATTACTTAAATATAAAATCAACCTATAAATAAAAGTAGCATAAAATGATACAATTAATTTTGCATATTACCTTAATGTACTCAGTCAATTAAGTGCCATAGTGATACACGCTTGGGCGATCATGTCTCAAAAGAGACATGACTGATTGGGCAGAAGAATTTCCTGCAGTAAGTAACCATTACTTTCTGCCATTACAACCAAGGCTATAAAACCCAATGTGTCCTGCTATTTAACCCATAGTTGGAGAGAGAAATGATAGATTAATACCTTTTCTATGAGTATTTGCTCGTAAGTGAATATGTCGAATTCAACTGGAATTCCAACTCGGCTCTCCGATTTCTCATGTTACTTAAGTATAAAATAAAACTTCAGATAAAAATAGCATAAAATGATACAACTAATTTTGCGTATTACCTCATTGTACTAACTCCCCTAAATACTACACCGCTAAAAAACATTACTCCCCCTGTGCAGACTGACTCTCTTACTCCCCGTCAGTACAACTCTTGTTTCTAATTCTATTTAGAAATGATGTAACGGAAAATCATCAGGATATTTACTTCTAGACACAAATTGAAATTACAACTGTTTGTAGAGACTGAAGACTGTATTAAGCAATTGAAGAGGATTAACTGAATGACACCTATCCAAAAAATAGACGGATCTTAATTTTGGTGAGAAAGAAATAAAGAATTTAGCAACAGCTCCAACCTTCTTTGAAATACTTTCATCCATTTCTTCTTTTCAATTAGATATTCCACTTTTGCTTTTTTTTGCACCTCAGTAAATTTGATGAGCATCGAGGCATATCGCACTTTGGAAAATGGAGACTGGCAAAACGTGTTGGCATTTTTTTTCTTCTTAAAAGAATAAACAAACAAACAAACTTTTCACCGTTCCCCAAAATAGATACAGCAAGTAGCGGAATTAATATTTTTGGACTTTTGAATATATTTTTCTTTTACTTTACTCTTCGTTTTATTTTGGTTTTCAAATATAGAAAGGCATGCAAAAATTGTGGGTATTTTTATCGCAACTTAATTTCATAGCGGAAGTCGTAATTAGACACGAGGATGATTGGCTGCAACACGGCGACGACGACGACGATACAAATCTAACGGCAAATATCGAAAATGACTTCAGGGTGTCCATTATGGCCTAAACGCATACACAAAAACCGCAATGATATTGCGG
The DNA here is from genome assembly GCA_037127315.1 of Ascarosepion bandense. Classification (NCBI taxonomy): domain Eukaryota; kingdom Metazoa; phylum Mollusca; class Cephalopoda; order Sepiida; family Sepiidae; genus Ascarosepion; species Ascarosepion bandense. The sequence continues at coordinate 565,534 of JBBBDQ010000115.1, forward strand.
ATTTTACAAGTAGACAGTCTTGTCACCTCACTACCAAATACTTGTATATATATATATATATATATATGTCTGCGGATGACTATATATATATATATATATATATATTTATGTAAAGGCTTTGGTAATGTTGTTTATCCTCATGTTTTGACTGTAACGTAATAACAACACGGGAAAAATAACATCCGTGAAAATGGTGAGTGAAGTGGCTGAAAGCGCTTGGAAAGTTAAAAAGTATGGAACATTTTACACTCCTTATATCCAGCAAAAAAGAAACATATAAAATACTAGAAAAATGATATAAAAAATTAATAAAATTTTCCTTGTCGGTCGTTTTTAACGAAACATGTTTAAAAGAAACATTGCTGCAAAAGATAGATAGATAGATAGATAGATAGATAGATAGATAGATAGATAGATACGAACAGACGTCATAGATAGATAGATAGATAGATAGATAGATAGATAGATAATACAAATAAAATTTTTGGACTTAGTTGGTTGATGCTATATTCAGCACCTCGACTCTAGAGTTTCGTAGACCAACCGTTCTGTCCCCTCGTCAGGGGAAAAAAATCCTTTATCGTCCTTCATTCATTCGGTATTCGGAAAGTAATTATTTATTTCCCGGCTATGAATTATTAGTTGGCTTACCAAAGTTGGACGATAAGAAACTCAGACTCGAATTAGTTTATAATCGCATGAAAACCCAAAATAACATTCTGGTTACTGCAACAAACTTTAGACCTACAATGCCAAACATTAATTTATTTTAATTGCATTGTTGCAGGCGATGAAAAGTGGGGTTTTCTCGAAAAAAAAAATGTGGTAAATCCAAATGAAAAACAAAGACCAGCAGAAAAATAAGTCCTTCTTCCACAAAAATATTGTCTGCCAGATAGAATAGGAAAGGTGTCGCCCAACACGATTTACTGTAACATGGAAGAACCATAACATTTATTGCCAGCAATTTGATCAGGTAGACGAAACATGTGCGTTGTGGTGCAGTGGATATCAGCCCGGAACGAGAAATCGGAGAGCCGAGTTCGAATTCCAGTTGAATTCGTTGCATTCAATTACTCGCAAATGCACTTAAGAAAGGTATTAATCAGTCTCTTCTCCCTTCCAGATATGGGTTAAATATCAGAACAGATTGGTTTCTGAAGCCTTGGTTGTTTACTAGTATACCGCAGAAAGCAATGGTAACCGATTGCAGGAAAATCCTCTGCCCAGATCAGCCATGTCTTTTTCGAAACATGATCGCCCAAGCTGGTATCACGTATGGAATATAACTGACTGAACCGAAACATTAAATCCAGTGTTCTGCCTTGGTAAAGAGAAAAAAGTGTTATGTTCCAGCATTACAATGCAAAAACGCACTCGTTAAAAGTATCCCAAGAATAAAAAATAGTACGGATCAAGATTATCCTCCAATTTTTCATAATCATCTGATTTTAAAGTGTATTAATTCACACTGTATTTCTATAATAAAAAGCGTTAACATTACATTTATGTTCATGCTTCATCGTAAGGTAATTCTTAGTCAACTAGGCTTGTAGCATATCACTAGTGGGTTCAATACTCTATTATCAGTATTATGCCAAAGATAAGCTAACTGTCGTTAAATAAATTAAGGGTGCCTCGTTATATTGGGATGGCAAAGAAGTTTCTCTGGAATTTTCTGATTTCTTAATACTTTGCTTAGCTTTTAAATTGCTATTCTAATGAGTCTTTCGATTTCTTTGTCATATTTAACAAAAGACGGAAAAAGCAACACAGAAAACCGACGGTGAATTGGCATGGCGAAGGACGCGTTTCAGAAGCTGAGTAAAGTATTAAAACTCAGTAAACTTTCACTAGAAACAAAGAAGAGAGTACTAGATTGCTATGTGATGTCGGTTCTTTAATATGGCAGTAAATACTAGACAATATCATCAAAGATGAAGGAAACACTTGAAGCAACTGAAATGTGGTTCTACAGAAGGATGCTCTAAATATCACGGACCGAGCATGTGAGCAATGATGAGGTTTTGGAAAGAATGGAGATTAAAAGGGAAATTAATATTGAGCATCAGGAAGAGTCAGCTAAAGTTCCTGTTACATGCACTGAGGAAGGAGGGCTCAGAGAACCTGATACTAACAGGCCAGATAGACGGCAAAAGAGACTGCGGATAACATATTTGAAGGACTTGAGCAGGTGGATGACAGAACGTGGGTTGAGTGATCTTAAAGAAGAAAGCGTGCTAATAATCACCAGGGAGACGTGGAAAGCCATGATTGCCTACGTTCTGAAAGGGCAAGGCCCATAGAACAAGAAGAAGAAGAAGAAGATACTTCAGCTTATTCGTTTGTTTAAATTAGAAATACCCAATTTTTAGCTCGCACATTGAATAGTAAAATTTATTAGCAATATTACTATTATACAGTACATAATCTTAACATTAAATATAAATATGACACAGTGATGAGAGAAGACATAAAAAAGAAATAAAAAGAAGTGCTACAAATTGTAGTAAATAAAAGCAAAAAGAAACGTCAACTGAAAAAAAAAACCCGTTCCCCCTTAAGCACTATAGAGAAACCTTTTTGCCATCCATCAGCATGGTAGATGCCAGTCTCTTTGAGAGCAAAACATTGTTGCTCCTTGGCCTTACTTTTTCAACCGACCTGAAGTAGAACGGCTACATCGAATCTTTATAGTTTGAGTTTTGTTTAACGGCATATCAACCTCTGTGGGTTATTTAATGCCCAAAAGGTGGGGGTTTTAAGGGATTTTTTTAAGTGTTCAGTTATAGTGAGACGGTCGATTTAATCAGATTGTGATGATTTTTTTTTTATTTTAGAAACTGAAGATATCTTCTAGTTTTGTATTCATAAATGTATTGTTGGTAATATATTTTTTCCTTCGAAAATGTATTATGGTGATCTTTTTTTTTTCTTCAAAAATGTATTGTTGGTAATATTTTTCTATAAAATTCTATTTTTATGTTTTCATAGTGTTTTGACCCTAGTTTGTGGGTTAACTATTTGCCCATAGCTAGGACCCTAACAGGTGCTACCACTCCGGGTTAGAATGGACTTGGGAACAACAGCAATTAAGAGATGGTTCCATGCTTCTCACAGAATCCCAATCAGATGCCTTGCTGCCGGATGCAGTTTACCGTCATACTCAGGGCCTACATCGAATCTATAGCTGCATTTATTGCTAGGAATGTTGGGTATGTGTGTCAGGCCAGAATTTTTTCTCATCAGAATCTTGCACATTTATAAATCTACCATTCGTCCTACCATTGAATACTGTTGCCAGATCTTGTCAAGACAGTCGGTTTACTGTGTCAGGTCAGACAATTTCCCCCCGAGAATCTATTTTACATATTTATAATCTACCATTCGTCTATGCTTAGAATATTGCCACCACTTATGATCTGCTGCGCTGCTATTTACCTTGAACTCCTTGATAAAATCCAAAGAAGAATCAGCAATATTATTGGCCATCATCTGGCGGCTCGGCTTCAGTCACTTCACCACCACCGTAAGGTTGCCTGTGTATTTTCTATAAATACTTTCATGGTGATTATTCGGATAGACTCTTCGCTATGGCACCTAGAGTTTTGAATTTAAACACATTTTGAGACTGGCACCAAGATATCAGCAATTTACAGTTGAGCTGGCTACATATAGCCGTAGGATCTATACTAACGGTTTCTTTTCTCGCACTTCTCACTTGTGGAACTCCCTTTCGGTTCTATGCTTTCCAGCCGACTTTAATCTGTACAAATTTAAATGCAATATCAGTCACTATCTACTTCTGATTATTTATTTCTCTTTTCGCACAACATTATTGTTTCGGTTCTTAATTCTTCCATACCCTGTAACCCCTTGCGTTTTAGTGGCTTTATTGCCTTGCATGGGGTAATACTGATAAAAAATAGATAGATAGACAGATAATCTAATGACGAAGAACGACTTTAATGGTTTGTTTATGTTGTTGTTAGTCTGATATAATCACTTCTTAATTATTCTCGACCCATGTGTGCGGTCATTCAAGGCTGCCTACTGATATTACCGTAAATTGGGAGAGTTGAATGGAGAAGTAAGAAAGGGTCGGAGAGAGAGTGGGAGAGAGAGAGAGAGAGAAAAAAGTAAGACAAAATGAGAGAGAAACCCAAAGAAAGAAAGTAAGCAGGAAAGGTATGATGGAGTGAGAGAGAGAGAGAGAGAGAGAGAGAGAGAGAGAGAGAGAGAGAGAGAGAGAGACAAAAAAATGAAAAGAAAAGTGATATCACGAAACATGATTAAATGTAAAGTGAGGGAGAGGAAGAGAAAATCAAGAAAGACATGAAAAAGAAAATGAAAAAAAATAGAAAGAGAGAGAGAAAGAGAGAGAGAGAGAGAGGGAGAGAGAGAGAGAGAGAGAATAAAAAAAGCATAAGAAAAAAGATGAAGAGAGAAAAAGAAAAAGATAGAAAAATATGAAATGGAAAAAGAGAGATAAAGAGAGTGATTGAGAAAAAAACAAAAAACAAAAAAAAACAGCAAAACGCAAACAGCCAAGAAATAAAATTATGAATTATCTTCCTTTGTAATTCCAATGACATCGAAGACCCTCGACTGGGGATTTGAAATCAATGCATACGAAATAAGGCTATGACGTGACGACTCCACCTCCGGGGTGCATTTTAATGTTTGCAGAGTGAGTGGGTGGTATATAAAGCAATTGGCGAAGCTACATCGAAACCCACTCAACTCTATGGGCCATATTATTGCGCAATAATATTTCGTCACTACTTGATATGAATCTTCTTCTTCGTCTTCTTCTTCTTCTTCTTCTTCTTCTTCTTCTTCTATGTGATGTGTCTTTTCAGAACGCAGGCGATCATGGCTCTCCACAATTTCCTGTACCTCTTAGTTCTTAATATATTTTTATCTTTTTGTTACCTCTTATAAAACTTGCTCCGCCATCTATTTGCTCATGTTAACTAGTTTGGCTATGCTTTGTTTTTCGCTGTCCATCTTCCCTTCAATCTATCCCATGAGTATCAAATTTTTCAAAACCCTCATTCTTTAATAAATTCCCCAGAAAGAAGTATAATACTGCTGCCATACATGCTCCTGCTATCCACCTAAGGGTCCTTGACAAAATCCAATCTGTATTGAGAACGATCCCGACCTGGCAGCTCAGATACAATCACTTTCTCACCGGCACAATGTGGCTTCCATGTGTTTCTTCTACAAATATTTTCACGGCTTCTGCTCCGATGAACTTAGGTCCCTGGTGGCCCCCTATGTATGAATTTATTCGAGACACAAGATTAGCAATTAGGTCCCACCCTTTTACTGTGAAGCCAATAAAATGTAAACGCAAATTCTCCTCTAACTGCTTCTTTTCTCGCACTTCCCGTCTGTGGAATTCCCTTCAATTTACTTGCTTCTCCGGCAGCTACAATCTCCAAGAATTTAAATGCAAAGTCAATAGTCATCTCCTATCTCATTAACCTGCATCCTCTCTCTCTCTCTCTCTCTCTCTCTCCTGCGCCTTTCTTCATCCACTCCACTCTCATCAGTATTCTCATCCTTCTCTTACCCACTTTCTGACACCCCCTGTAACTTGTCCCTCTTTCTCATAACTTTTCTCCTATGTAACCCCCTGCAAAACAGTGGCAGTAAACTGACTTTTTGGGGCGATATGTTTATAAAAAGAAAGTTTTGTTTGTTTTTTCTTTCATCATCTCACCCCAAGAAAGGCATTCCACTGCCACTATTGCGCATGGGGCTACATAGGGGAAGGTAAAGAGAAGGAGTTGTTAGACATAGGGAATGTCAGGAGGAAGGTGACAGATGAGTAAGGATACCAAGGATGAGGGTTGGGCAGATGGGAAGAGTGTTTGATAGAATGTGAGCAGGTTAGTGTGTTAGGAGGTGTCTATTGACCTTACATTTAAACTCCTGGAGATTGTAGCCGTCGGGGAAGCAATCGTGTGGAAGAGAATTCCACAGTCGGGAAGTGCGTGGAAAGAAACTGTTGGAGTAGAAGTTACGGCTGCATTTTATCGGTTTCACTATAAAAGGGTGGGATCTAGGTGCTAATCTAGTATCTCGTGCAAATTCGAACCTAGGGGGCACCAGTGATCTAAGTTCATCGGAGCAGAAGCCGTGAAAGTATTTATAGAAGAGACACAGGGAAGCCACGTCGCGCCGGTGAGAGAGAGACTGCAGGCGGTCTGCCAAGTCGGTATCTATCACATTACAGACCCTCCGCTGTACCTTGTCTAGAAGCCCAAAGAGAACAGCAGGGGCACCCGACCAGATATGGCAGCAGTATTCAATGCACGGGCGGATGGTAGGTTTATATAAGTCTTTTTTGTATCCATTTTCTCTAAAACTTTGTCGTTGTTTCCATGTTTGGTCCATGGTATTCTCAGAATCTTTCTGTAGAACCAAAATTCTATTAATTCAAATTTCTTTTTCGTCTCTGAGGAAATTGTCTAGCATTCACTGCCACATAGAACTGATATTACATAATAGTCCAGTAATCTTTTCTTTGTTTCTAACGAAATTTATTGGTTGATATGATACTAAAACAATTCTTACAAAGTCTTTTTTTCCAATACATGAAACTACCAACCGACACTTCCACACGCACAATTTCACATAAGTCATCTTTCTTATCCCTAGATAATACGTTTTTATTCATGCTTCCAATTCAAAATTTTATGCTTTTTCCACGAGTTAGATTTAAGTAGGAAAATCAGTATTTGCATAAAATCCTGGGAAAATAAGGAGAAATGAGGGTTTGAAGAATTCAATATTGGAAGCAACAGATATAAATAGAAATATCAAGTAACCTACCTAACGAGTTTGTGTAAATAGATTATTTTTAATTATTTTACTCTAAACACGGCAATAAAACGATTACTGAGTGTGAAAAAATACAAGAAACACTGATAAAGAGAGAGAAGAATAAAAGAACATGAATTAAGAAGAGAGAAAATACCGTTTGTCATTGTAATTAAATTTTTCAAGTAAGAAGCTGGAAGAGAATTTCACAAACGAGAAGTACAATAGAAGAAACTGTTAGCATAGAACCTAAGGTTCAAATATTTCAAATGTAAAATGCCAAATTAGTCAGTCAGTTAAATGTCACACGTGATACACGCTTGGGCAATCATGTCTCGAAAGAGACATGACTGACTGGGCAGAAGATTTTCCCGTTGTAGTTTGCCATTACTTTCTGCAGTAGAATGGTTGCCACTAAAGGCTATAGAACCCAATCTGTCATGTTATTTAACCCATAGCTGGAAGGAGAAGAGACGAATTAATACCTATCCAGTTATAGGGTAATTAACATGTTTAGTATTGTTCAGTTATTACTCGCACTGTTTCCAGTGAATACAAATACAATCCTAACTTATGTCAGCAGATTTAAGGACCAAAGGCTCTTATCCCGGATTGCTTGGAGCCTTAAACTTAACCTGCCTGCTGATTAGTGCTATTGTTGGTCATGTTTCACTGCAGTCATCGAATTCCCTATAGATTGCCGTATATATCTGATGAAGGTCGGGGGCATACCGATCGAAACAAAGATGAAGACAATATTCTGAATAGGAATAGTTTGGATAGAGATAACTTTTGATCCCAAAAATTCGGACAGATATAATTTACATACAGTAGTACCTGAAAGTGTTTATATTCTTCTTCTTCTATGTGCCCTCTCCCTTCAGGACGTAGGCGATCATGGCTTTCCACGTTTTCCTATCCCTGGTGGCTCTGAGCACGCCTTCTCCTGTTACACTATGCAACCCTCGTTCCGTCATCCACCTGATTCGGTCCTTCTAATATGTTATCCGTTGCTTGCCCCTGTCTCTTTTCCCCTCTATTTGGCCTGTTAGTATCAGGTTCTCCAAGCCCTCCTTCCTCACTACATGTCACAGAAACTTCAGCTGTCTCTTCTTGATGCTCAGTATTAATTTCCTTTTTGTTTTCATCATTTCTAAGATCTCATCATTGCTCATATGCTATATCCATGATATTTGCAGCATCCTTCTGTAGAACCACATTTCAGTTGTTTCAAGTTTTTCCTTCATCTTTGATGGTATTGTCCAGCATTCACTGCCATATTGAATGACGGACAGTACGTAGCAATCAAGTACTTTCTTCCTTGTTTTTAGCGAAATTGTCCTGTTTCTTAATACCTTACTCAACTTCTGGAATGCTTCCTTCGCCATGCCAATTCGCCTTTGGATCTCTGTGTCGCACTTTCCGTCTTCTGTTATAACACTTCCCAGGTATTTAAATTTTTGTACCTGCTTGATTCTAGTATTCCCGACCTGTATTTGGCATATTGGGCGGCCCTCTACCGATTCCAGATTTAGAAATCTAAGGATGGGTTCAGGTTAGGTGGTATTACAACATCCATTCAAAGAATAGATTCAAGGTGGGTAGCATCACAACATTTGTTCCAAGAATGGATTCAAGCTCGGTGTCATCAAAACTCACATTCGCATTCCACATCATTATTAAGGTATTATTCTACAGAGTTCAAATTCTAGCTGAGACATTTGATTTTCATTTTGTACTAAATACCCTTTGAAAAAGCTTGAATCCTCTGCAGCCCCTTTACCTTATGTGTAAATAGCAACAGGGATATTAAGAGCAACAAGGGATAGGGTAAAGTGGAGGGCCATGATCGCCTACGTCCCGAAGGGAAACGGCACATAGATGATGATAAGTTTCGCATGACGCCAAAGGAATAAGAATTTAAACTCACTTCACTTGTTTATTGGGCTACTGCACTATTTGCAATTCTGCCCCCCTCGGAAACCCTGACCATGGAAAGACGTGTCAAAAATTAATAATAATAACAATTCATTAAAGTTGTGACAACTGAAAACTATTACGCCTTATTAATCGACACAAAGAGAAATAAACGGAAAACATTTTAACAAATTAATCACAGCAAAATTGATTTAACCAAGGATTTCAGTCAACTTCAGGCTATTACGTCATTTTACTCTGAACCTTTTTTTCAATCCTTTCACCCCACGCAAGGCGGTAACGCCACTGATGCGCAGGGGGCCACATAAGAGAAAAAGATTAGATAGAAGCAGAGTAAAGAGAAGGACGAACCAGTTACAGGGAGTGTCAGAGATAGGAGCAAGAGAAGGATGGGAATATAGGTGTGATGACAGTTGCTAAAGTAGAGAGAAAGGTAAATATATACAGGCTAATGTAGAAAGAACTGGAGTCAATGGGTTAAGAAATGGGTATTGACATTGCATTTAAATTCCTGGAGGTTGTAGACGTCAGGAAAGCAAGAATATGGAAGAGGGTTCCACAGGCGGGAAGTGCGTGAAGCGAGAGAAATAAGATGAAAGAAAGACGAGTCAAAAATGAATAACAATAACTATGCTTCATCTCAGAAATTCAGACAATTTAAGGCTTTTACAAACAAGTGCAAACAAGCAGCAAAAACAAAGTGAATGAAAGACGAATTAATAATTAACACGAAACTCCATTTTCTTTCTAATTTTTTAAAATAAAATATGAGATATTGAACGTCACTGGAGCGAGATGTGACACAAGATCGGTTTTTAATGTGGGGAACCTGAGCGCAAACGCTCAGGCCATTCGTCAAATATTACCCAGTCCCTGCTTACGCGGTAACTGGGTATCAAACTGATATTATCTGGTCAGAACTACTCATAGCTGGTCAGATCTGACTATGCCACCCACCACAAAATGTGGCAGGTAAGACAGGAAACTTTCACTAGAAACCAAGAAGAGAGTACAGGATTACGATGTGATGTCAGTTCTTCAATATGGCAGTGATGAAGGAAAAACTTGAAGCAGCGAGAATCGAGATCCGAGAGAAATAAGATGAAAGAATGACGGCTCAAAAATGTATAACAATGACACTTCTTCTCAGAAATTCAGACAATTTAAGACTTTTATAAACAGCTGCAAACAAGCAGCAAAAAAAAAGGTGAATGAAAGACGAATCAATAATTAACACAAATCTCCATTTTCTTTCTAGTTTTTAAAATAAAATATGAAATATTGAACGTCACTGTTTTTTCTAAATAAAATATGAAATATTGAACGTCACGTCATTGGTCAAATATTACCCAGCTTCCGCTTATATGGTTCTACAGAAGGATGCTGCAGATATGATGGAACGAGCATGTGAGCAATGATGAGGTTTTGGAAAGGATGGAAACGAAAAAGAATTTAATATTGAGTATCAGGAAGAGACAGCTAAAGTTCCTTGGACATGCACTGAGAAAGGAGGGCTTGAAGAACCTGATACTAACAGGCCAGATAGAGGGAAAAGGAGACAGGACAGCAACGGATAACATATTTGAAGGACCTAATCAGGTGGATGACGGAACGAGGGTTGCGTGGTGTAACAGGAGAAAGCGTGCTAAGAGCCACTAATGATAGTGAGACGTGGAAGGCCATGATCGCCTACGTCCTGAAAAGGCAAGGCACAAAGAAGAAGAAGAAGAAGAAGAAGAAGAAGAAGAAGAAGAAGAAGAAGAAATATGGGGTGGGTGGTCATGATGATGTTTTACTTGGAATAGTTATTAGTTTTAATGCAATATTTCGGTTGGTCCTCTCTCCAGCCATCATCCGCTAGAGATTCAGTGACTTATTCTTGCTAGTATTCGCATCTTTATGTCCACTACTGGCAATACGAAAATTATTAATGTCAACTGATATCAAAAGTCAAATTTGTGCAGAAAATATGAACGAACAATATGGCATGAATAATCTGTCTCTGCTACTGACAGAGTCACAGAAAATGAAAAGACAGAGAGAGTGAGAAAGAGAGAGAAGTTGAGAGTGAAGGATAGAGTGAAATAAATGCAGAATCAGGGGGAAAGGCAGGATGGAGAAGAAAAAAAATACAGAGAAAAGAAGGAAAGTAAACGTGGTAAGTTTGGAAAGCGTAACGAGAAAGAGAAAAAAAGGAACAAAGAAAGAAAGAGAGAAAAACAAATGAAAAGAAAGAAAGACAAAAATTACGTGAAACAGAAAAGAGTTAAATATGATGGGGAGCGTTAAAGGATATATATATATATATATATATATATATATATATATATATAGAGAGAGAGAGAGAGAGAGAGAGAGAGAGAGAAATATGAAGCGTGAGAAAATTAAAAGAACAAAAAAATAATATGGTATTGAAATAAAGAAAGAAAGAAATAAAGAAAGAAAGAAATAGGTGAAAACGTATTAAAAATAAAACACGTGAAAAAAGAAAAAATGATACCGAAGAAAGAAACGTAAAGAAAAGAAAAAAGAAAAAAAGCCAAAAAGAAAGAAAGTTTTACAAATATAAATAAAATAGAGAAAAAGAAAGTAACCGATATTGTAAGAAAGAAAGAAAGAAAGAAAGAAAGGAAGAAAGAAAGAAAGAAAGAAAGAAAGAAAAGAGAAAGAAAATAAAAAAGAGAAAAGTAGAGAAAGAAAGAAAGAAAGCTGTACAAACATAAATAAAATAGAGAAAAAGAAAGTAACTGACATTGAAAGAAAGAAAGAAAGAAAGTAAATAAAAAAGAGAAAAAGAAAGAAAGAAAGCTGTACAAACATAAATAAAATAGAGAAAAAGAAAGTCACTGACATTGAAAGAAAGAAAGAAAGTAAATAAAAAAGAAAGAAAGAAAGCTGTACAAACATAAATAAAATAGAGAAAAAGAAAGTAACCGATATTATAAGAAAGAGAGAAAGAAAGCAAGAAAGTAAAGAAGACAAAAAGAGAAAAGGACAGAAAGAAAGCTGTACAAACATATATAAAAGAAAGTAACCGATAACCGATATTGTAAGAATGACAGAAAGAAACGTAAAGAAAATGAAAATGAGAAAAACAAAGAAAAAAAAATGAAAGAAATAATGTGGTGGCTACGAAAAGAAAAAAAAAGAGAAATGTTAAGATTGTCGTATTGTAAATGTAAGAAAATATAAAAATAAAAGGAAAGAAATAATACTGTAAGAAAGAAAGAAGGAAAGAAAGACAGAAAGAAAGAAAGAACGAGAGCGGTAGAAACATAAAGAAAAAAGAAAGAAAAAAAAACATCTAGTACTGAAAAAGAAAGAAAGAAGGAATGAGTGGAGGAAAAAGAAATGTACCAAAAAGAAAGTGCGTAATAAAAGTAAGTGGGGGATAAAAACAAAAGAAGTAAAACACAACCAGAAGGAAAGCTGAGATGAAGAAGGAGATAGAAAGAGAAAATCAAACAATCGTATTGCCTTGTTTCAGGTCAAAAGCTCGACTTGATTGTCTTATTGATGACATTGGAATCACCAACGGCTTTGTGCATTTAATAAACGCCACAACGAATCGATTTCATTGGAATATTTCTTTTATTCTTAGACGGGGAGAAATGACTAAACCTAGTGACTATCTGATCACAACGCGCTCAACCCACGCACGGAAACCATATCCATTTTTATATCCGAAGTCATTTTAGATTCTGCGATAAGGAATTTTCATTACTCCACATATTTATTTATTTTTGACTTGCATCTACTTTTATTTTTTTTTATTTTTTATTTTTTGTAATAAGCGCATTTTAGCCGTGAATCCCTTACGTAGGAATAATTTCTAATGAGAATCGAACTTATGTATCGCCACACGAAAACTCGTTATATAACGTTTAACATTATTTTATTATTTTTTCAATTTTAATTTTTTTTTACAACTTATCAAACATTTGTGGGTTATTTTAAAACCGAAACATTTGGATTGTAAGAATAATTGTTTTAGTTTTGTTTTTGCGACCGAACAATACTGATATGTCCCAGAAAGGGATATATATATATATATATTATTCGAATTAGCTAAGCGGTTTTGGCAAATGTAACTGGGCAGGACAATCTAGCAAGTTGGCGTAATGGATGGTACTCGTTGTAGTCGGATGCAGTATGCTGAAACGTAGGCGTAGTCAATAGCCGTAGACCAATAGTCGTAGACATATAGTCGCACACCTTTAGACCTCTATTCGTAGACCTGTAGACCTCTAGTCGTAGACCTCTAGTAGTAGTAGACCTGTAGACCTCTTCACCTTCGTTTCTATTTATGGCTGACACCAGCCAATCACATTACTGTAAGGGAGAACCAAGGTGTATGCATATTCATTACATATTCATTACATCAAATACAATAACATTGTTTTTAGTTACGCATTACTATTTAACACATAACGAATTACCTATTAATTAGTTTGGTTGTTTTTAAATCTCAAACCTTACAGTATTTAATTATTCGTACTATTGTCCTCATCTTTGTTGCCATTTGTACGACGTTTCGGTCGTTGTACGCTCCGGCCTTCTTCAGATGCTAGGAATTTCGAACCGAATCCTTTATTACAATCACTGGGGTATATGAACTCTATTCCTTGCGTAAAGCCTCGATTGGAAGTCATCAGTTGTCTCCCTCTAACCCTGCAAGTTACTTGTTCACTACTACTGTAGCCTGGTATTGAACTCACAACTCGAAGAGTCCAGTCAGGAAATAGCCAACGTCTATATTCACTGGGCCATGTGTTGATTCGAAATTCCTAGCACCTGAAGAAAGCCGGAGCTTACAACGGCCGAAAGGTCGTACAAATGGCAACAAAGATGAAGAAAACAGTCCGAATAATGTAAATACTGTAAATACTACCTCATCACAAAAATATAGACAAATAGAATGATCTATTATTCAACATCGTACAAATGGCAACAAAGATGAGGACAATAGTCCGAATAATGTAAACACTACCTCATCTCAGAAATATAGGCAAATAGAATGATGTATTATTAAACGTCATACAAATGGCAACAAAGATGAGGACAATAGTCCGAATAATATAAACACTACCTCATCTCAGAAATATAGACAAATAGAATGATCTATTATTAAACGTCATACAAATGGCAACAAAGATAAGGACAATAGTCCGAATAATGTAAATACTACCTCATCTCAGAAATATAGGCAAATAGAATGATATATTATTAAACGTCGTACAAATGGCAACAAAGATGAGGACAATAGTCCGAATAATATAAACACTACCTCATCTCAGAAATATAGACAAATAGAATGATCTATTATTAAACGTCGTACAAATGGCAACAAAGATGAGGACAATAGTCCGAATAATATAAACACTACCTCATCTCAGAAATATAGACAAATAGAATGATGTATTATTAAACATCGTACAAATGGCTACAAAGATGAGGATAATAGTCCGAATAATGTAAATACTACCTCATCTCAGAAATATTGACAAATCTCAAATCTTGTTGAAATATTCAGCGTCGAATTTTATATGAGGCACGCTGAGAGAATCGAACTCATTGCTCGGTAGTATCTGCCAGATTGGTGACTTTCATGATATACTATATCTTGGGTTAATTTAACATCGAACTTTCTAATTGGCACCCAGTGAGGACCAAATTCATTATTCCATGTTAACCATTACCCTACGACTGTGATTCCCAAACGGTGAGTTGAATCTCATAGGTGCCGCGAAAGGGTGTAGCAGGTGGGGCGGAATGATTGAAAGACAATCAAAGATTTAGAAACAGTCTCGAAAGATTCATATGCTAAAAATAAATATGATTTCAAAATGTGAAATATTATTATGGATTATTTGTAATTGCATGCATGAGTCCCAGTATAAATAGTTATAAAAAATTATTGACTGATTTTATCACTGTGATATTTTGGTATTGTATTAAGAATGTTTAGAAATTGGAGGAGACAGTTATCAAAGACAATGTTCTGACTTCGAATTCGCAGTTACCTCCCTTTAACTTTCTCACCGAATCTTTTTTTGCTGAAGGGCTGCTTGCGCTATTTTTTTATTGGGAGTTCTCTTTGCTGAAGTATGAATAAATGTTCATTCCGAAATTGCAGTTCAGAGAAAAAAAGTTCGCAAACCAATTTCCTAGACGGATACATTAGCGAAGAATTAGGTTCCATCAAATACAATAGGCCAACCGTATTCTTGAACGCCAAAACAAGGCCTTGCCGCGCGTCTCTCTCTTCACACACACACACACACACACACACACACACACACACACACACACACACATATATATATTATAAATTATGTTTTAGAACATGTACATTATTTTTTAATATATGTCCTCGACAATCATATGTTTGTTTGAACGTTGGGTACGTTTCTTCTGGAGGTAAAAGCAAAACTGAATTCGTCTGGTCCCTATATTTGGTTCATTGTTGTTGTGAGAGGTTGGTTGGGGTTATTGATCATGAAGGGAATGTGTCTTCTAGAGTTTTGAAGAGCCTGGTGTGTAAGTGCTAAATTGTTGATTAATGGTATTATCTGTTGGAGTGTACGTTTTTATCTGTCGAGTATATCATTTGGTTAGAATTTCGCAGAGATTGGTGTGTGTGTGTGTGTGTGGGTTTATTACTCGGTCAGTTTTGTGTGTTTGCGTGGAGTTTTCTTGTGTGTGTGATTGGGGACTTGTCTTGTTTGTTGACCTTAAGAATTTTTAGGTGTCTTGCTTAGCTAGCGCTTGATTTATTTACGTCTGTTGTTACCAGACAAATTTTATTTATTCTCTTTCATTTAGTGGCGAGGCTCTTTTTCTTAGGGTTCCTTATATAGACGTGATAGGGGTGGGGTGTTTTTTCTTTTTAATTTTGATTTTTTTAGTACGGCATATTTTGTATTTTATTTTTGTTTTTTATACTTTTTTATTTTTTTATTTTAGCGGGATCGGGGTGTTTATTCATGTATTATTGTATTTAGGCAAATTTGTTTCTAAAAAGTCTAAATTTGCATTCTTTCGGAAGTAAATGCAAATTTCTATTTTGTCGGCTTTCATGATGTTTCTAAATTTGTATATTTAATCTTAATATTGAATTTAGAAGATCGATTTTTTCCTTTTAATTTTTTAAATTCTTTTTTAATTTGGGAGCTAGTTTTTTAATTTGGGAGTTATTTTTTTCTTTTGGAATATTAAACTTTGTTGTAGACTTTCGTAATTTGATCTATTTAAGTGTGGATTGTTTTGTATTTAGGCAAGGCTATTCATAAAAAAACAAAAATTGACAACTTCTAATATCGTCGTTCGCGAACTGCTTAATACAACCAATACAATTGTCATCTTTGATAATGGCTGATGTAAGCCGAAAGCTCAGAAAGGATTAAGTAAAAAAACATGTATCAATATGGTGATTTTCTTTCCTCTTTCAACTTAATGCTATTTAGCTTATCAGACGATATGAAAAAAATTTACAAAAAATAAATCGACAAAAGTTGTCTATATTATTCAATGAAACATGCATCAATGAAAAAATGCTGCTTAAATACACACACACACACACACACACACACACACACACACACAGATATATATATATATATATATATATATATATATATATATGTGTATCAATTTTTTATTAAATTTTTCAAATTATACAATATAAGAACATATTTATTTAGATATTATTTATAAATACTGCAATTAAATTCAGCTTAAATTATTTTTTGTTTAACTCGTTTGGACTTCATCAGACTAAAGTAATGATTCACAAAATTGTGGCGTGTCTTGGCGGAAAATTATAGCCGGTGAGGCGGAATAATTGAAAGACAATCAAAGATTTAGAAACAATTTCAAAAAATTCACATGCCAAAAAATAAATATTTCAAATTTCAGAATATTATTGTGGATTACTTGTAGCTGCATGCACGTGTTCCAGTATAAATAGTTATAAATAATTATTGATTTTATTTTCGTGATATTTTTTGCATGTCAAAATTAAGAATATAGCAACTAGGGTCCGCAAATTCGAGGAGAGAGTTATCAATGATAATAGTTTGACTTTGAAGCCGCAGTATCTTCCTTTAATTCGCTCTCTGTTTTTTATTTCTTCTAAATTTACTTTTTATCTAGGTACCTCACCTAAATCTCTAAAAAAAGAGCATAGTATGAATAAAAAAAGGTCCCAAACTTAATAAAAACGAACTTTTTCCATCAAAATGTTTATATTGTTATTAAGAGGAAAGATCAAAGTAAATTTTAATTATTTAAAAAAAAATTTAATTCTTTCTAACATGTTCGAAATTTTTGCAGAAAATCTTGTTTTGATTTGAGTTAGCGGGTTAACAAAACGTTACAACTGTTTACAATGGAAAACGTAGTGATGACATCACCCACTTTTTATCGGTGACAAACACATTAATTTAGAAATTCTCGCAAAAATAAAATAATTCTCAGATTTTAATGAAACTTTCAGTACTCATTCACAAATGAATAATCTTATTTTTAAATTATTATTTTTTAAAAATCTTGGCAAAAATATCTTTTACCTCTGTTACCACAACCTCTACGTAAATCCATTAAATTTTAATAAATTTTAAAGCGTTGCGGTCTATAATTTTATTAGTTAACGCAGGACTCATTTGGGAATATAAATCATGTTTTTAAATTTTGCCTCTGTATCCGAAAATTTGCTGCGAAAAGTAAAATGAAAAATGCAATAAAAATCGTTTTGCCACCATGTTTTTAAAATAACTTAAATTTGTTTTATTTGTGCATTTGAAGTTTTTTTGTTTTGTTTTTTTGTATGGTAATTTCGATGTGCAGATTAGAAGGTCCGTTTCCTTCCTTACCCGAGAGAAATTGTACAATTTTGTCACTTATAAACGCCATGCACTTTATCTCTAATCAAGAACCTGTCAACAAGTTCTTGCTTTACGGTGCGGACAGGTGAAAAAGTTCAAATCTGTGAT
The DNA here is from genome assembly GCA_037127315.1 of Ascarosepion bandense. Classification (NCBI taxonomy): domain Eukaryota; kingdom Metazoa; phylum Mollusca; class Cephalopoda; order Sepiida; family Sepiidae; genus Ascarosepion; species Ascarosepion bandense. The sequence goes on from JBBBDQ010000115.1 coordinate 583,299, forward strand.
GAATAGTTTTATTCTAAATTTCACGCTATAAATAAGTAATACTTGTGTAAATCAGATTAATTTGACATAACATTTGCTAATTTTCCAGAATTAATGTGTCACAGATGTAAATTTTATTTTTGCAAAATTTTTAAAACCGAGAATTAACTTTTGTTTACAAATGTGTCGATTGCTCAAAAATGGCGGCAAAATTTAAAAAATTGAAAACAAATCTCAAACTTTTATATTCCAATCAATATAATTTCTGTTTGAAATAAACCAGAGTGTTTTGCTTACTGAAAATAGTAACTTTAATCATTTAACTTTCAATTAAAACTAAAATAAATGTTTAAAGAAAACTTTTTCATTTTTAAAAATTCATTATAAAAGTTAGATATCGAAAATGAGGTGTGGTACCTATTTTTATTACGTAAAATTTGGTGAGGCGCAAGCAAATTCTGAAAACGAGGCTTAAAAATTTCAACTAAGCATATACAGCGAAAAAATATTTTCACTGCATTTAACTATGCAATATTTAAAAGAAACTATCATGGCTTCTGCTCCGACGAACTTAGGTCACTGGTGCCTCCTCCACAAGAATTTACTCGTGCAACCAGACTGGCAACAAGTCTTTTACAGTTAAATCAACTATCTATCGCCCGGTTCACACTCCACCCACGTCTATTGAACAGGTTAAGAGGCTTGTCCCTTGTTCCCTGTTTAGGATGTGGTTTCCGGCTTTCTCTTTTCCAATCTTTTCACTATTAAGTAGCCCCCTGCACATCAGTGGCGTTACCGCCTTGCTCGGGGTGATACGATTAAAAAAAAAATGCAGGCGACAATTCTACTCTATCAGCTTCTTTTCTCGCACTTCCCGTCTGTGGAACTCCTTTCCATATATTTGCTTTCTTGAAGGCTACAATCTCCAGGAATTTAAATGCAATGTCAATTCTTATTTCTTATCTGCTTGACTCCAGTCTTTTCCACATCACCCTGTATATCTTGTTCTTTTCTTTTCTCTCTACATTCGCAACTGTCTTCACTCCTGTGTTCCCATCCTTCTCTTGAGCTTTCTCTGACACCCTTGTAACTGGTTCGACTTTCTCTTCATACATCTACTGTCTAAACGTTTACTCTTATGTAGCCCCCCTGCGCATCAGTGGCGGTACCGCCTTGCTTGGGGTGAAATGATAAAAAAAGAAGATTGCAAAAGCTGTGGTAGAAACCATTACTGCATACAAAAAACAAGTTATCAGTACAAAACAGACCCCTCACCCGTACAGTTATTCTTTTTGGGCCAATATTTACACTACCGGCCATAATTATTAGGCCACCCTAGTTTTTTTTAAAGAAATGATGTATTTCATACTATTTTTAGTATTTATTGCTAAATGGATAATTTTAAATGAAAATAGAATGGTTCTTTTGTTATTATTACTTTGCAAAATTTTACAAGGCAAATAGCGACAATTTACCCATCGCACCATGTAGATTGAAACTATGTATTTCATACTATTTTTAGTATTTATTGCTAAATGGATAATTTTAAATGAAAATAGAACTGTTCTTTCGTTATTATAACTTTGCAAAGGAAAGGCAAGGCAAGGCAAGGAAGCAAAGATGAACTCGTTCAAATCACCCTAAATTTTCTTTATTCTTTCGTTGATGAAACTGCAATATACGTAATTATTAAATATTTATAAATTCATTTAATGCACATTAACTAAACTATCGCCCGGTTCACGCTCCACCCACGTCTATCGAACAGGTGTAGAGGCTCATCCCTTATTCCCTGTTTAGGATGTGGTTTCCTGCTTTCTCTTTTCCAATCCTTTCACTTTTCTTTTTTTTCTTTTCTTTTTTTCAATTGGAGTAGATAGACTAAACTATCGCCCGGTTCACACTCCACCCACATCTATTGAACAGGTGTAGAGGCTCATCCCTTTTTCCCTGTTTAGTATGTGGTTTCCGGTTTTCTTTTTTCAAATCTTTTCACTTTTATGTAACTCCCTGCACATCAGTGGTGTTACCGCCTTGCTCGGGGTGATACGATTTTAAAAAAATGTTATTGTGCAGTACTAATAAAAGAACCATTCTATTTTCATTTACAATTATTCACTTGGCAATAAATGCCAAAAAATAGTATGAAATACATGAGTTTTTAAAACATATGGAAAACATATTTTCAATTCTTCCTTTAAATTTTCACTCTACCCGCTTACATTGCAATAAACTTTTATAGGTAAACTCTACAGGTCAAATCCAGTCAGTACCGAATAAGTTTCTAGTATTTTTAATACGTGCCTTCGCTTTTATACACTTGTTACGGAATGAGACGTTACAAGTCATTTTGCAAAAAAAAAAAAGAAAAAAAAAAGAAGAATTTGACAGCTAACATGCCACTTGTGACCTTCAAAACAAGTATCTCCTTTTTAATGTAGTTCTCCGTTTGCTTTCCATGTGACTTCGTTGTTTACTATGATATCACTACGAATATATAGTTGTATTTTTACATCCACATTGTTAACTTTAACATACAAATTTTTTTATTATTTTTCTGTTATTACTTTTTTCCGTCGCAACTCTTTGTACAAATTCTTTTCTGTAATAACTTTTCATTGCTTTAGTTTTTCAGTGTGGCTTTTTACGTCCTACTTTTCCACACTTGTAGCATTTTGAATTCTTAAAGGGACAGTCGTCTCCGAGATGTAACCTTCTACATAAACACAGATAATTTTTTTTCCATGTTTTTCATCCGTTTATAGGCATGCCCATTCTTTTTCCTCGATTTCTTCGCCATCGCCTCTCACATTTGTTCGGTATTTCATGCAGTGTAAGTTTATTATTCCGTTCAAGTTTCGTTAGAATTATTGCCCGTATTTCAACGTTTTTTTTTTTTTTTTTTTTTTCGCCGTTAACTCTTGAATGAAAATCAATCCTTTAAACATATACGGAGTCACTTCGTTTAACTTAAATCTTTCACACTTCTGGTTAACAATTTTAGCATATGTGACAAATTCTTCGTCTTCATCTTACACCAGATTCATACATTTTTAGTCAGAATATTTACTGTTTTCAAAACAAACTTAAAGTATTTTTCATGTTCTATCGGTGCTAACTTTCTTAACAAAAGTCTTATTTTTTATTCGTCTTCTCAGTCGATAGCACAGTTTAATAGGATCAGTTTGGCACAGTCTGTAAAAAAAAGAAAAAGAAAAAAGGTCACTATGACGCAATTCACTCAAATTTGGAAATGACATACTGTACTGCTTGGAATTCGCGCCGGAAGCCCCAATATAAACATTTCAGAGTGTTTGGTTGTCAATCTGAGAACAATGTAGAGGATTCGGAAAAAGCTGGATGAGTCTAATGGTGATTAAAAAGGTGCAGCTCGGAAAACTGACTTCGATCGTTCTGATAAGAAAAGCTCTTTCGAATTTGTTCTTGAGAACCTCAGACAAGGCGGAGAGCAACATCAAGTGTATTTGGAAGGTAGTGTTTTTTCCGGATCAAGTGGGTTGTTGTTGGAAGACCTTACATCTGGCAACAGGATTCTGCACCATGTCACATATGCAGAAGGACTCAGTTGTCAGACAATTTCTGTGACCACATAACCATTTACATCTGGTCACCTAACTCCCCAGATTGCATCGCCCTTGATTATTATGCGTGGATCGCAGTTAAGCGATAGACCAACAAAACTCCTTGTGACACCAAAATTTAATTAAAGGCAAGTATTAAGGCAGCATTTCCTAATTTATAGAAGGGGAGCGTCCAGAACAATTGCAGGAGATATTGAAGTCGGTTGAAGACGTAAAATTAGTATTTCAAGATATGTGCGTAATTTTGGTAAATATATGCTAAAATAAGATGTCAACGTTTCATTTTTTGCGCCATTTAGACGACATTTTATTTATCGCACACACACACACATATATTTTATATTTAGGAAGCAGTCTCTCTTTTATAAAATTTATAGCCGAAAGCGATCGAAAGTACAACAGGCTTGGACAATTCTTATATAATATTTAAAGAAAAATTATACGAACGCATGAAAAATTATATAAAAAAGCTTAATGATAATACCTTGTCTGTCACTTTTAATGAAACCTGTATAAAAAAGTGATTTTTACCCAAATACACAATTTATATATATATATATATATATATATATGTGTGTGTGTGTGTGTGTGTGTGTGTGTGTGTGTGTGTTTGCGTACTGAGAAGATCTTGGTTCGTCGACAAAATTAACCCTCTAGAGCCATTCGTATCATATTTGATACAGTATTTCCCTATAAGGAAACATTTGGTATTTCCCTATAAGGAAACATTTGGTATTCATTGACTGAGCAGTCAGTACTGCTTTCATTTGAAATTTATAAAATATTTCTCTTAAAAAATTTTTCAGGAAAATATTTCTTTCAAGGCTTGTTTTCATACTGTATCAAATATGATACGAATGGCCCTAGAGGGTTAAACAAACTTCCTGATATTTGGTCATTAACTAGAGTGTGTGATGTGCCGAAAACTTATTCGCATTTTCTCTTAGGTGTATAGACAGACAGACAGACAGAGCACCCTAGGTTGTCAGCGACGGGTTTAGCAGTAGGTCATATGTTGAGAACTGGTCTCAATGTTAATTCGTCACACTGGATTTCCATTTCGCGGAAAGAGTACCAGAAATGATCCTCATTGAATGCTTTGCTCTTGTAGCCTTGTGCTTGAGTTAATTGAACACCATCAATGTAGTAGTGTTCCTCGCTGCAGAGTCACAAACGAAGATCGCAAAATATCATTTATCTGGCGTTTGATCTTCACTTGCCCTCCTAGGATCAGTAAATAAAGTGCCTCGCCGTAAAACAGGGTGTGCTTCCACTTGAGCGGAATGTGTCACAAGGTCTAGTTTAAAGTGGGACCCTGCACTAAAAAAAAAAAATGACTCCGCCCTCTAGGCACTTCGTCTTTGGGGACACCTCAGGCGCCAATGATTAACCCTAGCGACATTTAGAGGGAGATATATTGCTTGCTACTGAGCTTATAATAATAACTTGAACCCGTAAGAATGTTTGTTCATCCAAGCCATTTGTGGAATTTATCTATACGATCAAACGTTAAAGATTCTGGATTGTGTGGTGCAGTGGATATCGGCTAGAAACGAGAAATCGGAGAGGTGAGTTCATATTCCAGTAAAATTCGTTGCATTAACTTACGAACAAATACTTTTGGAAAAGGTATTAATCCGTTTCTTTTCACCCCATCTACGGGTTAAATAACAGAGCATATTGGATTATATAGTTTTGGTTGGCAACCAGTCTACCACAGAAAATAATGACTATATACTGTGGGATAATCTTCTATCAGTCTGTCATGTCTCTTTCGAGACACGATCGCCCAAGCGTATAAAACGTATGGCATTTAACTGACTGAATATAATAGTTGGAATCAATTAACGATTCTACTAGGCATAAAGTGGCGTATCTGTTTTCTATTGTTATGAAGTATTAAACTAATCCCCCTCTAATTAATATAATAATATAATCCATCTCTATTCTATTCAGCTATGGGTTAAATATAAGATTCTGTAGCTTTGGTTACCCACCAGTCTAATACAGAAAGTAATGGCAACCTACTGCTGGAAAATCTTCTGCCCAGTCAGTCATGTCACGAAAGAGACATGATCGCCCAGGCATGTATCGTGTGTGGCACATAACTGACTGAGTTGGTTCTTTGTACCGCTCCAAATAGAACAAAACACTTTCTGATGTACTTTTCTATAGACAGTTTCTGTTACGTTATTCTAAAGGGAATTTTTTGTTACTCGCTATTAGTGAGTTATAATATTACGGTACCTTCGCGTAAAGTTAACGTATTAAATAAAACTTTTGAATAATACACAATAATGCTCTTGGAATTATTCTCTGAAGTAATTACCTCAGAGACAGTCTCTTAAATGACGCACAACACCAGAATGATTCAGAACACAGAACGGTACTTATCACCTTCCCTACTGTGGAGGAATGGGGCACAATGCCTTTTCATAGTGGGGAATCCAAGTTCTAAATAGCAGGGTCTGATCAGTCAGTTAAGTGTAATACGTGATACACGATTCGGCGATCATGTCTCCAGGTGACATGACTGACTGGGCAGAAGGTTTTCCCGCAGTAGGTTGCCATTACTTCCTGAGGTAGACCCATAGGTGGAGAGAGACTTGACGGATTTATTCCTTTCCCAATGGTATTTGCACGTATGTGAATGCAACAGATTCAATTAGAATTCGAACTCGGCTCTCCGATTTCTCGTTCCTAGACAATAACCACTGCACCATAAAGCATATCCTAGTCTAATTTTCCTCAGACGAGATTCCGGCCGAGCTTTGTCTGGGTTCCTCTACGCCCGGAAGCAGAGAGTCTGACAAGGTTAAAGTTCGAGTTGATGAACACCGAACAGTATTTATCTGCCTCTCCACTGAGGCGGAATATGGCACAAGGCCTTTTTTATAGTGAGGAATCCGAACCCTAAAGCCCAGACAAAAATTTCCATAGACCCTACAAATGATAGCCACTCAATTCTAACGATCAGAGTTAGAACCCGTTATACTATGTACATTGGGTACACTCATCCTCGTTCTCATCGTATTCCATTGGTTAAGAAAAAGTTCCACGCATACAGTTTTCCCAATAAACGTAACTTTGTGGAAGAAACTCTCGAAAGAATAATTCCCTGTGAACTTGAAGATCTTCAAGTCTAGGATCATCCGTTATCTATCCTACATATCCTCATAATATGCGCTTCTTACTTCTCCACAGCAGTTATCTTCTCTACATATCTTCATATTGTGTACTTTATGCTTCCACTTCTTCAAGTCGACGGTCAGCCGTTATCTATCCTACATATCCTCATAATATGGAGTTCTTACTGTTAGACTTTTGTACTTAGTGAGCAAGAATATAAAAAAAAGCACTATTTTTACACTAAAATATTTTATCATCTGTTGTAGATCCCAGAAATGGGAACCGCCCAAAATAAAGGAACAACAAACAGAATTTGAGATAGAAAAAAAAGGTATATTAAACGTCAGTTAAGTACCATATGTGATACACGCTTGGGCGATCATGTCTCCAAAGAGACATAACTAACTGGGCAGAAGATTATCCTACAGTAGGTTGCCATTACTTTCTGCGGTAGACTGGTTGCTGACCGAGGCTATAGAACCCAATCTGTCTTGTTATTTAACCCATAACTGGAGGAAAGGGACGGATTAATACCTTTCCCAAGGGTATTTGTGCGTAAGTGAATGCAACTGGAATTCGAACTCGGCTCTCCTATTTCTATTATTATTCCTATATTAAACGTAAAGAATACAAAATTGAACGCAGGTTAGTAATCCAGGAATACAGTTTTTAAGACGGATATATACAATGTCTCTGAAGTGAAGCCGTAGTAGAATTAGTATGTCCACGTCGGAAGCTGGCGGGTGCTGTATAATAATATTCTGCTGAGTGGAGCCCAGAGCTACTATGACGCTGTATCTCTCGATATCTCTCGATGTCTCACGAAGTCTAACGTCTTGCTTCTATACAGAAGTATATTTATACTCTAGACGAATCTATTATCCTGGAAAAAGGAGACCCCACAACATCATTAATAGGCGCTCTACGTTTCTTGACCTTGTACAAACTATAGTAACCTTAGTAAAACTCTAGAAAAAAAGAAGCAGTATTATTTCTTTTCTTTTTTTTTCATTGGGATGACAGACGAAATAGTAAGAATACAAGGGTCAGAGAAATAATCTCTGTCACGTACCTTTCTAACGCTGATAATGATCAAATGATAATCTAAACCAGAGGACCGGTACTCAGGGGAATATCGCTTTGGGAAGGACAGAGAAATACATCAATTAGAAGTGAAGACAGATTAATCAACGGGCTTCTCCGTTCTTACCGTAGACATTCCTGCTAGCGCGACATCAAAGGCAGGACGCAAAAAGCAATTAAAAATGAACACATTTAAGATGTCCGTTGTTAGAGATATTTTTAAATAGTAGTGGAACCCGTGCCTTAAAAAAAGCTAATACTCTTTATATGAATAGGCACGTGCCGTGGAAGACGACGCCAAAATATTATTGTCGATATTCCGTCTAAAATGACGGCAACATATATATTGATGTACCTACTATTGAATATCTTACAGTAAGACATAAGAAAAAATACAAACCTCCCCGAGCGTGACAGGATATATATATATATATATATATATATATATATATATATATATATATATATATATATATATATATATATATAGATACGCGTCGTAGTGCAGTGGATATCGGCTTGTAATGAGAAATCGTGTAGCCGAGTTCGAATTCTAGTTGAATTCCTTGCATTCACTTAGGCGCAAATACCGTATTAATCCGTTTCTTCCCTCCAATTATGGGTTAAATGACAGAACAGACTGGGTTCTATAGTCTTGGCTGGCAACCAGTCTACTGCAGAATGCAATGGCAACCTACTGCGGGATAATCATTTTCCCAGTCAGTCATGTCTCTTTCGAGACATGATCGCCCAAGCGTGGCACTTAACTAACTGATATATATACATAGATACACACACACACACACACACACACATATATATATATATATATATATATATATATATATGGTTAAAAAAAAAGAAGACAAGAAGAAAACTGTGTTTAACGCGCCTACGAGTTTCGTCCTGTGATGGACTTTATCAAGGCAAAAAGACGAAAAGAGCTTTATTCCAAATTACGTATCTATAAACAAGCAGCGTTGGCAACTATAAAAAAACTGCTCGCAAATCATTCAAAAAGATTAAAAGAATATTTTAGGTTTAGAATTCCTTCATGTGTCGTGCAATGTCACGGTGATGCTAAAATGAAGGAATACGTAATTTGTAATAAAGTTCATTTCGTCATTTTGCCTTGATAAAGTCCATCAATGGGCGAAACCCGTAGGCGAGTTAAATACACTTTTCCTCTTGTCTTCATTTTATTTAACTATCCCGTCATTAATTTCAGATCATAGCTGAGTATATTTTTACTCACACACACACACACACACACACACACACACACACACACACACACACACACATATATATATATATATATATATATATATATATATATGTGTGTGTACTATTAAATACACTATAGTCTTTATTATAGTATATATAAACACGTGTGCCTGAGCAGTCGTCTGCAATGGGGATTAACTAACCGCCCTGGTTGACTGTTTTCCTCGAATACGAGAATATATTTTAAGATTTATCTGTCTCTAGTCGTCTATTCATCTAACTTGTTCAACTTCCATTTCATTTTGTCCATCTCTATTTAACACATCCTAAATCTATCTATCTATCTATCTATCTATCTATCTATCTATCTATCTATCTATCTATCTATCTATCTCTGTTGTAGTTACCGCCGTGGGCTTTCGAAAAAAAAAAAAAAGAAAAGAAAAAACGAAAAACGCAATTAAGCATCTTTGAACATAAGTTTTTGTTTTATTTCAAAGATATATATAATCAGAATTAAAATAAAATTTAATTTCCGTATAAATCAAATTTTAGGCTTTTTAAAAATATTAGCACGTTTGTTTGTCACTTATCGACTTATTGAGCCGCCATTATAGACATACAATGAAAACTACAGGTAACATTTTCTTTAAAACCCAATATTTGTCCTAGAGATATGTTTCGAAGTTTATTACTACATATTAAACTAATTCACTGAATTAAAAATAAAACAAAACTAATACCTACATTTTACTTAAAACAGTGAAATTAACGTTTGAGTTACACGCGGTAGCTTGAGGTCAAAGGAGAAAAACTGAAACACTGTAATTCTACCCTTGTCCGAAAAAGCGTACGAAAATATGAAGATAAAACCTAAGGAAATACGGATGACGAGCGGTGCAATAATCAAGATTTTGTTATGTATGTTTTACAATAAATTTTGTTTAACCAATAGTTTAATAATAATTTTTAATTCTATACTCTTTTACTAAACTTCTTCTTCTATGTGCCTTGTCCTTTCAGGACGTAGGCGATCATGTTCTCCATGTCTCCCTATCCAAGGTGGCTCTGTAACATCTCGCAACCCCCGTTCTTTCATCCACCTGCTCATGCCCTTCAAATATGTTATCTGCTTCTTTCCTCTGTCTCTTTTTCCCTCTATCAGGCCTGTTAGTATCAGGCTCTCCAAGCCCGCCTTCCTCAATGCATGTACCAGGAACTTTAGTTGTCTCTTCCTGATGCTCAATATTAATTTCCTTTTCGTTTCCATCCTTTCCAAAACCTCATCATTGCTCACATGATATCCGCAGCATCCTTCTGTAGAACCACATTTCAGCTGTTTCAAGTTTTTCCTTGATATTTGATGATATTGTCCAGCATTAACTGCTATATTGAAGAACTGACATCATATAGCACTTCAGTACTCTCTTCTTTGTTTCTAGTGAAAGTTTCCTGTCTTTTAATACTTTACTCAACTTTTGGAACGCGTCCTTGGCCATGCCAATTCGCCTTATACGAAGACATTAAGGTTCCATAAAAGCGAAAATATACCGTAAACATAATTTACGTTAATGTGAAAAGTAAAACATATTCTAAGAGAAATTTTAGAAAAAAATAAAGATGAAATAAAAAAGTGACGTATTCTTTTTTTGTTGTTAAATTTTTAACAAAAGTAAAGCAAAGATTTGTTTTTAAAATAATAAAAACTAAGACTATCTACTTACGGCTAATTACTGAAGGCAAATTCCACTTGAATTTGTTGCGTTTACTTACACACTGATACTCTTGGGAAAGGTACAAGTCTATCTCTTCTCCTTCCTGCTATGGGCTGAATAGCAGGACAAATTGGGTTCTTTAGCCTTGGTTGACAACCAGTCTACCGCAGAAGGAAAATGACAACCTACCGCGGGAAAACCTTCTGCCTAGTCAGTCATAGATCGAAAAAGACATGATCGCCGAAGCGTGTATCACTTACGACAGTTACCTGACTGAAGTGTTAGTTATTCGTGTATACAAAAATATGTAAATAAGTTTATCAAAACAAAGACAACAGGAAAAAAAAAAACAAAAAACACCCAAACCTATTAATCGGAAAGCAATGCTTTCATGGCACAAAACTAGCTAAACGGTAGACATGAAATTATATTATTTATGACTCTACTTTTCTTCTTTATGTTCCGTGTTTCATTAGCATGTAGGCGATTATGGTTCTCCACTACTTCATGTCCCTTGTAGCTCTTAATAAACTTTGTCTTTGTTTTATTTCTCCCAACTTCTGTTCCGCCACTAAGTATTTGATGAGTTATCTTCCCCTGCCCTCTTGCTCTCTATTTGTCCCGTGAGTATCATATTTTCCAAGCTTTCTTTTCTCATTACGTACCCTAGAAACCTCAAATGTTCCTGAAGTTAAGTATTCATTTTAACTCATACGTTCGGTCCACGGTATCCTAAGCAACCTTATGTAGGACCACATCTCTTTTGCTTCAAGTCTCTTCTTCATCTTTGAGGAGATCTTCCAGAACTCACTGCCAGATATCACATAGAAGTTTAATAATCTTGTTCTTGTTTCTAGTGAAATTTTCCTGTTTCTCAGTACTCTTCTTAGCTTTTGGAAGGCATCTTTGACTATCCTATAAGCCTTTGGATCTATGTCGCTCTTTTTTCTGCTTTCTATTAAAAACACTTCCAAGTGAACAATTAAGAGTGAATCAACAATTAAGAGTGAATTCTACACCCAGATATTTAAATTTCCATACTTGTTTGAATGTGGTAACTCCGATTTGCAATACGCATTTTCATAATAATCTTCCGATACTGAATAGTAGTTTAGTCAAAGCGAGATGTTAAAATTGTGTATTTTTTGTACATCCATACCCCGCAAAAAATCTAAGAGTTGCTGAAAGAAAAAGTTAAAATAATTCTTTTAATAAAAGACTAGCAATATAGCCCGGCGTTGCTCGGGTGTAATGAAAACTTTAAAACTAATCCATGGTCCTAGAGCTCAGACTCTTTGGACGTTGGCACGAAAGACTAAAAAGCAATAGTTGTTTCCAGTTAAAGCGAAACCGTAGACTGAAAGAAAAATGAATGGATGTAAGTCAAATTTTGATTTCCTGGTATCGACATCAAATAAGTTTTTTTCGTCGTAAACTGAATTTTGAAGGTCCTCTGAGTAAATGGTATCATGACTGAGACTAAGAACTACAATTATACCTACTCAGAGAAAAACCCGAAGCAAAAACTAAAATGAAAGGGCTGAAAAAATAGACATACAGGCAGATAAACAGCCACACACACACAAACATCTTTCCTTTTATATATATATATATATTATTGATTTTCTGCACTATTGTAAGAACTGCAACCTTGAAACTTCTGAATATCGTTTCTTATGTCTTTGTCTATGAGTGTATCAAATTTGATTAAAATCGGACCACTCCTTCTATAACCCGATTTTTTCGATTATCGATTTTCGATATTTATCGGGGGTACCTCGACACAAAACCTAGCTAAAAACACTCGCAGACGGTTATAGTACAACTTTGTAAATTTTCAAGAAAGTCGGTTCAGCGGTTTCGGAGTCTATAGGTAACGGACACACACAGACACACAGACACACACACACACACTGACAAAGTTCCATTTATAAATAAGTTTAGATACACACACGAAAATGACATTAAACTAAACATTTGTTTTATTCTTTAAACATGTCTTTATTTCATAAAATAAATTCTTGTGACGAAAAGCAACAAGATGAATTGCAGAATTGCACTACAATATTACAACCATTTTTTTTTAATGAATATTAAATCTAGATTTTTTTCTGCCAAATGTGAAAGAAAGTAACGTTTTCTTAAATTAGGCAAACATGAATTCTCAAAAAAATTATTTTTCGAGTTTTATTGAATTATTTTTTGTAATATTAGTCAGTTAATTGCCATACGTGATCCGCGGTTGGGTGATCATGTTTCTTTCGAGTCATGATTAGGCAGAAGATTTTATCCGCAGAAGGTTGCAATTAGTTTCTGCGGTAGACTGGTTGCCAACCAAGGCTATGAAACTCAATCTATCCTGATATCTAACCCATAGCTGGAGGGAGAAGAGATGTTTTAATACCTTTCTCGAATTTATTTGTGTGTCAGTGAGTTGTCAGTGAGTTCGTCTCTCTGATTTCTCATTCGAAGCCGATATCTATTATATCGAAACGCACATGAGGCCGAATTTTCCGTATGTCAACACTTGATATATCATAATTATTTTAGGAATATTTTCAGGGATTTTTCTTTAAAAACTATAAAAGAATTGAGCGAGTATCCCCTAAAGTAAAAGTGATATGGAAAAGGTAGTGGTGAAACATATACTTCAAAAAATACTTCTCCATTTTTTTTTTTTTTAAATCTATTTAAAAGTTTCATTTGTTATTGAATAAGTACTAAAAATTTAGTTTGACTAAAATAATTCTCTAATTTTTGGCGAATATTTTAAAACCTATGGTATAGATATTTTGCTTTCATTTCGGGAAAAAACGTCCATTTTGGTGGTACATACTTTGTTCATATCTCTCAGTCGACGCTCCTATCTATCTATCTATCTATCTATCTATCTATCTATCTATCTATCTATCCCAGTCTTTTCATATCTATCTATCTATCTATCTATCTATCTATCTATCTATCTATCTATCTATCTATCCCAGTCTTTTCATATCTATCTATCTATCTATCTATCTATCTATCTATCTATCTATCCCAGTCTTTTCATATCTATCTATCTATCTATCTATCTATCTATCTATCTATCTATCTATCTATCTATCTATCTATCCCAGTCTTTTCATATCTATCTATCTATCTATCTATCTATCTATCTATCTATCTATCTATCTATCTATCTATCTATCCCAGTCTTTTCATATCTATCTATCTATCTATCTATCTATCTATCTATCTATCTATCTATCTATCCCAGTCTTTCATATCTATCTATCTATCTATCTATCTATCTATCTATCTATCTATCTATCTATCTATCCCAGTCTTTTCATATCTATCTATCTATCTATCTATCTATCTATCTATCCCAGTCTTTTCATATCTATCTATCTATCTATCTATCTATCTATCTATCTATCTATCTATCTATCTATCTATCTATCCCAGTCTTTTCATATCTATCTATCTATCTATCTATCTATCTATCTATCTATCTATCTATCCCAGTCTTTTCATATCTATCTATCTATCTATCTATCTATCTATCTATCTATCTATCTATCTATCTATCTATCTATCCCAGTCTTCATATCTATCTATCTATCTATCTATCTATCTATCTATCTATCTATCTATCTATCCCAGTCTTTTCATATCTATCTATCTATCTATCTATCTATCTATCTATCTATCTATCTATCTATCTATCTATCCCAGTCTTTTCATATCTATCTATCTATCTATCTATCTATCTATCTATCTATCTATCTATCTATCTATCTATCTATCCCAGTCTTTCTATCTATCTATCTATCTATCTATCTATCTATCTATCTATCTATCTATCTATCTATCTATCTATCTATCCCAGTCTTTCTATCTATCTATCTATCTATCTATCTATCTATCTATCTATCTATCTATCCCAGTCTTTTCATATCTATCTATCTATCTATCTATCTATCTATCTATCTATCTATCTATCTATCTATCCCAGTCTTTTCATATCTATCTATCTATCTATCTATCTATCTATCTATCTATCTATCTATCTATCTATCCATTCATTATCTATCTATCTATCTATCTATCTATCTATCTATCTATGCCATTCTGTTATCTATCTATCTATCTATCTATCTATCTATCTATCTATCTATCTATCTATCTATCTATCTATCTATGTCTGTTCTGTTATCTATCTATCTATCTATCTATCTATCTATACCATTCTATTTATCTATCTATCTATCTATCTATCTATCTATCTATCTATCTATCTATCTATCTATCTATCTATGCCATTCTGTTATCTATCTATCTATCTATCTATCTATCTATCTATCTATCTATGCCATTCTATTTATCTATCTATCTATCTATCTATCTATCTATCTATCTATCTATCTATCTATCTATGCCATTCTATTTATCTATCTATCTATCTATCTATCTATCTATCTATCTATACCCATTCATTATCTATCTATCTATCTATCTATCTATCTATCTATCTATCTATCTATCTATCTATCTATGCCATTCTATTTATCTATCTATCTATCTATCTATCTATCTATCTATCTATCTATCTATCTATCTATCTATCTATCTATGCCATTCTATCTATCTATCTCTATCTATCTATCTATCTATCTATCTATCTATCTATTACTGATAACCTTCACTATCAAATATCATCTTTAGTGAATTATCCATCAGCCTTTCTCTCCTATTTTATTAAGACGCATTTTTTTGAAAAGCCGCCACCGGAAATTATCCTGGGCATCTTTGCCAGGTTCTCCTATTTTGCCGCCAGTGGCTGTTGACGTCATTATTACGTCATGCTCATACATCGCGGCTAAATCCGGTCGATGAGTGAATCCAGTATAAGGAAATCTACCCCGATGTTCATAGTTATAATGTTTGTACGCGTACAAATACCTCAACATCGTTTGTTAAGCCATGTAGCTTGGGAGTTTAAATCTCAAGTATGTGCATTTGGAAATCGTAGCTTCCCCCCTACACACACTCACAGACACATAACAAGACACGTGTGCGCAAGTAAATATATATAAGGACAAATAGTTAAAAAAAAATGTACTCTGTTTTTCTGTTATTGAAGTTCTTGTACGGACATACCCTGTAGGGAAATATAAGTAATGATTTATCTGGAAATTATGAGATGCTAACCAAACATTCACGCAATTTGAACTACGTGCAAGAACTCAATGTAGTAGGGAGTTTTGGTGATACTTCCCATGAGCAATAGCCATAAACCAAGTTCGATTGTTCTTTTCCGAGTGATTATTCGAAAGAAATTATAAAAATACGTTAGAATAAGTACTTTTTTCATAGTCTAATTTCACTAGTAATAACTCGTATCTGTTTATTTCTTCATATATATATATATATATATATATATATTCTAAACATATACTGTTAAGTATAACAGACAATGAATGTCTATTATGTTTAATCATGAGCCGTTTTAAACATCGTATTTTGGCTTTAATTTCAGGTGAAAATAAGACAAAAATTCTCTAACATTTGGATATTTTTTTATTAAGTTGGTTCTAAGATTTCGGTTCGCATAAGCCATCTTCAGAGAGGTTACAAGGACGTTAACATAAAAACATCCACCATCAGCGACGATTTTATCTTGTGCTGACATAAAAGTTTTGGTAACTGTTATCGTTGCTTAGCAATGTTTTATTTACGAAAAATAACATCCTTAAAAATGGCCTGTGAAGAGACTGAAAGCGCTTGGAAAGTCGAAAATTATAGAACATTTTTACATTCCTTAGGTCCAGCAAAGAGGAAACATGTAAGAATACTGGAAAAAATAAATAAAAAATAAATAAAATTTCATCGTCGGTCTTTTTTAACAAAATATATACGAGCCGTAAACCAAGCAATTTCTAAAGAAAAATAATTAGTCTTTTCTCACTCCGACATATTTTTTTATTACTGCAAACATTATTTTTAGTGGATAGTCGTATTTGAGTAGAATATATATATATATGGCTTATCAAAAATAATTTTACAGAGTATAGGAACAGATTCCTCTCACCGACACAAGAACAAAAATCCACATAAGCGTATGACCACAAATTGAGTTTTTGTGTTATTAACATTAAACATTACGATAGAAGTAGTTAAATGTACAATTAAATGTACTGCCTCGTGAACGCAATAATAAATTGCAGCGAAGCTTAGATGGCTCAGCTGACTTCGGTCTGGAAACGCAAACTGATACAGTCGTGTAGACTCGCGTCCATTACCATTTTCATAGCCGTATGTAAAAATCATATCCTTTTTTGAACCTAACACAAAAACAAAGGAATTGCAGATATATGTTTATATGGATTTTGTCCTGCTTTTTAGAGTGATAAACCTGCCCCCGAAGTTGGTAAAATTATTTTGATACATCATATATACACCACTGGCCATAATTATTAGGCCACCCCAGTGTTTAAAAAAAATTATGTATTTTATATTATTTTTCAGTATTTATTGTCAAGTGAATAATTCTAAATGAAAATAGATATTGTTCTTTTGCTAATACTGCACAATAACATGTGTATCAAATGAATTTATAAATATTTAATAATTACCTATATTGCAGTTTCATTAATGAAAGAATGAAGAAAATTTAGGGTGATTCGGACAAGTTCATCTTTGTTTCCTTGCCTTGTAAAATTTTGCAAAGTAATAATAACAAAACAACCATTCTGTTTTCATTGAGAATTATCCACTTGGCAATAAATACTAAAAATAGTATGAAATGCATAATTTCTTTTAAAAACTGGGGTGGCCTAATAATTATGGCCGGTAGTGTATATATATATATATATATATATATATATATATATATAATTAATTGCTTCTCAATGTGGATATCAGCGCCCCTTAGGGGGCGGTTAGTATCATATAAGGAATGGTAAAGAAGGCATACGTAGTAAGGGGCGGCGGAAAAAAAAGGTAAAAGAAAGGAGGCATTAGTAGCATCTATGCTGCACATGTATAAATCTACCATCCGCCCGTGTATTGAATACTGCTGCCACATCTGATCGGGTGCCCCTGCTATTCTCCTCCGGGTTCTTGACAAAATACAACGGAGAATCTGTAATGTGATTGATACCGACTTGGTAGACCGGCTGCAGTCACTCTCGGCGTGACGTGGCTTCCCTGTGTCTCTTCTATAAATACTTTCACGGCTTCTGCTCCGATGAACTTAGATCACTGGTGCCCCCCTAAGTACGAATTTGCACGAGATACTAGATTAGCAACTAGGTCCCCTCTTTTACAGTGAAACCGATAAAATGCAACCGCAACTTCTACTCCAACAGTTTCTTTTCTCGCGCTTCTCGCCCGCTACCATTCTCTCTAACACTCTTCCTCCTTACTCATCTATCAACCTCCTTCTGACATTTCCTTTATCTAATCGCTCTCTCACCACCTTCCCCTATGTAACCTGCTTCGCAATAGTGGCAGTGGAATGCCTTGCTTGGAGTGAAATGATTAAAAAAAAAAGAAAATCTTTGAAAATTCAAGAATTTTTCAGAATAGTTGAGAATTGCCAAAAACTAACAGTAGTTATATGATAATGTTCCGGAATTTTCATATTGCGTAATATGACGCAAGCATATGTAATTGATAGACATCAGCACTAATAATCCACGATCAAGCTTATCCTTTTCATTAAGGTTTAAGTCTCTGCCTACCAATATATATATATATGGAATTTTTAAGAAATCGGTTGCAAAATGTATTAACTCCGACATATTTTTAATTTCTTTGTTTAAACATGGATACTCGTATTTGAATAGATACTCTATTTGTTTTATGATTAAACAGTATATATTCTCGATTTCAGAATTTGTTTTTCAGGTCATCATAATGTGCATCGATTTTCAACATTATTTCAAAAATAAAAGAATGTTTTTGATTTCTCAAATTAGTTTATGTAAAACTTCCGGAGAGACAGTCTGAAATGCGAAATAGAAATAAAAGACATCAAAATAAAAGTACAGAATATTACGAATATATTACGAACATTACAAGAATTACGAAAAACAACTATAGAACATTATCTGGGAAGTATTAGAAAATGCAAGTACATAATATTGCGAAAATATTACGAATATTGAAATTATTATGAAAAACAAGTACAGAATATTAAAAAATGTTACGAATATCAATATTGTACAGTTGAAATGCCTTCATGTAACCGCAAGTTCTATGTTAACAAATTCTTCTCTCGCACTTCTGACTTGTGGAATTCTCTTCTGGCTTCTTGCTTCCAAGTCAACTTTGATCTTCAAAAATTTAACTCTAATATTAATCATCATTTTCAGTCTCCTTATTATTGTTTATTTTCTCTACAAATTTATTTTCTCTAACACTCAGTAAACCTCTTTCGTCTTATATTTACTTACCAGAATAATCGAAAATACTGGTTAGAAAAGTATGCGTCTTTCGGCAGTATTCGAACACGTCAGATCAATTGACGGGTTCTCCCAGGGTACAGAGGTTCGAATTCTACCGAGCAAGATTTCTCAACTATCCAGGCCAGTAGGCCGATATCGTTCCAAGTGGATATCGGCTTGGAACAAGAAATCGGGGAACCGAGTTCAAATTCCAGTTGAGTTCACTGCATTCACTTACGCGCAAATACCCTTGGGAAAGGTATTAATCCGTTTCTTCCCTTCAGTTATAGGTTTAATAATAGGACATATTGGATTCTTTAGCCTTGGTTGGCTACCAGTCTACCACAGAAAGTAATGGCAACCTACTGCGGGATAATATTCTGCCCAGTCAATCATGTCTCTTTCGAGACATGATCGCCCAAGCGTGTATCACGAATGGTACTTAACTGACTGACCGAGATATAAATAGATATACTGTTTAATTATAAAACAAAAAAGGAGTTAAAAAACAAACAGACATGTTTTTACACGGTATGAAATCACGTGGTATAAGCATATTTGTTTTAGCTTCTGTAAAGGGATATTTTTCCATTAACTTTTATAGAATCAAACAAAAATAGACTTTCTTGATCTGAACTATTTTATCTATAGTGATATGGAAAAAAAGGTTTGAAAAAATACTTCTGCTCGTAGTTTCTATTACAGAATTCTATGTATAAATTTAACACTGCTATTACCCTGTGCGTTGTTTTGTAATGATATCGACGTTGAATGAGAATCAAAAAGTCGAGTTCGAATTCCTGTCGGTTCATTTACTTATGAGGAAGTTCTTAATCCATCTCCAGCTATAGGATAAATAGCAGAGCAGTTTTGCTTCTATCAACCTCTGTGGGATATTTAATACCAAAAATATGGGGTTTCAAGGTATTTTTTTAAATGTTCGGTTATAGTGAGAAGTTTGATTTAGTCAGATTTTAATTAATTTGTTTTGTTTTTATTCTTTTTTTATTTAAAAAAAAAGAAAATGTCTTCTTGTTTTGTATTCAAAAATTGTTTTGCTGAGAATATTTTTTCCTTCAAAACTGTGTTTGGTTAATAATTTTTTCTTCAAAAATGTATTGTTATTAATATCTTTCCTCCAAAAACGTGTGTATTTTTTTAGAAGTCTCTTTTTATGTATATATTTCTATAAAAGTGCATTTTTATACTTTCATAGTATTTTGACTTCAATTTAGGAGTTAAATATTTGCCCATAGCTGGGACCCTAACAGGTGCTACCACTCTGGGTCAGGGTGAACATGGGAAAAACAGTAATTAAGATGTTGTTCCACGCTCCTGACAACCTCCCAATCAGAAGCCTTGCATCCGGATGCATTTTCCCATCATGCCCAGGACCTACGTATATAATATTAAGTACATCAATTCGATGGTTAATTACTCTTTAAGCTATAAACTGTTTAATTGATTATTAACTCTTCTTTTTCCATGTGCAGTGTTCATTCAGTTAAGTGCTAATGGCGATACACGCTTGAGCGATCATGTCTCGAAAGAATGACAGATTATTATCCCGCAGTAGGTTGCCATTACTTTCTGCAGTAGACTGGTTGCCAACCAAGGCTATAGAACCCAATTTGTCCTTTTATTTAACCCATAATTGGTGGGAAGAGACGGATTAATAACTTTCCCAAGAGTGTTTGCGTGGAAATGAATGCAATGCATTCGACTGGAATTCGAACTCGGTTCCCCGATTTCTCATGCAGCATTAGTCAGTTTTAAAAACAAATCACGAAAGAGTGGTTAAAAAATAATCTACCATACTTTTGAGGGCGACGGCAGTTTGAGAAGTCCTGACCTATTTGTTTTAGTGGTGTATCACCCACTGTCGCCAGTGGATGATGTCTGAGAGCTTTTAAAGTAGACAAGACACCTCCTAGCTGGGTGCTATTCGTTTTCCCACATCCCTTCTTCTCTGCATTTAATTCTGCATCGCACCAAAGTTAAGTATTATTTGTAGCCGCACGCACATGTTCGCATCGTAGAGAGTAGGTGGCTTATACCCACAGACATATGTCTACCTGATACACGCAAAAACGCTTCTTCTTTCATGTACTGTATCACTTCAAAACGTCGGTAATCATGGCTCTTCATAACTTCATAAACTCTGTAATTTTTCAGCAATTTTTCGGCGTGGCGCAATGGTTAGCAAGCTTGTAATTGTCTTGGACCTATTACAACTGAGAAGTGATTTCGATCCTCACTTTCGGCCTGGTGCTACATCTAAGTAGCCCTTTGAAAATCAATTATGTAATTTTTAATCCTGACAACTCGCCTCCATTCTCTGTTAGGCCATTCATAAAAAAAGAAGCTCGTATTGTTATTTATTCAATGTTTTCCTCTGCTGTTCGTACCTTGAGTATGTTCGTATAGTGTCAAATTATCTAAAACTTCTTCCCACATTATGTGACAAGTATGTGGTGCAGTGGATATCGGCTCGGAACGAGAAATCGAGGAGCCGAGTTCAAATTCCAGTTGAATTCATTGCATTCACTTAGGCGCAAATACCCTTGGGAAAGGTATTAATCCGTCTCTTCCTTCCAGTTATGGGTTAAATAAAAGGACAAATTGGGTTCTCTAGCCTTGACTGGCAATCAGTCTACCGCAGAAAGCAATGGCTACCTACTGCGGGATAATCTTCTGCCAGTCAGTCATGTCTTTTTCGAGACATGATCGCCCAAGCGTGTTTCACGTATGGCACTTAACTGACTGATACCTAAAATAAATATTTTCTTCCATGAGCCTTGTCCTTTCATGGCGTAGGTGAACATGGCCTTATCTTTATCTCCTTATCCCCGATGGCTCTTAGCACGCTTTCCTCCACGCAACCCCCGGCTCTGCCATCCACCTGCTCAGGCCCGTCAAGTTTGTTCTTCGCTGCTTCCTCCTATCTCTCTTTCCCTCTACCTGACCTGTTAGTATCAGATTCCCCAAGCCCTCCTTTTTCATTGCATGTCCCAGGAACTTTAGCTGTTTTTTCCTGATGCTCAGTATTAATAAATTTTTCGTTTCCATCCTTTCCAAAACCTCATCCTTTCTATCCTTTCCAAAACCTCATCATGTATTCGCAGCATCGTTCTGTAGAACCCCATTTCAATTGCTTCAAGTTTTTTTCATCTTCGATGAAATTGTCCAGCATTCACTGCTATATTGAAGAACTGACATCACTAAGCTCTCCAGTACGCTCTTCTTTGTTCCTGGTGAAAATTTCCTGTCTCTTAATACTCGACTCAGCTTCTGGAATACGTCCATGCCAATTCGGCTTCGGATGTCTGTGTCGCACTTTCCGTCTTAAAAAAATCTTTACTTATGTGCTATGTATTTTGGGCGTTGTGCCACCTCTAAGCTACGACGCCTAAGATATACACATGATATCTACATGACCAATATTATTCTAATGGATTTAAAATTAAATAGCGATATATCTTAAATTGATGAAGATTTATGTGGTGTGGAGCTTGGGTGTTAAAATGAACATTTGATTTACCTAAGCCAAGAATATTACTGAAGGATTAATGATGAAGAAACACGCGGGTAATTTTCACAAAACAAAAATAAGGAATTTATTAACGAATTTACACACTGGAAATAGTGTCAGTAGCTCGTTTCAGAGAAATAAAACAGAATTCTTAGTCCATAATTTTAAAGTAGTGGAAAGAAGGGGACAAGTTCATACAACACATTAAATGATCTAGCCAAAGTAAGGCTTTCATTGGCCAAAAGGAAGTTCACATAGATTCGCGAGTTTTTTTTTTCTTCTTCTTCCTTAATTTCTGTGAAAGGCAAAAACCTCGCATGGCTTCACGAATTTAATTTCTTCTATTTCCCTGGTCTTCTGAATTGGAAGGGAGTCATTAAAGGAATCTGTAGTGAATCATATATATATTTATACAGTGAGCAAGTTGAAATTTCTCTCATACTTTTCACTCATACTGACATTCAACATTTTCAAAAGGTTTATTTTAATCTGATGCAGAAGAAACACACATTATCTATAAGTTAATTGGAGTAGATAGATCTATCTATCACCCCGTTCACACTCCACCCACGTCTATTGAACAGGTTAAGAGGCTCATCCCTTGTTCCCTGTTTAGGATGTGGTTTCCGGCTTTCTCTTTTCCAATCTTTTCACTATTACGTAGCCCCCTGCACATCAGTGGCGTTACAGCCTTACTCGGGGTGATACGATTAAAAAAAAATTTACAATTCACATTTTATAAATAGTTTATATTAAAGAAAGAAGATAGCTGATTTTCTAAGCGCCGCTTAGATGTGACACAAGGCCGAAAGCATAGGGTATTCAGTGAGGATCGAACTCACTACTCAGTTGTTAATAAGTTCTAGCAAGCTTGCTAACCATTACGCCACACCGAGGTGTCCCAAAGAAAGAATATAACATTGTCGAAAAGTTCTAACAACACTGAAGACTATTACTTACTAGCAGTATAGCCGGGCGTTGCTCGGGTGTAATGAAAGTTTTAAAACTAATCCATGGTCCTGGAGCTCAGACTCTTTGGACGTTGGCACGAAAGACTAAAAAGCAATAGTTGTTTCCAGTTAAAGCGAAACTGTCGACTGAAAGAAAAATGAATTGATGTAAGTGAAATTTTGATTTCCTTGGTATCGATATCAAATAAGTTTTTTCGTCGAGAACTGCAAACTTGAAACTTCTGAAAAGTATCTGAAGCTAATTGAGGATTCAGTTTGTGCCTTATTAACAAATGGGTCTGTTCAAATAAAGATTTAAGTTAAATGGAGAAAAATATGACATCCGGAAGAGCATGACTCATGGAACGAGAACAATCTATACCAGTGATCGAAATAAAGAGTTCGATTCAAAATTCCAGTCACCTAACGAAGGCCGGATCGTACAACGGCCGAAACGTTGTGAATATTACAATAAAGATGGGGAAAACAATCCGAATAATGTAAATAGAGTTTTCAAGCGTTAGTTGGAACTTGAATTTATGTCAAATGAGCTTAAACTTATTTCAAATGAAAGCTTAAAAGTGTTGATATTTGCTGAAGCCGTTCTGAATTTCTGGAATAAAAGTGCGTTCGGTGAATTTCTCTTTTCTTTTTAGTAGATCAATAGCTACATCTGTTGCAATTCATATATCCTTTTCAGAAATTCATCTTTACTTTTTTTTTTCTTTTTTAATCTTTTCTTGAAAATTGAATATTTTCTTTTCTTTTACGCACCCAACATTTTCTCCAAGAACAAAACGATGACAAGAAATGGTAGTTGAACATAGTTTCATTTGCCACTTAATTAAGTGCACGTGAACAAATGTTATTTTGTACAATTTCTAATAAGCCACTGACGTGGCAATAATTAAATGGATGTAGGTAATTAAACACTTTTTGAAAAAAAAAATCAGATCATGCTAAAATAAAAACGAAACATGTTAAATTTATAAACATTTTCCGACTTTTGTCTGAACTATTCCTTCTGACGGATTTAATTCATAATTTTCAATTTACACACACACAATTCAATTTTGTGTTTAGATAGCGGATTTTTAAGTTTTTATGGTAGGTCATAAATGACATATCATTAAAGGGTTACGTTTTTTAAGGACTTCCTCTTACAGGAAAACAAAACCCTTATATAAACTTTTTCGGAAGTACCTTTCACTTTCGGAAGTGTACTTTTCACTCACGCACAAATATCCTTGGGAAAGGTATTAATCCGTCTCTTCTCTCCAGTTATGGATTAAATAAGAAGATAGATTGGGTTCTAGAGCCTTGGCTGGCAACCAGTCTATCGAAGAAAGCAATGGCAACCTACTGTGGGATAATACTCTACCCAGTCAATCATCTCTTTCGAGACATGATCGCCCAAAGCGTGTATCACGTATCACACTCAACTGACTGACAATTCTTTCATTTCACTTACGTGTTTCGTTTGTATGTTTTAAACTTTAAAAATCAACAGGCTTCCTTCAAAATTTAAAGTTTTTTTTTTAATTCCGAATATCCCCATTTTTATAATCTAAAATACTTTACAGAACTGTCAATTTGTGCTTTGCATATTGAATATCCAAACTATGCAGAATATTTAATGGTAACATAGTTTGCCAGACCATCACACATATTTGGACAATTGATGGTGTAAACCGTAATTGTGTCGGCAACATCACGAGTTTTGTAAATGGACTCAGTATTATAGATGACAGCTATCCAGCCTTTGAGATTTGAAAAAGAAATCACTCGACCAGCGGTCGAGAGCGAGAGAAAATTTACTTGCCCCAAAATCATTTTACTCGACCGACTTCATTTTCTTAATAGTCGCCTTACGTAAGCTTGGCGTTAATCGCTGACGGAAAATAAAAAATGAAATTATAATTAAAATTTCGAAAGTGTTAGAAAGGATTAAAATTTAAAAAAAAATAATAACAAGAAAATTTGATCTTTTCTCTTAATCATAGCATAAATATTTTGATGATAAAACTTTGTTTTTATTAAGTTTGAGCCTTTTTAACATCATGATATGCCTTTTTTTGGCAATTGAGTGGAGGTACATAAATTCGTAGTTTCTTTCTTATGTTTGACTACAACTTGTATAATTTGTTTTTAGTTTGCGTGATTGAAACAAGTATGCGTATTTTTTTGTTTTCTTTCTTTCAAATGTAAATGGGGAGGAAATATAGGATAATATTTTTCCAAAAATTTTTTCTAAAAATTTTGAGCGTCTTTAATCTGGGCGACATTTTGGCGTTAATTTTTGGAGACATTTTGGCGCAACTCTGGAAGCGTTAATTAAACGAATGTTTAAAACCGACCGGGCGATAAAAGCCAAGTGTTCAAGAATGTCATTGTAGGTCATTCTAAGTAACTTGTGAATCTTCAATGGCGTACTTTTGGGCTGTAAAAGGAATCAGATTTTCTTTTATTTTAATCGACCGCGGGCGAGTAAAGCAATAAAACTTTAATCGCCCAATTAACTGACTCGATCAGGCGAGTGAAATCTCAAAGGCTGCAACTATCAACTGAACAAAGAGGAAGTTGGTGCTGACTGTTATTCAAAACCTGTATCTAGAGAATCAGAATTATTTTTAAAAAATTGGATATAATTACATAGAATAATAGGTGTAAACCATTATGTAATTAAAAATGCAAAGTTCTAAAATATAAAAAATATAAGTTTACCATGTCATAACCATCATGATAGCAATTATTAATAAAGAATATTATGAAAATAAGATATTAAAATATATAAATAGATAATTAATAAAATAATGTAACATTTCATAAATTATTGTGTTACCTCTACGTGGTAATTAATTCCATTATTATCTCAGATATTAAATTTTTGAATTGATTAAAGTAATTTTTTTATCATTTTAAATTTTATTTTTTCTTAAAGTAACTAAACTTTATTTAAATAATAGATAATTGCCGAAAATATTATGTTAATTTTTCTAAATTATCAGGTCGTTAAAACCCAGAAACGAAATGTGACTTAGATTTCATAAAGTTATGTCAATTCTGGTCAAACATATTTAAGCAATAAAGAGCGTGATACAGAAAATAAAAGGAACACAGAGAAAAAAAAAAAAATATATATATATATATATATATATATATATATATATATATTTCCTCTGCATCTCTTTTCTTTTTTGTTTTCCCCATTTTTTTATTTCCCTTTTTTGTTTTCCCTTCTTTTTTCTATCCTCTTTACCTCGTACAAAAAAATTTCTAAAAATAAAGGTGAAAGTTAAATTTTTTAATTTTCTTTTTCAAAAATAACGTTTATTACCATCATTATTAACTACCTGATGAGACATTGTTCTTTCGATGTCAAAACAAAATGTATGCTTTTATAGTAAATTGTAATTTGTACATGATCCAAACTATAATTAATGATATATATATATATATATATATATATATATATATATATATATATACCTGCCCATAGCGTTTGTCATCAAGACAATAAACACTTAATAAATGCTTACTCAGATAAATGTTCAACTTATGGATTGCTGACCTTTCAGAGTCTATGTTAGATTTTATGATTTTATAACAGAAAAAATTCTCAGCTAAGAGACACTTATAAGAGAGGCAAACACGGCGAGTTAACATTTACAGCCTAAAACCCTCCGATGTTTAATTGTTTTTTATTGCTTCCAGCCAGCCGCAAAACTCTAGCACCTGTGTGCATTTATCATTGAGAATTGGGTCAATGGCTAAAAAGATTACCTATCCAGTATATAAATAGACCAATATTGATTAGATGCTAGGAAGCTCAACCTAGAACCGACCTGAAAGAAACGACTTATATTATTGTCAGAAAATATTATTATAGCATAATTTGCTAAATGGGGTGACAGATATATAAAATCGAGCGAAATAAATTTCGTGTAAGTGAAATAAGTTATCTCTCTATTACGATGAAGGATGTGCATTGTGGTGCAGTTGATATCGACTAGGAAAGACAAATCGAGGAGCCGAGTTCGAATTCTAGTTGAATTCCTTGCATTCACTTACGCACAAATATCCTTGGGAAAGGTATTAATCCCTTTCTTTCATACAGTTATGGGTCAAATAATAGGACAGATTGAATTCTATAGCCTTGGCTATCGCAGAAAGGGGTAGCCACTTTCTCACCGACGTGATGTAGCTCCCCACTGTCTTTTCTACAAGTATTTTCATGGCAGTCATTCACTCTTCTCTTTCGAGACATGATCGCCCAAAAGCGTGTATCACGTATGGCATTTAACTGATTGATCACTATAATATAAGGATAGAGTTTGCGAACTTCGAAGTGGTGTTATGGTGATTCTCTAAGCGTAGATCTGGCACAAGGCCGAAAGTATGGGACACCCAGTGAGGATCTAACTTACTACTCAATTGTAATGATTCTAGCGAGACAAACTTGCTAACCATTACACCACCTCGAGGTGCACCTTCGAAGTGGCTTGCAAGTTTGTCTCGGGAAGTCAATTATCAGTAGTGAGTTCTATGTTAGTAGTTGCAGTGCGATATCGGGACGAGAAATCGGAGAGCCGAGTTCAAATTCGTTGCATTTACTTTCGCGCAAATACCCTTGGAAAACGTATTAACACATCTCGTCTCCCTCCAGCTATGGGTTAAAGCCTTGGTTGGCAACAAGTCTACCGCAGAAAGAAATTAAAACCTACTTCGAGAAAATCTTCTGTCTACTTAGTCCAGACGTGTATCATGTACAGCAGTTAACTGACTGTTACCTCGTCGAGGGCGAGGGTTCGTCGATGGTCTATGCTCCACTGGGAACGATGAGGGTGTTCCGTCATCACTAAATAATCCATACTAAGCTGCACTTAGTACCCGCTACATATTCATCACGAGGTTCACGACAAAATCTAAAGGAGGATCTGCAAGATTACTTCATGCGGTAGACTGGTTGCCAACCAAGGCTATAGAATCCAATCTATTTCGCGATTTAACCCATAGATGGAGAGAGATTAGTAATTTATTTCTGTCTGGAAACAACATAATAGGCACTTTTTCCTCCTGGCTTAATCTGCGTATGTTACCACCGTTGTAAGGCGTGGCTATTTTTTAAACGATAAAATCAGTAATTGTAAATCGCCTTAAGACACCGAAAGGTAGAAACCTGGGTTGCAAAACAACTCGTTTCTAAATTATATATATATATATATATATATATATATATAGCATCAAAGAAAAACATTTTTATTATAATCGGCCATGCCACCTTTTAAAATGAAAACACCAGTCTAACGGGCAAAACGGATATTATCAAAATAAAAAAATGTTCTCTTGCAATTTTCTAGGCAGTCTATTGGCCTACAAAATATATATAATTTGTTGTGGCGTGGGGCATACAAGATTTTGTCATTTTTGATAGGATCCGTTTAGCCCGTTAGACTGGTGTTTTTATTTTAATATTTGGCATGGCCAATTATAATCAATGAATTTTTTTTCTTTAACACTATAATAAAATTTTCAAATTTTGTACTATTATATATATATATATATATATATATATATATGACGATTAGTATATAATGATAGCTGATATACTTGTTTTAATGCAACAAGAGGTCAAAAGTGAAAGAGTATGTTGCATCAAGTCTAAAGAAGATAAAATCTATTGTTATACCTCACGAAGACGCACACAAGCTTATATATTTGAAATTATTTGTTTGAACATTATTTTTGATCGATACTCGTATTTAAGTAAATATTCTGTTAATAATAAAACAATATATATATATATATATATATATATATATATATATATATATATATATATATTTCTACCGGCCTGATTATTTACGATGAATTTTTATGACGGAAATATACTGTAATAGTTGTTTAAACCATTGTAACAACTATTACAGTATAACGCTCTACATTTGTATCGAGCACTCTTTATAAAAGTAAATACATGAACAAAAGGTTAAAAAACCTACGTGTTCTACAACTTAGTTACAATATATATATATATATATATATATTAAAATACTTTAATCCAAACGGAAAAGTAGGAAGGTAAATTCCAAAAGCTGATCCAAATTAATATTAAACCTTAATATTAAAAAGCGATACAGGAGGAGAGCTCAATGTAATTAAAATTACAGAGCTAATATAAAATAAAATAAATTTTCAATATTCAAAATTGATGAATGATCATTTCGACATGAAATCCCTAAGAGTGATTTCACATCTCATCAGCAACAGTATGTTAAGTGTCAGTTATTTTCTCGTTTCCATCTTCTCCAAAACCTAGTCGTTGCTCACATTTTTGGTCCATGATATCCTCAGCAACTCTCATTTCGGTTGCTTATAGCCATTTCGTTAATCTTCGTTAATTTCCGTAACATCTTTACATTTGTTGACATTACGATAAACTTCAGTGCAGATATGGCTATTTGCGTGAATCGAAAATTGTGTTATGTAGGCTTGATTTGATTTCGTTCAGACTGTTGGTCATTCGTGGTAGAGAGGTCTAAGACTTGCCATATCAATTGGTGTGCTTCCCCCTGTGTGGATAGGGGTAGCATTGTCGAATCCTGCCGAATGACACACATTTCCGTCATAAAAATTCATCGTAAATAATCAGGCCGGTAGAAATATATATATATATATATATATATATATATATATATATATATATATATATATATATATTGTTTTATTATTAACAGAATATTTACTTAAATACGAGTATCGATCAAAAATAATGTTCAAACAAATAATTTCAAATATATAAGCTTGTGTGCGTCTTCGTGAGGTATAACAATAGATTTTATCTTCTTTAGACTTGATGCAACATACTCTTTCACTTTTGACCTCTTGTTGCATTAAAACAAGTATATCAGCTATCATTATATACTAATCGTCATATACTGTTCTTCCCACAACATTCAATGTATCTATGAATACAGTACCGGCGCGTACTACTTCTGTAACCTCTGACCAAGGTTGAAGCAAGTCTGATTGAAGGCCCTGTGCAGTACTTGTTGACCCTCGATATATTATCAAAATTTGCTTTTTTTAGCCTTCCTTTTATGTACGTTACGAATTAGACTACGTGCAACTGACTACTAAAGGATGAAACATTTTAACGGATTTTGACGTCATTCTGGGGGGTCTTTTTCCGTCTAAATCCGTTAATTTGTTACGAAAAAATCACTATAAAAAATCCACTATTTCTACTCATAATCTTGAATGTGTTACATTATTCAAATCTTTAACAACAAAAAGTTGATGTTACAAAATGCTGCAAAACATAGGGAAAGGTAATAATCTGCAGCGTCTCCCTCCACCTATGGGTAAAATAGCAGGACAGCTTAGATTCTATAGTAATGGCAAATTACTACGGGAAAAATCTTCTTCCCAGTCAGTCATGTCTCTTTCGAGACATGATCGCCCAAGCGTGTATTACGTATAGCACTTAACTGATATTGCATATAATCCATTATTGTACATAATTAGATTGCAATAAAATCTGTATATTTTCTGAATAATAACTTATGAAAATTGAGATGTAGTAGAGTGGGGTTCCGTATCATAAATAGGGGAGGGATGGGACCCTTGTACCGTTCTTGATCTTTATGCAATAGTTTCCACCTCAAAATAATTTTATACTAATACCTATCTCCTAAAATAACAATTTGCGAATTGATTATCGAAGACAAAATGGCCTTTCTCTTGCATATAAAATCCTTCTCATAAACAGAAAAACAGTCAGGCAGTGAAAATTTGCGAAAACACCCATTCTTCTATATTTTGTTTCATCATTTGAGAATCATAGAATTTAATGATGTTTTGCCTCTCGCCGTACTGATGCAAGCTTAAATGATTCGCACATTCGCAAATAAATATGGCGTCAGTCAGGAGCTTAGGAAAAATACCAATGACCCATTTTCAATTGATATTGCAAGATCAAATATCATGTCAAACGTTTTTTGTCCGTTTTCTTTCTTTCTTTCTTTCTTTCTTTCCCTTTTATTTTTGCGTCGTATTTCCGTCAATTTCCGATCTATTCCTCTGTTTATTTCTCCTTCATCCTCATCATTCAAAGACATTCATTCACTTTGGTACATGGACTACTGCTTGGTACTATTAGTGACACGAAACCGCCCAAGACGACGCACACGCACAGCAGAATTTCAATCTCTTTCGAGTTGAACCACCCGTTTCCTATCCGACTATTGATGCTGTTTTGCACTCAGAAACCTTTTACTCGGGAACCCTACGACTATCCGGCTTGGTGCGTTTGTAAACTGTTTTGGTTTTGTAATGGCTTTCAGAAAAACAAACAAACAAACAAACTCTGATTTTGACAGCTCCAAGGTAGGAACGTTGACATATCGGTTGTTCTCCGATAATTTTTTGGTAAGGAATGAAGAAACTGAATTGATATTCTAGTCTTTTTGCTTCGAGTTAGCGCGAGGAATTTTATCAAAATTATTTATATTTTTGCAAAAAAAAGATCTCATAGCTTTTTTGTATTTACTGCAGACCACGGGGAACGCCGTGACCGTCTCAAGTGTTATGAATAGATAAAATCTAGATATTTTTCCTCTTTCTTAATAGTTTAGGATAGTTAGGTTTCTGTAATTACTCGATTTAGATGCTCCCAATTTCTCATTCGTATCTTACGCTGCACCTTTTGCTAAGTTGGGAAGGACGCTAGAATAATTCAAAACCCGTACTGGGAGAAATACATTCAGTAAATAAGGATGTGTGCTGTGGTGCGTTGTGGTTATATTCTCGAAAAGAGAAATCGAAGAACCGAGTTCCAATTCCAGTTGAATTTGTTGCATTCACATAAACACTGTTGTAGAGGAACATCTTATCCTACCCCGTAATGGATATGGTCTAGTTTATAAAAGACTGTGACTAGGA
Organism: Ascarosepion bandense; assembly: GCA_037127315.1. Classification (NCBI taxonomy): domain Eukaryota; kingdom Metazoa; phylum Mollusca; class Cephalopoda; order Sepiida; family Sepiidae; genus Ascarosepion; species Ascarosepion bandense. Next base: position 615,891 of record JBBBDQ010000115.1, read on the forward strand.
GCATACTTCACTAGACGGAAGCAGACGTCACTAGACGGACGCATACGTCACTAGACGGAAGCATACGTCACTAGACGGGAGTATACGTCACTAGACGGAAGCATACGTCACTAGACGGAAGCATACGTCATAGGCGGAGACATTTTCTACTTGATCGTTATTCCTGTTACTACTTGTTGATTGTTCTTGTACGTCTATTGGTTTATTATGCTGTTATATAATAAATGTTTTCTAATCTATCTTCAGTGTTAAGTATTATTCTTACACTATTCTTTTTCCCTGATATTCCTTCCCGGGATATATCACGCGCAAATACCCTTGGAAAAGGTATTAATCCATCTCTTCTCCATCCAGCTATAGGTTAAATAGCACGACAGATTGGGTTCTATAGGCTTGGTTTGCAACCGGTCTACCGCAGAAAGTAACGGGAACATACTGCGTGAAAATCTTCTGCTCAGTCAGTCATGACTCTTTCGAGACATGATTGTCCAAGCGTGTATCACGCATGACACTTAACTGACTGACCATTTGTTCTATACCGTTTATCTTTTGAATTCACACGAACTTCAGGCTTTGAAAATTAAATTAATCATTACTAATTATTTGCATCACAGAGGTAACATAAAAATCTATCGATCTGATATTTACAGAGCAGAAAACTCTTCTAATCAGACTTAGATTAGACACATTAACGTCTAATCACGACTCCTGTCATCAATTAGATTCGGTTACGCACTACATAGACTGAAGTCGTAGTAGTACTAGTAGTAGTAATAGTAAGAGTAGGTGTGTCTAGGGTAAAACAGCCAAACCTTTCAGGCTGGTTTTAAATTCAGAGTTTCTCCTGTTTCTCTTAGAATTTTTTTTTTGTTTTTGTTTTTGTAAGCGTTTCACCCCGAGCAAGGCATGTCACTGCCACTACTGCGCAGGGGGCTACATAGAGTGGAGAAAGGATTAAATATAGGGAATGCCAGAGGGTGGGTGATAGGCGGGTAGAGATACCGAGAATGGTTAAATATAGGAAATGTTAGAGGGTGGTTGATAGGCGGGTAAAGATACCGAGAATGAGGGTTGGGTAGATGAGAGTGCTCTGAGAATAATTGGGAGTTAGTGTGATAGGAGGTGTCTATTGACCCTGGAGATTGTAGCTGTCGGGAAAGTCTTGTGGAAGGGAGTTCCACAGGCGGGAAGCGCGAGAAAAAAGAAGCTGTTGGAGTAGAATTTACGGTTACATCTTATTTGTTTAACTGTAAAAGGGTGGGACCTAGTTGGGTGACCTATTAAGGTTAACTGTCCACACTTTGTACTGCTGTTTAACCAACAGCACTATAAGATAAATTGATTTTTTGCTTTTTCGTTGCATTACTCGAAAAAAAAAAAAGAATAGGTTAAGAAACTGAATGTGTTTTGTTATCTGGTATATAAAGATATTCTATATTTTATTTTTTATAATAAAATTCACGTGAAGCTGTAAGGAGATGGTTAATGTTTATTGAATTAGCCTTGTATCATGCATAACCGACCTCCCAACAACTTAGGATTATTCGCTACCATCAGAAGTTTGGAGAATGGAATGTGTGGATTTATTGAAGAAGAAAAGTATACGTTTTGTATGTTTGAATAGAAATTTATTAATAGAAAAGAATAACATGATTTGGTAGGAGTTAAACGTTCCAAGAGAAATAGTATTAAGAGTTTAAGGGTATCAAGAGTTCGTAGTAGTCCTTGTAAGAGTGAGGTTATGTGTACGTAGGCAGGAACGTACGTGTGTATGTATGTATGTATGTATGTATGTATGTTTGAGAATTGTCGTTGGATAGGAGTGACATTGAATTGTCGCTCAGGGTGAATGGTAAAAAGAAAGGAGGAGAGAGGTGAGAGGTGAGAGAGAAAGATAGAGACAATAATAATACGATCGCTTGACGTTTGTCAAGTGTACGTGTTAATTGCTCGTCATCTTAACTCTTTAATGAGGGTCATATTTGGCCCGTCTTTTATTTCGTTTTGGAATTCACTCCCGGATGTGATTCTAGCCTTTCCATTGGATGACAAACATTTCAAGGTGTGAAATTTCGCGAGTTTTGCGTGGGCTAAGCAAAGTTTGTAAATCCAATAAAATTCGTTTTTCTAACAAAATCAATGAGTGCTTAGCATTTGAATTTTAAAATTTAGAACTTGTTTTGTTCACTACACACCCTATGCAAGTAGAAGGATAACGTCAAAATTGTTATGATGAATGAATTGTATGATATGAATGAATGAATGAGATGGTAGTAGGTGTGAAGATTAGCTAGATGAGGAGGATAGATAACGACAGAACATTGAATTAAAAAAGTTACTATTAAATATTAGTTCTTTTGGACAAAAAAGCAGTGTGGGTGAAGATTCTTCCTTACATTTAGAATATACAGAGGGAATGGCAGTGGTTCGACACCTTGAACTGGTAAAATTACATAATAGTGCGACATCGAATATTTACTATGGAAATAACAATAGGCTTATGATGTTTCGTCTGCGAGTGGAAAATATGTGATCTTTCGCCTAAATGACCTTGAACGCAACCGAGGCTGGAAAGTGAGGTTTGGGCAGCAAATATGCGTTGTGGTGCAATGGATATCGGCTCGGAACGAGGAATCGGAGAGCCGAGTTCGAATTCCAGTTGAATTCATTGCATTCACTTACGCGCAAATACCCTTGGAAAAGGTATTAATTCATCTATTTCTTCCAGTTATGGGTTAAATAGCAGGACAGATTGAGTTCTATAGCCATGGCTGGTAACGAGTCTACCGCAGAAGGCAATGGCAACCTACTGCGGAATAATTTTCTGCCCAGTCAATCATGTCTTGAAAGAGACATGATCGCCCAAGTGTGTATCACGTATGACACTTTACTGACTGAGTCAATTTTTGCCCTTCTTGTAAACTGGCTCCCTAACAAGCACCCACTCTGCCCTGCTATTTACCTAGCTGACCCTAAGGAATCTGATGTATTCACTTTGCCCTAACCTTACCCTGCTATTTATGTATTTGGTCCTAATAAGTCTGTATATTTTTCAGAAACCTCCCCACTAAGGCTGAATGCGACAAAAAGTCGTTTTTTTAACGTGGGAATTCCGAGCCCTTAAGCTCAGGCAAAAATTTCCCGTTATACCTTGCATAAGGCAGGGTCTGGCTTTTGTTTACTTTTTCCTAGACGAGACGATGCTCTTCGGTATAACCACGTCTGGGATTCTCCCCGCCTGAAGGTAGAAAGTCCAATAAGATTGAGCTCTGTCGGCCTTAATGAGTTTAATGAGTACAGTTTATTCTGCCATTTGTCTGTATTTCTGAGATGAGGTAGTATTTACAGTATTTACATTATTCGGACTATTGTCCTCATCTTTCTTGTCATTTGTACGTTTCGGCCGTTGTACGATCCAGCCTTCTTCAGGTGCTAGGAATTTTGAACCGTAACTTTTATTACAATCACTGGGTCTACAGTCTACTGCAGAAAGCAATGGCAACCTATTGCGGGATAATCTTCTGCCCAGTCAGTCATATCTCTGTCGAGACATGATCGCCCAAGCGTGTATCACGTATGACACTTAACTGACTGACTATAAGAGTCTGCGAGTGTTCTTAGCTAGGTTTTGTGTCGAGGTACCCCGATAAATATCGAAAATCGAAAAAAATCGGTTTATAGAAGGAGTGGTCCGATTTTAATCAAATTTGATACACTCATAGACAAAGATATTCAGAATTTTCAAGGTTGCAGCTCTCGACGAAAAAAACTTATTTAATATCGATACCAAGGAAATCAAAGTTTGACTTACATCCATTCATTCAGTGAAAAGATTGGAAAAGAGAAAGCCGGAAACCACATCCTAAACAGGGAACAAGGGATGAGCCTCTTAACCTGTTCAGTAGACATGGGTGGAGTGTGAACCGGGCGATAGATTGATCTATCTGCTCCAACTAAAATAAATCAGGTAGACGTTCCTTTATCCATTAAAATTAGGGACAGTAACAGAAGTATTTTGAATTAGGGAGAGTGTAGGAAAGAGAGAGAAAGGAAAAGCGAATGATAGAAAGGTTAGAGAGGTGGAGACGAGCTTGGACAAATGCAGCATAATGATGTGCCACAAGGTACAGAAAAAGTTAGAAACAACATGATTTTGGAGAAAGAAAAAATAAACCAACAAATAAAAGAAACAAGTGAAAAAGTAAATGAAAAAATTACAAAAAATGTAAAAAAAAAAAAGTCAAACTAGAATGAAAGTAAGAAAACGTAGACAGAAAATAAAAAAGAAAGAAAGAAAGAAAAAGTGGGACTGAAATTTAGAAAGACAAAAAAGCATTGAACAGGTGTAGAGGCTCATCCCTTGTTCCCTGTTTAGAATATGGTTTCCGGCTTTCTCTTTTCCAATCTTTTCACTCTTTTCTTTTTTCTTTTTTTCAATTGGAGTAGATAGACTAAACTATCGCCCCTGTTCACACTCCACCCACGTCTATTGAACAGGTGAAGAGGCTCATCCCTTGTTCCCTGTTTAGGATGTAGTTTCCGGCTTTCTCTTTTCCAATCTTTTCACTCTTACGTAGCCCCCTGCACATCAGTGGCGTTACCGCCTTGCTTGAGGTGATATGATTAAAATAAAATAAAAAAAGAAAAAAAAAAGAAAGAATTAAGAGTAAAAGAAAGTGAAATGGAAAAATAAATTAAGAAAATCTTTGTAAAAAAGCAAGGATGAATGAACAGAAGAAAAAGTAAGCGAGAAGAAAAAGGAGGAAAGTTACTGTGAAGTTAAGAAAGAAAGAGAGGAAAACACGAAAGTGAAGAAGAAAGAAAGAAAAAAAAAGAAAGAAGGATAGAAATGGAAAAATTAATCGAAGTCTCAAGAAAATAACGTGAATTGAAAAATGAAAATATGAAAATAAATAAAGGAAGATGAACATAAATAGAAAAATGAAATGCTTGAAAGATGTGACAGACTGACAGACAGACGGACGGACAGACAGACGGATGGGCGGAGGACAACAGTTTATAATTGATTAATAAATAAATAAATAAACGGTGGCTCGGTGATAACTTCATATGAATAAATCGAATTGATTTTGTGAAGATGGTGAACTATTTTTAAAAACTGCCTTAATTAATTGTTGCATCTTTGATGAGAAGAAACATAATTTCCTCAAAATATTTTTAAACATCTATTTAGAAAATACAAGAAGCAAATGAAGCTGAAAATTGACTTGATCCATCTGAAATCAGTAAAAAAATACTAATGTTATTCTGGTCTGTCAATCGAAATTATTCTGACAATATTTATCGGGCTATATACTCTGTTCTTTTTAATCTATTATTTACTCTCTCTCATTCTCTCTCTCCCTCTCTCTCTCTCTCTCTATCTATCTATCTATCTATCTCGCCCGGTTCACACTCCACCCTCATCTATTGAACAGGTGAAGAGGCTCATCCCTTGTTCCCTGTTTAGGATGTGGTTTTCGGTTTTCTCTTTTCCAATCTTTTCACTTTCACGTAGCCCCCTGCACATCAGTGGCGTTACCGACTTGCTTGGGATGATATGATTAAAAAAAAATCTATCTATCTATATCCATTGTGCAAATTAATTGAAAGAGCTGCTTTAGTTTCCTTTCTTTCACCATGCGGTCAGTTTTCGACGCACAGGAGTAACATGGTGTAACCGATTTCTACTTTTTTCCTCGGATTAGGTCATTTGCAGTAGTGGGTAATAATAGGAATCTATATTCGGCTTGTATGATGAAATTTGTTTGACACTGAAAAATATTGCGTCATCCGTGATAGCATCAGATTTTTATCACGTCCAGACACTATTATCTCGACTGTCGATTAGTTGTCTTACAGCCATTGTTTGTGATGAACGTTACTCCTAAGAAGCTTACGAAAATTGGAACGCTGCACGAACACACTGATTATGGATATTGTTGGTGTCAGCTTTTCAACTGTCAGTCATGTCATCAAAACGAATAAGCAAACGGGATCCATTAGTCCAGAACGTAAAGGAAAATGCGGTCAGAACCAAAAAAAAAAAAAAATAAATAAATAATAATAACGCGAAGAGACGACGTATACGAGATCAGGGAAAGTGTGAAAGATTCTAGGAAGACATTATTCGTCTTGTTTCATTTAATTTGCACAAGGATCTATCTATCTATCTATCTATCTATCTATCTATCTATCTATCTATCTATCTATCTACCAACCAACCAACCAACCAACCAACCAACCAACCAACCAACCAATCATATGGTAGCATGAGCGAGTGGTTAAAGCATTCGTTTTATAACCATGAAAACTAGGTTAGAATCTCACTATGGTTGATTTGTTGATGTTACCGTTGGATGGTGGGGGGTGATCCCTAAATGCGACACCGTTGGTAATGGCTGTGCTAGAAATTCTTCTTCCAAATCCTTGGTTTTTACAACTAATAACTAACGTGCTGCGTTCACAGGGTCGAATCATCTTCAGCTTCTCTGTGTACTATTGGCATAAAAGATGTCCCACTTAAAGTGTCTGATGCGTAAAGCTGAGTCCTAACAGACGTTCAAAGGAAGGGACTTCACTGAGAATATAACGATTCAACATAACAGGAGAAAATTCAAGATCTGCTGGGTGAACGTTACTAGACTGATTTTGGTGGAATTGAATGATACCAACCGGTATACATATATAATTGAATGATACCAACCTCCCACCACCACCATTGGGCTGTTAGAGGTAGTTCGAAGCAGAGATGTATTTTCGAGTCATGACTGCTTTGTTTGCATATCGCCTAATCTCTGAAGGGGCACGGCACATAGAAGAAGAAGAAGAATGTAACGAACCCGACTGAAATTCGAACTCCGCTCTCTGGTTTCTCATACTAAGGCATTATCTGACACACCTTTCATATATACAAGTTTATAAGCGGTCACCTATCTAGACACTGAACAGACGCTAGTTAACTTCGATGATCGCACGAGAACTGCAGTTTAACTGTGATATGATCGTAAACTCTGAACTTCACTAGATGCCCATAAATCTTAAATCGGATATAGATGAGTCAGCAGCAGTAATACTCAGTCAGTTAGGTACCATACGTGATACACGCTTTAAGTGATCACGTCTCGAAAGAGACATTTACTAGACAGAAGATTATCCCGCAGTAGGTTGCCATTACTTTCTGTGGTAGATTGGTTGCCAGCCAAGGCTATAGAACCCAATATGTCCTATTATTGACTCCATAACTAGAGGGAAGAGACGCATTAATACTTTTCCCAAGAGTATTTGTGCGTAAGTGAAAGCAAGGAATTCAACTGGAATTCGAACTCGGCTCCCCGATTTGTCGTTCTGAGCCGATATCCACTGCACCACAACGCCATAACAGTTAATGTCAAAGGATGTACGTGGGGTGCAGTGGATATCGGCTCGGAATACAAATCGCGGAGCTGAGTTCGAATTCTAGTTGCATTCTACATGCACAAATACACTTGGGAACGATAATAATCCATCTCTTCTCCATCCAGCTATGGTTGGCAACCACTCTACCATAGAAAGTTATGGCAACCTACTGCGGGAAAATCTTCTGCTCAGTTATGTCTGTTTTGAGACATGATCAGTCAATCATGTATCACTTTACTGACCGAATACCAGACAGATATATATATATTAAAAAGAAGAGTGGAAAGAAAGGACCACAAATAAACTCCAAGAAAACTGAACGCATAGTCACCAGTAAAAAGAAGAGCCCAAAATACCAACTACAGGCGGGGGATGCTAAAATCAAGCTTTTACAGAAATTTAAATACCTGCAAAAAGGCTCTAACAGAATACGAAAAGTGCGACACTGAGATTCATAAGTGAACTGGTATGGCCAAGAATGCATTCCAGAAGCTGGGTAGAGTATTGGGACACAGAAATATTTCGCTAGAAACAAAGAAGAGAGTACCCGATTACCATGCGATGTCTGTTCTTCAATATGGCAGTGAATGCTGGACAATCTCCTCACAAATGAAGGAAAACTTGAACCAACCGAAATGTGGTTCTACAGAAGGATGCTGAGGATACCAGGGACTAAACAGAGGTTTTAGAAAGGATGGAAACGAAACTAAAACTAATAAAAAAGACAGTTAAATTTCCTGGGACATATAATGAGGAAGGAGGGCTTGGAGAATCTGATATTTACAGGTCAGACAGAGGGACGAAGAGACAGGGTTAGTAACGTGTAACATATTTGACGGGCTTGAGCAAATGGATGGCAGAGCGGGGTTTGTGTGGTGTAGCAGGAGAAAGCGTGCTATGAGCCGCCAGCGATAGGGAGATGTGGAAGGCCATGATCGCCTACGTCCTTAAGGGACACGGCACATAGAAGAAAAGAAAAAGCGACAAAAATAGCTTTCCACTTTATGTGACTTCCGTTGAAAGCATGAAGTAATTGGTAAATAAGTGGTTGATGTTGCTCATTACTGAAAAGCATAAAATGAATGTAGATTTAAATGGATTGTAAGGAGAACGAATTAAGATGACATAAATCTGAAAATAAAAGACTTCACTTCCTGAAGTTCGACTCAGATAATTGGAATTAGACTAATGAATATCAGACATTAATACTGACAGGTGAAATAAATTAAAAATTAATTAGTTAAGGCGAGCTCTTCTCTCGTGTCTGTGAAAAGTAAAACCTTCAAACGCGGTGTATATTTATTGCATTTCATAGAAATGCAGAGGTCTAACCAAATGACCCAATTTTTTTTTTTTTTTTTTTTGTCAGGCTTCTTGATTGAGCTGAAAACTTTTCAGCATTCCTATAGACTGACATTGAGATATCAGATTTTTATTCAAGAGCACAGATATTTCTTATCATCGGCTAGTTGCTTGTTGTTTTGAATTGACTAAGAAAAAGTCCTCTTTTCATGAATTGTTTTTTTGCGATCTAATTTTATTTTGATTTTCACATGCCTTTTTGAAAAGTTACGAATCCATACGCTCTGCTTCTTCACCTCTTCGACGGGGAGTAATGGTTAGCAAACTTTCTTGCGATGCAACACTATTTTTGCATGCATCTAACACTATCTTAGCACGACGGAGCGAAAGAAATTATTATTAGTTGTATTATTAATTGTGCAGATTATTTGTTCCAATATGAGTAGAGAGAAAAAAGCATAATAGATAATAAAATTGTTTATTCACGCGACAGGTCTGGTTAACTTGGTAAAGAGACAGCTAGAAATATTTCAGCGTGACATCTTTGGGATCAAAATTCACAGCGTGGATGAGGAAGAACACCGTTGTAATAGACGACTCGAAGACTAGGTACTGTGTCGGAGCCATCACGACTAGCGGCTGGAGACCGCCGTCACAGCGAGATCAATTAGTAGCGAGTTTGGTAAAGATTTGCGTTGTGGTACAGTGGATATCGGCTCGGAAGGAAAAATCGGAGAGCCGAGTTCGAATTCCATTTGAAAGAGACTTTAATAACTGGGCAGAAAATTTTCCCGCAGTAGGTTGCCATTACTTTCTATGGAAGAATGGTTGCCAACCAAGGCTATAGAACCCAATCTGTTATCCTGTTTAACCAATAGCTAGAGGGAGAAATGAAAGATTAATGCATTTCTCAATGGTATTTGTGCTTAAGTGAATGTAACGAATTCAACTGAAATTTGAACTCGGCTTTCCGATTTCTCGTTTTGCTCGGATATTAACTGCACGACAACGCAGATCAAGAGGAAAGTTGAGGTAGAGTTGAGAATGTCATGAACTGAACATGTGTGTAACGAGGAAGCTTAAAGGAAAATGAAAACAAAAAAAAAAGCTGATATTTAGAATCAGAAACAGATACACTATTTTCATTATTCGAACTATTATCATCATCTTTGTTGCTATTTGTACGATGTTTTGGCAGTTGTACGATCCGGCCTTCTTCAGGTGCTAGGAATTTTGAACCGAACTCTTTATTACAATCACTGGTGTATGTGAACTTCATTCCTTGCGTAGTCATGAGTTACCTCCCTCTAACGCTGTAAGTTACTTGTTCACCACTGCTGTAACCCTGTATTGAACTCACAACTCTTTGGGTCAAGTCAATGAAACTAACCAACCTCTATATCAACTGAGCCATCTAACCTTAAGGAATGAAAACTAGAAGAATGATATATCCCAGTGATTGTAATAAAGGGTTCGATTCGAAATTCCTAGCACCTGAAAAAATCCGGAGCGTACAACGGCCGAAACGTCGTACAAATGGCAACAAAGATGAGGGCAATAGTCCGAATAATGTAAATACTGTAAATACTACCTCATCTCAGAAATATAGACAAATAGAATGATTTATTATTAAACGTCGTACATATGGCAACGTAGATGAAGACAATAGTCCGAATAATGTAAATACTGTAAAGACTACCTCATCTCAGAAATATAGACAAATACAGAAAGAGATAGTTGAATTTTTTAGGGCTTGGAGAATTAGCACTTACAGGACATATGGGCGACAAAAGGACAGGAGAATCAGCGGACTACTTACCTGGAGAGCTTTTGTGTTAGGATGGGTGAATGTGAAGTACGAGGGAGGAAAAAGACAAACGCTACTAAGAACTACAATGAATAGGAAGTTGTGGAGAGTAAGGATCGGCTACGTCCTGAAGTGACACGGAACATAGAAGAAGAAGCTTGTATAATAGACTATGGTAACTGTCATATGAGTTCATGGCGTACTGAGAGCGGAACATGTGTGGGCTTGAAGCAGACTGATTTAAGAGAAGTCAAAAATCATATCGGAGGACGCCACGTAAGCTAATCTCACATACACTTATTATTAAATAGATTTCCCGGTGTTGATTTGTACTATACTACGATAAACAAATTAAATAATTACATGAAAATGGTTTAGCACAGTCACTTCTCTCAGCCAAATTTGTCGAACCAGATGCCGGAAATTGTTTGTTGGGTGTCCGGTACAGTCGATCAAAAATGAAATTTATGTTTATTTTTTCTTAATTATAAAGATATTGACTTGCTTGCAAAAAATCTTTGAATGTTCTTCTTAAACCGTTTGAAGTATTGCAAAAGCATTTTACCTTGTACTAGTGTCGGTCAAACAGGAAAATCTGTGCTTCTTTAATTTCAACACATAAAGCAGTACGTCGTGAGCAAATTGGTCGACCGAGACCCGAAGGTTCTCTTTATTTTTTGCTGTTGGCTTGCGTTAGGGATAGGCGCAATTCCTTACCCTCGACCCTTCTCTTGGTTGCTGAGTGCTAAGCAGCGAGGCGTCGAGTACCATTTTTATAGTCTTTGGTATGACCCGGCTGGGGATCGAACCAGCAACCTACCGCGTCCTAGGAGAGGACTCCACGATTGCGCTACGGTCGGATTTATCGATAGTTATAAGGAAATCGTTGTAAGTGAAGAATTGCCTGCTTCAGGGGAGGAAAAAAATGAAAATAAGAGGGTGCCAATATAGAGCTTGAGTGTATGGACAAAAAGCATGTCCAGTTATGCAATGAGTTTGCATATCTGCTATTTAAGCTAAAGTGAGGCCTTGAAATGTCATGTTGAAAAAGCACGTAATTTTTTTTATAATCATTTCACCCCAAGCAAGGTAAGACCGCCATTGGTGGATAGAAGGTTTCAGTAAGAAAAAATAAAATAAAAAAGATACAGAGGATATTGAAGAAAGGAAAGAGATGGATGGGAATCAAGAAGATAGAAGATGGCAATTAACCATCCATTTAAAGTTTTGGATTTTGTAGCTAACAGGAAAAAGGGATCTTGATGCCAATCAAGTAGTATGAGTGATCGGGGAACCAGGAAAAAAGTTCACCAGAGCAGCTGATATGAAAATACTTGTAGAAAAGACAGAGGGAAGACATATCACTTCGGTTGGAAAGTGACTGAAGGCAAGCGGCAAAGTCAGGGTCGACTATATTTCAGATCCTCCTTTATATTTTGTGAAGAATCTCAAAATGAATCCGACCTGATATGACAACAGTATTTCATGGACTAACGAATGGTAAACTTATAAATGTGCAAAATGGATTTTGCCGAGAAATAAAAAACGTCCTAGCCTGGCACAGTGAACCAACCTTGAGTAGACGCAGCTATAGATTCAATGAAGTCATTCCTTTCAAGAACAGACCAGGTGCTGTAAGCGTTTAGTGACGGATGTGCGTTGTGGTGCAATGGATATCGGCTTGGAAAGAGAAATCGGTGAGCGGAGTTCAAATTCCAGTTGAATACCTTGCATTCACTTAAGCACTGGTACTCTTGGGAAAGGTATTAATCCGACCCTTCCCTCCAGTTATGGGTTAAATAACAGGGTAGGACTTGGGGACCCTGCCCTTAAAACAAATCCCTATGAATCTTGGTACTCGAAAAGAAAAAGTATTACTAGACACAAAACTTATATAAAAGCAATAATAAATTGTTGAAAGAAAAAAAAAGGTATTACCAGCAATAAATAAAAAAAAAATTTAGTTGCCAATAAATGACCCGCCGAGGTTGATATGCCATAAAACAAACCAACCAACCAACCATTCAAGATCATTTGTGAGAATAAGGTCAAGGAGGTGAAGTGTGTTGCTCTCTAGGAGACCAGCGTCATCCATTCTAATGGTAGGCAAGAAAGTTTCTTAATGGTGGTTAAAGGAGAGCAGCTTCATTTTAGAGACATTAAAATTTACGAGCCATTGTTTACGCCTCTAGTAACAAATTGTAGGCCCTTTTGAAGAACCGCAGCCAGGCTTATAAAGACGGGAGTAAACGGTGGAGTCATATGCGTAGATGCCTACCTGGGAACTAATTACAGCGGGAAGATCATTGATGGAGATCAGTAAAAGCGTAGGACCTTGAATAGAACCTCGAGGGACGTCTGCATTTGTATGAAAGTCTTTTGAAATTTGCACGTTCAAACAATCTTCATTTCAAAATTGGATAGGAATGACTGAATTAAATCAAACAATCGTTCAGAAATGCAATAGCTATGGAGTTTGCACAGAAGGCCAGCATGACAAGCACTTTCAAATATCAAGATATTAAAATCAACAGCTCGAGCTTCACTGTTCTTATCAAGAGCCTGGTATATATATTCAGTGATGGTTGTTAGTATATTACACTGTTTGTCAGCAATAGGTGGTTTTTCGATCAATGATTTCTACGGCAGAAAATTTTCCTGCAGTAGATTGCCATTTCTTTCTGCAGTAGACTGGTTACCATCCAAAGCAAAAGAACCTAATATGTCCCGCTATTCAACCCATAACTGGAGGGAGAAGAGATGAATTAATACTTTTTCCAAGGATACACACGAAAATGCAACAAATACATTTCGAATTCAAACTCGACAATCCGATTTCTAAATCGGAGCCGATATCCATCACACAAAAGCACACTCTAGTTTCTGTATTCTTAATATTTGATATAATTCAAAATTTTGACAATGATAAAGTCGCTTCATAATTATTTATAAATATTCATACTGGGCAGTTACAGATAATCCATAAAAATATTTTAGATTTTGAAATCATATTTATTTTTCGCGTATGAATTTTTTGAAACTGTTTTTAAATCTTTAATTGTCTTTCAATCATTTCACCTCTCCTGCTATCCTTTTCCGATGAAGCTCTGAGACGCACCATTTGGGGACCAGCGCAGTCCATCCGTTTTAAATCACAGATCTAAGAAAGACTATTGTATATCATCCTAAAATACCCAGAGTATACACCTTCTATATGATGTGTCTTTCCAGAACATAAGCTGTCATGGTTCTCAACAACTTCCAAACCTTTATTATCCTTTGCAGTATTTTTACCCCCCTTTACCAGGGCTCCTGTTCCACCCCAGTTCCACCATCCATCCATCCACACAAGCTCACGGTTATCCCCTATTTCTCTTGCTCTCAATATGCATCGCGAACGTTAAGTTTTCCCAACACTCCTTCCCCATTATGTGAAATTTTAGATGTTATTTTCTGATTTTGTATAGAAGTGTTCTTTCTGTTGCCATTTTCTTTAACACTTCCTTTTTGTATGCTTGCTCCGTCCATAGAATTCTCAGTAGCCTTCTGTAGAATCACCTCTCTGCTGCCTTCAGTCTCGTTCGTACGGAAATTGTCCAGCATTCACCGCCATATAAGAGGATGATATCGCATAGCAATCCAGAACTCTCTTTATTTATTTCTAATGATTTTTTCGTTTCTCGGCACTTTGCTTAGCTTACTCTGTAGAATCTACAAATAACACACAAACCTGGCATTCCTATGCGCCCCATCATATATATATATAATTCCCTTCATTTATTTTCCTGGCATTTGAAGTTCAGACATAAAGATATTAAAGTTCTGTTAGATTTACTTTCTTTATCGTTCTCCATTTCTGTGATTTTATTTGCAGGTTTTTTTTTTCTTTTCGTTTTTCTTTCTGTTTTTACATATTTTTCTCTTTAAGAAATTCACCCATTGGCAGCTGACTGTAGAATATTACAGCTTCATCTTTTACTTTTCTCCTAGTTAAAACTACCCCACACGCTTTAGGCGCATATCCACACATGTGCACAGGGGGACCGGATATAGTTAAGATTAAAAAAAAAATAAAAAAAAAAAAGATAAATGAATAAATATCTTGATAATAAACAGTATATCGCCAGACAAAATACAAGTATTCATTTTTTTAAGAGTAAAAAAAAGAAAAAAAAATTTTGAGTTCAACGTCTGGGAGTTCGTGAACCTGTAAAAGTTAGTTGGCCTTCCTTTCCTGTCTCTTACATGGGTTTTGATGCACTCTCACTCTGTCTCTTTCTCTTCCCATATCTCTTTTTTGGTTCCTCTCTTGTTCTTTCTCTGTCTTTCTCATTTCACTTCCATTGCAAACCTTAAAGCTATGTCTAAGACTGATCAACGTACTGTCTGATCATCTTCCGGTTTAATTTCTTTTTTTGTTTTTGTTTTGTTATTTCTCGCTTGTCATTTCTCTCTCTCTCTCTTTTCTCTCTCTCTCTCTCTCTCTCTATCTATCTATCTATCTATCTATCTATCTCTATCTCTATCTCTCTCTCGCTCCCGCTGACTCTCTTGTTTTTCTCTATCTTTCTCATTTCACTTCCATTGTAAAACTTTAACCTTTTTTTTTTGTTATTTCTCGCTTGACATTTCTCTCTCACTCTCTTTATCTACCTATCTATCTATCTCTATCTCTCTCTCTCTCGCTCGCTCCCTTTCACTCTCTTGTTCTTTCTCTATCTTTCTCATTTCACTTCCATTGCAAACCTTAAAGCTATGTCTAAGACTGATCATTGTACTGTCTGATCATCTTCCGGTTTAATTTCTTTTTTTTTTGTTTTGTTATTTCTCGCTTGTCATCTCTCTCTCTCTCTTTTCTCTCTCTCTCTCTCTCTCTCTCTCTCTCTCTATCTATCTATCTATCTATCTATCTCTTGCTCCCTTTCACTCTCTTGTTCTTTCTCTATCTTTCTCATTTCACTTCTTTTGTAAACCTTTAATCTTTTTTTTGTTATTTCTCGCTTGTCATTTCTCTCTCTCTCTTTCTTTCTCTCTCTCTCTCTCTCTCTCTCTCTCTCTCTATCTATCTATCTATCTCTTGCTCCCTTTCACTCTCTTGTTCTTTCTCTATCTTTCTCATTTCACTTCCTTTGTAAACCTTTAATCTTTTTTTGTTATTTCTCGCTTGTCATCTCTCTCTCTCTCTCTCTCTCTCTCTCTCTCTCTCTATATCTATCTATCTCTCTATCTATCTATCTCTATCTCTATCTCTATCTCTCTCTCGCACCCCTTTGATTCTCTTGCTTTTCTCTATCTTTCTCATTTCACTTCCATTGTAAACCTTTAATCTTTTTTTTGTTATTTCTCGCTTGACATTTCTCTCTCGCTCTCTCTTTATCTATCTATCTATCTATCTATCTATCTATCTATCTATCTATCTATCGATCTCTGTCTCTCTCTCACTCCCTTTGGCTCTCTTGTTTTTCTCTGTCTTTCTCATTTCACTTCCATTGTAAACCTTAAAGCTATGTCTAAGACTGATCATCGTACTGTCTGATCATCTTCGGTTTAATTTCTTTTTTTTTTTTTGTTTTTATCTTTTTGTTATTTCTCGCTTGTCATCTCTCTCTCTCTCTCTCTCTCTCTCTCTCTTATCGTTTTCTTTATCTAGTCTCTCTTTATTGCTCTTTTTCTTATCATCAGTCACTTCATTTTCACTTTCTTATCTTTTTTACTAAGTACAAGTACTGACTGGAATAGTCATACCGGTAGGAATTTTTAAACTAATAAAATAAGTGTCAGTCACTTAAGTGCCATACGAAATACACGCTTGGGTGATCATGTCTTGAAAGAGACATGACTCACTGGGCAGAAGATTATCCCGCAATAGGTTAACATTACTTTCTGCGGTAGAGTGGTTGCCAGCCAACACTAATACAACCCAATCTGTCCTGTTATTTAACCCATAACCGGAGGGAAGAGACGGATTAAAACTTTTCCCATGGGTATTTGCGCGTAAGTGAATGCAAAGAATTCAACTGAAAATAAGTGTACCAGTTCAAATAAACGTGCATTTGTGAATTTTTATATAAGTTTAATAAACAGGGACGAAACAATAGCACCTCGGAAAAGTTATTTGAAAATTATATGCATACCATTCCAAGTTCGGCACACACACACACACACACACACACACACACACACACACACACACACACATATATATATATACTATTTACATTAATCGGACTGTTGTCTTTAACCTTATTGACTTATTCACGATATTTCGGCCGATGTACATTCCGAACAATGCAAATAGTTACAATACCCCATCTTAGAAATATAGACAGATGTTGAGAAATTTATGCTGTACGGCCACCCGTCTAGATCATTTCTTACTAACGCAGGTATTCTCCATTCCTTGGTTCTGTGCTGTTTTTAATTTAAATGGCAGCTGATGCCCAAGACCGTCGTTAATTAGGGCAAATTATGTCGTGTCTATTTTAATACCCACAAAGCTAAACTTCACTTCATTAATCATCTGAGAAACCCTTCTCTGTTTTCTGTTAGCATGGCTCCAAGAAAGTCACTCTATCTTAGATATCTATAAGTCTACCATTCGTCCGTGCTTAGAATATTGCTGCCACATATGGTCCGGTGTCCCTACTTTTTACCTGGGGCTCTGTGATAAGGTCTAAAGAAGAATCAGCGGTAAATTTTTTGTTCCCCGAACCCCTTCAAATCTTTCCAAAACATCCTTAATTCCGTGCAAAAGTTTATGCTGAACTAAAATCGATAATTAATTAGAAAAGAAACGTACCTTTTTTTCATGTTATCGACCAGAAATGAATCGGATTATATAGCACCCCTTTCCACCGTTCTCATTTCTGATTCCCCGCTGAATGACTTGAGGCGTAGGATACTGAATTCGTTCTATTTACTCCCTTTGGCAGGAATTACTCCGCGATTTGTTGTGGTTCGGAACTCATTTTCCGCGCATTAATCGCAAAATGGAAGTAAAAACACCGAAAAACCGTAAAACTACGCGTGAATTAAGTCTGCAGTGAATAACATTATCGAACCGTGGTTACGGGGTGACAGAAACAGCGACAAGAAGTTCCATATTTTTCTGCTCGATAAATTGAAAAAAGGTAGGTCTCTTCAATAAACAATTACCGATTTGAGTTCAGCATATACATTTGCACGGAAATAGGGATGTTTTGGAAAGATTTGAAGGGGTAAAGGCTTTCGGGGAACAAAACACAAATTTACCGAATCAGCAATATTATTGGTCCTGATTATCCTGATCTGGCGGCTCGGCTTCGATCCCTTTCCCACAACCTTCAGGTCTCTTCTTTCATGGCAATTGTTCAAATAAGTTTTGATATCTACCCTTTATGAATTTAATCGCGATGCTAGACTGACGTCGATATCTTATCAATTTACAGTTGAGCTGGCTAGGTGTAACCGTAGGTTCTATGCTAGCAATTTCTTTTCTCTCGCTTCTCGCTTGTGGAATTCATTTCTGGCTTCACGCTTTTCAGCCAGCTTTAATCTGCAAACATTTAAATGTAATGCCAATCGTTATCTACTCTCCTCCAGATTATTGTTTTCTTTTTCTTTTCATTGTTATCTTTTCCGTTCCTAATTCTTTCCTGGAACCCTTGCGTTTTAGTGGCTTTACTGCTTTGCTTGGGGTGATACCGATTATATATATAATCATTTGGAAACGAGTTATTTCGCGACCCAGGTTTCTACCATTCGGTATCTTCAGGCGATTTACAATAACTGATTTTACCGTTTTTCAGACGCTCACGTAACAGGGATTTTTTGTGAACGCACAATTTTCAAGTTACTTAAAGGTTTAGAACATTTTCTTCTATGATTGCATTCTCCCTGTAGGTATTTATTGGTATGGTTACACCTGGACATAATTTCTGTTCTTTCATTTTGTAATTTATTTCTGTCCGGGAACAACATAATAGCCATTTTTCCTCCTGGCATAATCTGCATATTTTACCACCGTTGTAAGGTTTGGCTGTTTTTACTATGCTTCAAATTATATTGGAGTCTTTTCCATACTTTAATTTTAATTTCCACACATGATTAGCCAGTTTTGTGCAAATTTTTAGGTTCTCCAGTTTAATTGTAGACTTATGGTTATTCCATCGGACTTTAAAATTTTCTTTGGGGGATCCTAAATATGTTTTGCTTTGACCATTTATGCAATGTACTTTTGCATTTTAAATAATCCCTTTTGTATATATATATATATATATATATATATATATATATATTTAGGCTAGCATAGAATTGTACCATCACTATCAGCCAAATGTAATACGCACCTCCAACTATAAAAGGCATTTAAAATTAGTTTAAGAAAATAACCCTTATTAATATCAATTATGAATACGACCACAATGTACTGGCCGTGTTTGGAAGTTAAGAATATGTTTGTTTTTAGGAACATTTTAAATAGGTATTACTGCCCCGACACAATTGAACTCTCTTTGGCAAATGGTTAGTAAACCTTTCTGTCTGCTACATAAAACAGACTTAAAGCAAAGAAATGTGCTACAGAATTAGGCTGAGAATAACATGAAGAAACAATTATGAATTTTTTTTTTTTACAAGATGCATACAAAAAGAACGTGTGTATGTAGTATCGGAAAGGAATGGTTGTAACACTTAGGAACCATAAGAAGGAATGGGGCTTTCGAAAGTTTGACACAGGACATTCTTTTTAATCATTTCACCCCAAGCAAGGCATTCCACTGCCACTATTGCGCAACGGGATTATATGGGGGGGGGGGGGTAAAGAGAAAGAGTGGTTAGATATAGGAAATATCAGAAGGAGGGTGATAGACGAGGGTAAGGATACCGAGGCTGAGGGTTGGGTAGATGGGAAGAGTGTTTGAAAAATGGATGCGGGTTTGTGTGTTAGGAGGTGTCTATTGACCTTACATTTAAACTCCTGGAGATTGTAGCCGTCGGGGAAGCAATCATGTGGAAGGGAATTCCACAGGCGGGAAGTGCGAGAAAAGAAGCTGTTGAAGTAGAAATTGCGGTTACATTTTATCGGTTTCACTGTAAAAGGGTGGGACCTAGTTGCTAATCTAGTATCTCGTGCAAATTCTTACCTAGGGGGCACCAGTGATCTAATTTAATCGGAGCAGAAGCCGTGAAAGAATTTATAGAAGAGACACAGGAAAGCCACGTCACGCCGGTGAGAGAGAGACTGCAGCCCGGTCTGCCAAATATTGACAGCAAGAGTGTGAAAGCAAGGTTTAACCTACCTGGCAAGTTCGTGTAAATGGCTGGTACTTAGAACAAGAACTACACGGGAAAAACGTCCCACTTCCACACGGTTATATACTGAATATATTTGTTCAGGTTTTAATTTAATTTTATTTATTGCAGTAATGAATAACGATATTTGATACTTAGAAGCTTATCCCTTGTTGGAGACTTACACGTATCATAATTACGAGTACCGTAACATTTTCCGCAAAATCACAATAGAAGTGGTAGGTCTTAGGCCAGATAAGCTACTGGAACCCAAACCTCTACAGTTTTCTTTTCTCCAATCCAGTTATAGAACCCAGTCTGTTCTGTTATTAACTTATAGCTGAGAGAGAAGAGATGGATTCATAGCTCCCCTGATTCATTCATATAACTCGAACTCATTTCGAGTCCTCAATCCGAGCCACTATCTATGACTCCTGAAATGGGTTCATACCTTTCATACCTTTTCGTGGTCGAGAGGTCTATGACGCGTCAGATCAATTAGAGGCTTCCCCTATATGAATAGGTGTCGCAGGTTAGAATCCTGCCGAATGACACACATTTTCGTAACGAAAATTTATCGTAAATAATCAGGCCAGTAGAAATAAAATATATAATACTGTCTGATTATTAACAACATATCTACTTAAATACGAGTATCGATCAAAAATAATGTTCAAACAAATCAGTTCAAATTGTCGGTTGTTTAAAGACCGTTTCATTTAATATTAAAGTTTCAGCTCTCGTGTAGTTAAAATCGAAGACGCGCGCATTTTATGCTTTTTTCTTTTCTGCTCATCTTTTTATTCGTAGTTTTCTTTCTTTCTCCCTTTCTTTCTTTTTCTCTTCCTTTCATTTCTTTCTTCTTTCTTTCTCTCTCTCTCTCTCTCTCTCTCTCTCTCTTCTCTCTCTCTCTTTCTTTCTTTCTTTCACTTTGATATTTCGAATATTTAACCTTCTTCTTTCCGGCTCGTCTGTCTTACCACACACACACACACACACACACACACACACACACACACACACACACACACATATACACACACTCACACACACGCACACACACATACACACACACGCACACACACACAGGCACACACGCACACGCACGCACACACACGCCACACACACACACACACACACACACACACACACACACACACACACACACACACACACACACACAAACACGCGCACACACACACACAAACGCACACACACACAAACACACACACACACACACACACACACACACACACACACACACACACACGTACACGCACACAAATAAAGACTCATACAAACTAGCAATCTTTGCTTGTTGCCGATGGTTTGAAAGCATATCATGTGTCTAATTCGGTTATCCTGATTCAAATTCCGATCCAGTCTATTGCCCGCCCTCACTTTTTCATTCTCTTAGGAAAAATCATCAACCCATCTCTTCTCCTCTTGCTATGGGTTAGAGATAGTAGAGTAGACTGACCTCTCTAGCTTTGTTAAACCCTTTGAAGAAAAGTAAATCTTTACATTCTAAACCGTTTTAAAGGCAATAACAAACACATCCATTATCATTTCTAAGAAGTTGTAACGATTCACACAAAAAAAAAGAAAAGAAAAGAACGCTGTAAAGAGCCATAAATGCATATGTCTCAAAGTGATGGGGTACTTAAAAAGTCATCCTCATGGTTCCTCACAGCTGATCGACTATTTTACCTTTTCTTCTCTCTTTCTCTTTCTCTCTTTGTCATGGTTTTAATTCTCTCTCCCTCATAGATTTTCCATGTCAGTCTGTTTTACCTATTCTCTTTCTCTCTCTTTCTCCCACTCCCTCTTTGACGTTTTTTCTTTCCTGACCACTCTTTCAATCTCTTTGTCATTTTTATCTTTCAGTCATTTTCTCTTCCCACCTCATCAATATCTTTCTCTTACTCTCTGTTTTTTACCACTTGCATTGTAAGTTTTTCTTTATTTATATATCAGTTCGATTATGCCAATGGCTGTCACTTTGCCGTATCCTTTCATAATAGTTGTGTTAAACTTATCCAAACTTATGTAACATTTTTGCCATTATTAGCTGACTTATTAGTCTCCAAATCCAGTTTGCTCTTCAAGTTTCCTACTAGGCACCCAATAACTGCGTCCTTGTTCTACACTCAGTTAAACTTTGCAAATAATCTAATCTAAACTAATGGAACTGTGTGTGTGTGTGTGTGTGTGTGTGTGTGTGTGTGTGTGTGTGTGTGTGTGTCCGTTACCTATAGACTCCGAAACGACTGAACCGATTTTCTTGAAAATTTACACAGTTGTACTATAAGCGTCTGCGAGTGTTTTTAGCTAGGTTTTGTATCGAGGTACCCCCGATGAATATCGAAAATCGATAATCGAATAAATCGGGTTATAGAAGGAGTAGTCCGATTTTAATCAAATTTGACACACTCACAGACAAAGACATAAGAAACGATATTCAGAAGTTTCAAATTTGCAGTTCTTACAATAGTGCAGAATATCAATAATATATATATATAGATGTTCGTGTGTGTGTCTGTTTATCTGCCTGTATGTCTGTATTTTTTCAGCCCTTTTATTTTAGTTTTTGCTTCGGGTTTGGCTCTAAGTAGGTATAATTGTAGTTCTTAGTCTCAGCCATGATACCATTTAATCAGAGGATTTATTTAGTCTTCAAAATTCAGTTTACGACGAAAAAACTTATTTGATATCGATACCAGGAAATCAAAATTTGACTTACATCCATTCATTTTTCTCTCAGTCTACGGTTTCGCTTTAACTGGAAACAACTATTGCTTTTTAGTCTTTCATGCCAACGTCTAAAGATTCTGAGTTCCAGGACCATGGATTAGTTTTAAAGTTTTCATTACACCCGAGCAACGCCGGGCTATACTGCTAGTTAGTCTATACACTCTTTTGCTGTTTCAAGTGATGGGTGAGGGGCCTTTTAAATCCACTTCGTTGCTTTAACTACTGATCTAACGTCTACCCTGAAAAGTTCATATCAGATAACAGAATCTTCCATAATATGGTACTTGACAAGCCCGTTTCGCGGACAATGTAATGAGGCGCTCCTCCCAATGTGACCTTATACCTGATTAAATTAAATAACCACAAGTCGTTTTGCTTTCCCTTCAGTTTTTTTTTTTTTTGCATTTGTTCAAATTTTCTTTACACCTAATCAGCAATTTTTACTTAAAGCTCTAGAAAAACGGTCTTATTCTTTCCTTTCTGAAATTTGCCGTGTTTGATTTATAAAAAAAGGTCGGTTTTTGTCAACTATGATAGGACTATGAATAAGTTCACAGCTGATTATGCATCAAAAGTAATTTCTATTTACAAAAATTAATGAGAAACATGTAACTGAAAGTATTGTCCATCGCCAGCCACTATTTTTCCCATTTTCTGGCAGCATTGGAATTCTACGACGGAAAAACGACACGTTTTTGAAGTTATCCACGAGTCGACATATTTTTTGGCTTCTTCAAAAGAATGAAAGTGCCTCTCAGCCAAGCTATGTGCAATCGATCAAAACAAGTAATAATTGGACGAGGCAATGTTTGCTGAATACGGCTGGTAGGTGTATTACTATAACAATAAACAAGGTATTTAAAGGGTGTGTTAATAATAAGTAGCTAGAAATAAGTAAATCCGAAGGTATTATTATGCTGCATATTGCCTGAATAGTAGCTGTCGTTAACTGTTGTAAACTTGTCTTCGTTAACTGCTCCTATTTACAGCTCTTCGAAAGTCACGCAGGCAACTTATATATAACAAGGAGGAAGAGTCCATTCTTCAGAGGAGGGCACCATAACAATTAGGAATATGCGCATCGTTTTAGCGGATGAAGCTTTTGACATATTTTTAAAAAATAAAATCTGCATGTGATATCAACTGAAAACAATTCAAGATTTTTAAAATTCTCTAAAATCAAATTAGTATTTGTTACCCCTACGAACATCACCAATGTAAAACAAAATTTCACAAACGCTGTAAAAGTTTTTATCATATATTCTTTCTTTTATGTGCTGCGTCCCTACATGACGCAGGTGATCATTGCCCTCCACACATTCCTGTTCCTTGTAGATTTTAATATATTTTATTCCTCCAAGTCTCTGCTCCAAACCTCTACTATTCATTTGCTTAAGTTCATCAAGTATGTCACTCACTGTTTTGTCCTGTCTTTACTTCCTCTATCCACCCAATGAGTATCAGATTCTCCAAGCACTCTTTCTTCTTTACGTGTCCCAGAAATTTCAACTGTCTCTTCGCCATATTAAGAATAAGTTACCTTCTTGTTTCTATTTTCTCCTAAACCTCTTCGTTGTTCACACGTTCGGTGCATGTTACCCTCAACATCCTTCTATAAAACATTTGGTCCTGGGCATGACGGCAAACTGCATTCGGCAGCAATACTTCTGATCGGGAGCTTGTGAGGAGAATGGAACCAACTCTTAATTGCTGTTGTTCCCATGTCCACCCTAGCCCATAGTGGTAGCACTTGTTAGGGTCCCAGCTATGGGCAAATAATTAATCCTCAAACTGGGGTCAAAACACTATGAAAGTATAAAAATACACATTTTATAGAAATATATACATAAAAAATAGACTTTTATAGAAAAATATACATTTTTGAAGGAAAAATATTACCAACAATACATTTTTGAAGAAAAAAATATTACCATAACATTTTTGAAGGAGAAAAATTATTCTCAGCAAAATATTTTTGAATACAAAACTAGAAGACATTTTCAGTTTTCTAAAATAAAAAAGAATAAAAACAAAAAATGTTAAAATCTGACTGATGTTTAAATCTGACTAATCTGACTAAAAGCTGACTAAAATCTGACTAATGTTAAAATCTGACTAATCTGACTAAAATCTGACTAAAATCTGACTTATGTTAAAATCTGACTAATCTGACTAAAATCTGACTAAAATCTGACTAATGTTAAAATCTGACTAATCTGACTAAAATCTGACTCAATCTGACTAAAATCTGAAATCTGACTAATGTTAAAATCTGACTAATCTAACTAAAATCTGACTAAAATCTGACTAATGTTAAAAATCTGACTAATCTGACTAAAATCTGACTCAAATCTGACTTATGTTAAATCATCAAAATCATTAAATCTGACTAATGTTAAAATCTGACTAATCTGACTAAAATCTGACTCAAATCTGACTTATGTTAAAATCTGACTAATCTGACTAAAAATCTGACTAAAATCTGCCTTATGTTAAAATCTGACTAAATCAACTTTGTCACTATAACGGAACATTAAAAAATACCTTAAAACCCCACGTTTATGACATAAAACAACCCACAGATGTTGATATGCCGTTAAGCAAAACTTACACTCAAAACCCCATTTCTGTTGCTTCCAGTTTCTAAGCCGTCTTATTGACCTTAAATTGTGGGTCACCATCTTCTATATCTGTATCGTCAGTAGATAATGGAATTTTGTAAATGACACACGGTACAAATGACTCCGTTTTCATGTCAGGAATTCTACGTTCTTTGTCGAAATACTGCTTTATTTGTAGAAGTCATACGTCAGTAACTTTTGTTTCTTCAACGTTCTAAAATGTTATTTTCTCACGAACTTTTTGTTTTAATTGCGCTCATTCTCATCAATGCAGAAACAAGATAAGTAAATAAACTGAACTGTAATGCTTTATTTTTTATTGTTAAACTCGGGTGTTGAACTGCATTTTTTCGCTGTTATTCTGTGAACTTCAAACGTTGAACAGTAGTCTTTAAACTATTATTCCGTTAAACTCAGATCTTAAACTGCATTTCTTAGCTTTTATTCTATAGCTGGTATTCTATCGAAAGCAGTTACTTAAATTCTATGTTTTAAAGAATATATTTTACTAAAAGTAACCACTTGTATTTTAAGTCATTTATTCAGTCAGTCAAGTGCCATACGTGATACACGCTTGGCTGATCATGTTTCTTACGATTCATAACTGACTAGGCAGAATTTTTTTTCCCCCTCAGTAGGTTGCTATTTCTTTCTGCGATTCCCTTGCTAACCAAAGATATACAGCCCAACCTGTTCTGCTATTTAACCCATAGGTAAAGAAAGAAGCAATAGATTAATACGTTTCCCAAGGGTGTTTGAGCGTAAGTGAATGCAAGGAATTCAACTAGAATTCGAACTCGGTTCCCCGATTTCTCGTTCCGAGCCGACATCAACTGCATCAAAACGCACATCCATCAATTTAGTAGCATGGATAAATATATGTGGCCGGGGTGCCAGTGAAAAAAAGAAGCACCCGACCAGATATGGTAACATTATTCAGCTGGAATTCGAACTGATTTGAAATTTGCGCGAAAATCTTGCACAACATGAGCATTTTAGCAAAAAATACCGAGGGTAAATATGCTTTAAATATTTTTCTGCGTTTCTGTAAGAAAAGAATATAGACTCTGTGTGTCCTTGAAGTAGTTTATATTGTTACAATAGACTAGGAATTCAAGAGGTTAAATAGGTTTTAGGTGTGTCCCTCTTCTCCTGCCCGTTTCATTTGACAGGTGCAAATGCGAAATCTCAAGAAAAAAATTATTTTATTCGAAGTGGCTATTCTATGTACACTTTTGTCTCTATTTCTGAGATGGGGTATTGTAATTATTTACATTATATATATTGTTCGGACTGTTGTCCTCATCTTTGTTGCCATATTCACGACGTTTCAACGCTTGTATTCTTCAGCCATTTTTAGGACTTGTCTATATATTCTGAGATTAGGTATTTTAATTATTTACACTCTTTACATTGTTCGGACTGTTATATTCACAACGTTATATTCACAAGGTTTCG